>JAMZAV010000178.1:0-600000 GCA_024449915.1 Sweltsa coloradensis
AGTTTTAATTTATTTACAGTGAATGGATGCAAGATTGCATTTGAGCTCACTTGCGTCAGGTGACATGCTTTTAAGAAGTGAATATAGGCCTACTTATTATAGAATATAATTTGAAAGTTTTATTTTACAAGTAAGGAGCTATATGCTACTCCACACTACCCTGGACGTCTTATATTTGTATTTTCACGAGATTAATTAGTCTATGTAGGGCCTACTGATGAACTTTGTTGACACTGTTTATGTATTCATGCATTCAAAATGATAAGTTTTCGCGTTGCAATGAAGTTAGTTTGCACTGTTCCTAGCATGCACTGTTTGAATTGGCGCGCTTCCTTGACCTCAGTCACGTGGTTTGCCTCGTTTCAATGTTGGTCCGTCTCGCGGCGGTCGCTAGCGTTGGCTTGCTTCCTCTACCACTATCCATGCTCTAAGGTACAGGCAGACAGGTTGTTTTAATTGCCGCTGGGAGCGCAGCGCGCCGCGCGGAGCAGTAATAACCTGATCGGTAACAATGGTGGTCACCATGGAAACCGGTCCACAAGTCATCGAGATTCATCGAGGGATGCCATCCTGTCTGCTGTGCGATCGCGGAGAACATTTCTACGCGATTATCTGCACAATCGAGATCAGAAAAAAGGAAAATCCGAAGCAAACAAAATGGCGACATTAGGTGGATTTTAGGAAGTTTTGTATCTATATCTCAGATACTTTGGTGGCACAGATCTAACTAACGCCTGGGAGTAAGTTCAGTTCGATTCCCGCCACCGCAAACGTTACTGAAAGTTTTCAAAGGGCTTTCGAGTTTCGCCAGTCATACATACATTCGTGCTGAGGTTTTGTCGAATAGACAAATACGTAATCAGAAAATGCCATTTGGTCTTTTTCATACGATTGGGCATGCATGCATGCATTTTAAACATTTGTATTAGGGAACTTAACTCATTACGTTCATTGTTCAGGGTGTCAACTTATTTTAGGTTACAACATTTTCCAACATTCCAGGGTTACCAAATTGAAAACCGTATAATTCCATGATGCTAATTTGGCTTATTGGGAAAATATTAGTGACTTTACCCCACATCGTAATAATTGGTGGTGATGGTGATTGTGTATGATATGATGTGAGACCTGGGCTTTGCCCCGAAAGTTTAAAAATTACAGAATCGATTTACTGACTTTAGAGATTTTTAGGCGAAATAATGACATTCCAGAACTATTAATAATTTCCTTGGCTTTTCCAGATTTATTTATTTTCCTTTCGTTTCCAGATTTATTTATATCACTTACTTTTCCAGATTTACCAGGTTTCTAGAACCGGGGACATCCTATTGTTACACGCAGCCCCCCCCCCCCCCCCCTCCCCCCCCCTATACCTGTTGACTAAGGCTTACATTTCCCCCTTACATTATTGATGGTGTTTACATTGTTCAATCCTGCGTTTATCAGCATTTACTTTGAAACCCAAGGTCCTAACAACCAATTAGATAAACCGGTAAAGTGTGGATGTGATTCGCATGTACCTCCAGTTTGTAAACAACATGTACTACTATATACAAAATACAAATGCATATTATACTCAAAGCATTCAGTTAATTGTTTGTTCTACATTTGATTTACTAAAGCAATGCAATTAATAATAGGTATTGTAACTTGTAAGCAATGAGTTCTTTAGATTACACAGTAATAACACGGCAAGTGATTTACGAAGTGAATAGCTCAAGCGCTCATAAACTTACAAAAACATTTACTTGGTAAAGCTACAATTTATTCGAAATAATGTGGAAAAGTGAGATTTATGGTTATTATTGATAAAATAGTATGGTGTGTAAAAAGAAAACCGTTAATAAATTCAAATTCCAATAATAATTTGTACAACAATGTGGGAAACCCGAGTCCCATGCAATCGTGAATGGATTTTACACTTTTGAGTTTGAGTATCAATCTAGGTGCCCGTCAGGGCTCCGCAGCCAAGCCGCGGTGCGCTAACACTCTCAGGCCACCTATACAGCAAGCAGTGATGGGATGTTTTCGAGGTGTCACCCAGTCATCGTGAAACGTGTGACGAACTTAAAAACTGTCATACTGGCTACTACTAATTGAGCGAGCGTAGCGAGCGTCTCCACTTGACTCTTATGGCTCGAATGTCTGTTTTTTTTGTTTGTTTTTTGTTTGTTTGTTTGTTTGTTTGTTTTTTTTTCTGTTACTGCTTCGATACAGGTCGCACCGTTTCTCTGATCGACCTGAAATTTTTTACACATGTACATACCACCTAGGCGGGTTGCTGTATAGTTTTTTGAACAAAATCCGATCGTTGGTTATAAAAAATAAAAAAAAAAAAAAAAAAAAAATGTTCCGATCGTTATGAAATTTTGCAGGGTCAATAAGTACAACATTCTCTCCTATTTTCCAAATTTTCAGCTAAATCGGTCAAGACCTTAAAGACTTATTGGTAATCATAATTCGAAAAATGAAGTTAAAAATGAAGGAGGCAGTGAAGATACAAAGATACACTTTAGAAGGCATGACGTGAATTAGTACAATGCAAAGATGTTGGAATAGTATATAGTGTACAATGTCAATATCCAGTTAGGCCTACACTGTGTGGTGGGCCTTATGGGAATGTCGTACTCGGGTCATGTTGCACGTACCGGTGCTCGCTCAACAACGCGTCCAACTGAGCGTTTTCCTAGTACTATTTCAATTTGGCAGCGATTTTGACCAAACGGGTGGGGCTATTACGTTTAAATTAATAGTTGCAAATTCTTTTTTGACAAGCTTTTCAAGGATGGCGGGGCAGTGTACGTTTAGGCGCAAATGTAGAAGGGTACATGAACTTGGCCCTTCTTTCAGATCTCATTGTTTATGGGTGTGTAAGGTTTGGCTGTATTTTTATAAGTTGTTTTGTATGTGTGGTCATTTATAGCCTACCAAACTCACACATATTTCAGACGAATCTGTATGATGATTATTTTGACGAGAAACGATAGGTCTAAACTTAAAAAGTATATTTGATGTTGATATATTTGACTGATTCTACGTAGTTCAACCAGTAGCGTATGAAAAATTAGGGTAGCCGTTATCGCGCACAATCTTTTATGTTGGTCCAGACTTCGACACAGCTACCCACTATATTGAAGCAATTTGTTCTCAAGGCTTTGGCAATACTTCTTACTAAGCCTTACTAGGAAATTAGTAAGTACCCCCTTCAACTAGTTAGTATGCGCGCCTGCACCCGGAGGCTATGTGGTTAGACAAGTGCACTGACTGCATTTTGTTCCAGGGAAACAGATATCGGTACAGGGGGCGTGACCAGGCGCAGTCGTGGTTCTCTTTTTGCTGTGACTGTTTCACAGACGATGCAAGTAGTCGACTTACTATTGAGAAGGAACGCGCTACTTTGTAGGATTTTTTAATAGGAACGAGTTCTTTTCCATCACAAGGAATTAACTTGTTACTTAAATAATTACTATTTTGTGGAAGTTTGGAACGAACTTTACGTTATTTTAAAGTTCTTTGCATTGTCATAATTCCGTCGAATTACCAATATAAAGTTTATTCGGTTAAAAACTTTCCGTAATCCCGAGATTAGAATTAGATTGTTTGCTCGGCGATGGTGTCGGTGCCTACAGGGTTGGCTTGGTCGGCTTTAAATTTAATGTCCCCCACTGAAAATCAGTTATGTGAGTGTGACATAGTGGGAAAACTCTAAATACGAATTCATATATTTATTTTCATTTACGAGTTAGATATGTTAGGCCTATTTAATGCATTTTTTTAATTGGTAATTTTTAAAGGCACAAATAAAATTGGCAAAGTACCATTTGAGGATTTTGCATTTTACGATACAAACTTGCCTTCCATTTTTTTGGTAAACTACCACAAAGTGGGCCTGAGATATTTTGGGGAACTTGTCCAAGACAACACATAGATGACATTCGCTGATGTGGTAGATTCACATCATCGCAGTGTCTGGCAAAATAGTAGGTTTATAAAAATAGCATGTCAAAACTCTTTTCGGGAAAATTATAGTATAGTAATAATTTATTGTAATTTGTAAGTACTTAGATAAAGTTAGAATTCTGATTGTGTAAACGACCTGGTTTACAATGTTACATTTTCCCGCCATTTTCCAGGCCATAAGCAGTATCTCATACACTAGTCAGACAACATATTCTGCGTCATTCATAATCCGCGCACTATTTTCATCGGCCATACCAGTCACTGCCAAGCTTTGATCTAGAGTAGGCCCTATGGCCTGAATCATCCAAAGTAATAGTAAAGATTGGGTAAAAGTTTTGTTTTCGGTGATATCAGGATTAAATATTAACATCAGTGTTACTGTTCTCTGGACGGAGTGGACGCTGGATGTTTTAAGTGAAGTGTGTTGTAAGTGAAATATATTAACAAGACTCAAGATTGACATTAGTGTTATTGTCCCCTGGACGCTGGAGGGCCGCTGTCTATAATGCTGAGTCGTATTGTCCATCTCCACTACAACAAAGCCTAGGTGAGTGCAATACTATGTTTTACTCATCTCAATATAAGGGTCGAGTCTTTCCAACAAGCGCCAACCTCCGGCGACATTTTGTGTTCTATTTGATGCATGGCTCCCTGCATAGAAACAATGGAACGTATCGTGTTGCAACCCCAGGTTCTCAATTATTGTACGCAAGTGTCACCAAGCCATAATTTCTCTAATCTACTTGTTAGCTCTCGTACATTTAAACATAACTGCAAATCATATGGACCTCGAATTTTAGGTACTTTTTCGGTTGGGACCGGCCAACTGTCTTCGGATGGAAAAACTAGGTTAGGGGGAGTGGGGGGCGCGAAGCGCGTATGTTTTAATAATTAATAATAATAAATAATTATAATATTGTAAAATATACGCGCTTCGCGTGCCCCCCCCCCCCCCACTCCCCCTAACCTAGTTTTCGCCGAGCATGAAAAGTTGGCCGGTTCAACCGAACAAATACCGAATTTTAGATGTTCCTACCCTATGCGTTTTGGTGGGGATATGATGAGGTCGAGGGTGAGGTGCGAGTAAATTAATAGATTCCAAGTGATTTCATATCGAGGAAGTATTTGTTTATTGACTGCATAGCATGCCCCACGTTTAAAGCCTGCCTGCGTGGATATCAAACAGACCTCTAATTTAATTCCGCAAAAGACAAGAATGTACTTTTGATTTGGTTGTAACATCAAGTGGTGTTTCTCCAACACTTGTTCGGAACTCATTTGCAAGTGTAAAACGTATATTTCCTCCCACCCTTGAGCCCACACTTCGCCCCCGCTTTAGCCTACTTGCCGCTGTGCCAAACGTATTTTGTGAATAGTCAACTCATATCCGTGAATGAAGAATTAAATGCAACTGCCAAGTTTTACTCGTTCATACTGTATTACAATCTCACTCCGCATAAACAAACAACATCTCAAGTAAATCAGGCTAAATGAAATCATCACTTATTTATAATCAATTAAATTGATATTCCATCTAAAATCAAACCAATGTTTACTTATAGAGAGATAACTTTTATTTTTTTACAAAACAAAACTCTGTTGTACAAATACAATTGCCACAAGGACACAGAATAAAAATAACATTCATTGATTAATAACAATTAAAAAGTTTAAATTAAATACAAATTCAAGAAATTAGTCATAATAATACAATTAAAAATTACTGTTTAGGCCATAAAGGTGATCCTAAGAATGGAAATGGAACCTTTCAATGCCACCATCGATACGTCTTGTATCAGTGTTTTGCCAAACTTAAAGTGTTGCAAAAATCAACAAAAACTTTGGGATTGTCCCCCTTGCACCAACAAACAATCGATGACATGTATTGGGTATTGGGGAGACAGTGTGTGGTGCAACCGTGCAACGTTGCTTTTTAGTTGTTATAATAATGCTCAGGGTAAGAAAGATTAGTCAGTCCGATATCAGTAGGCCTACAGGTCTTTATTCTTTTTTAATTATAGTGTAATTTCAAAATATTATGTGCTTTCTCTAACGACGATTGTTCGTTCAATACTGTATTGTTTTTAAAGTAGTAAACAAGGATGGTGTAAATTAGATGGCTTCGCAAACGCTTTTTACAGTTACATTGATGGATGTGCGTTTTTGGTACATTGGTAATATTTTTTACGTCATGCACTACTACTGTGTTTTGATCACTATGAAATTCTCCAAGAAAATGTAATTATATTAGAGTAGCCATGTAAATTTAGCTGCGGTACGTATAGCCTAGAGAGCGAAAAGATGTTTACAAAATAAAAAAAATCGTTTAAAGTACAATAATTGTAATGATAAATTATTTTACGGCTGTAACCAAAAACGTGGATAGTAAATTCAGAGATTTCGAAGGTTTCATAAATTTTCAGCGTCGGTGAAGCCGTTTGGCTGGAATCGTACAAACAAACTAAAAATCACATACAAATACGCGAACATTTTTTATCCAGTGATGTCAAATTTAGTCTTCGCATCCAAAGAACTAATCTGAAGAAATTCATTATTTGTTATTTCGAAGCAACATTATAATTACATTTTTTATTCCCGGAAAGCTTTTAAACAAACGTCAAAACTTTGGACAACCCTTTTCTAACATCTGAATCAAAATACATCCCAAGCAGAATGGGCAAAGCAGTGGATGACTAGTGGCTATTGCACGTGTGGCGATATGAATGCGATTCCAGCATCTTCCAATTAGTATTTATTGAGACATAACATAACTTGTGACGGCGATGATGTAAGCGCTCTCCATAGAACATTGTAATTAATATACTTATCCCGGGGATGTTGTCGAGTTCTAAATAAAGCCGGGCATGCAGGCATACCAACCAACATGAGTGGAATGTCGGAGGGCGGCTCACATATCAGCAAGCTGCAAGATCATGCTCAAATAGTTAACCACTTCATTTCGCCAAGGTGGTTCGGAGAAATATGATGAACGTGAATGTGGCATCCATGGCTTTCTGCAGCGTGCCTCAAATTGTAAATAAGTAAAAGGCTAATTAGGAATATGAATATACTTGATACTGATTAATGTTTGAGAAATGACAGGAATGTCATCATGCCCACCGTACAAATTATATTTCAATTATATTGTTTTTGTTTTATTTGTATTATATTTAAGGTGATTATGTAACAGTAGGGTTATATTGGGTACAAGGGGGTAGTAGTAAAGGAAAAGGCACGTCCGAAGCGTGTGGCTCTTCGAGGACGTGGGTTCGAATACTGCATACGGCATGGGGTGTTTGTAATCGTCCATTATCGTCATTTTCACCACTCTTCATATCAAATAGCCTTAGTCAAATCATCATCCAAGGGATAATTACGAGGATTCAATCCCTAGCTTTGAAGAAAACAGAAAAACACTAATAATCAGTTTTCCAGGTATCGAACCCGTGGCCTGCCTCGTGACGCACGAACTACCTTTTATCGGCAATATATCTTGTCTGGCTTGGCGCTCCTTAGGTGATTTCATAATATATGATCGAAGAAATTTTAAAGATAATTTCCCAAAGGCTAATCGGTTGCAAACTCAACCACAGCATCCATTTTTTCCCGAAACACACAGACGACCTCCCGAAACATAACATCGACTGCAAGGACCGATATCTCCAACACGAATGTCATAGCGTTGAGTGGTCATACTCATACGTGTCTTCGAACTATGCTTCCACATTACTCTTTGTCCAAATAACTATTAAACTAGGCCTTTACTATCATTACCTAAACGATAGTGTTCGATTTAAATTATTTGTCTGTATCAGATAAAAATTATGTGCACTTTTCTCTTTGTTTGACAACAATGGGTACAACGTACGAATATTCAATAATCATAAAGAATGCTACTATTCGAATCGTGACAGTTGTTTGAACTTTAGATTACGGTTGATCTAATTAAAATGTGGTAGATTAGATTTTATTCAAAATAGTATTATGTAAAGAAAAAGGGGAGAAATCATTACATTTATTTTTAGCAGACACAAGACTCTTGTAGTTCATTCCCCGACCAACCAGTTTCCGGTCTCGATAAGCCTCACTGCATCGGGGGACAGCGCAGGCGTAACACAGCATAACATTTTAGTGACACGTTGTAAAAATAGTTTAAGATGACTCATATAAGACGAATGATGTTCTGCACACATAGTTCCAACAGGGGGCGTGGTTTTCACAAACATTTCTGACAGCTAGCTCGCAGCGTTATAATAATAATATAGTCCATCTGTCATAAGCGTGACCAAACATGAGGTAGGAGTAGGCAGTACGGTAGCTTGAAGAAACAATAACGTATCTTACCATGCTAACTGATTCAAGAACGAAACTGATGTTACTTTATGGTAAACCGTTTTTGAATTAGCAAAAAAATTGTGCAGCCAGTAAGCATAGGCTACGTTTCACATCACAAGGTGAATTATTCGCACCTTGTCAGTTTTCACGCAAGGATAAATAAACAGTAGTCGATTTTCAACATTTTATTGTTAATGTGTAATGGCCTACATGTTTACCAATATAGCTTTTTTTTCACAAATGGAAAAATCATTTTTTCCACCATTTTTATATTATGTTACTCAAAATGAGGACTTCCCTCAATAATCTGTTTTTTTTTTGGGGGGGGGGGGGGGGGGTTAAGTAGAATTTGTCGAAAACGTTTATTAATGTCCGGTAAGTCGAGACTTTTGTTAGGCAAATTAGGCTACAATCCACAATAATAGGTATAATAGGCGTCGTGTAGGAATATTTCTAAAATGAAATCCAGCAACAAAGCGTCACTGAGCAGCTTGGGTTGGGGGAGATAAGACACAGCGAGATAGTGGGTTATGCGCCTTCATGCATGACATGACCCTAAAAGAAGCTCTCGAGTCTTATCGCACAAGGAATAACGATAAAAGTGCATTTCCACGCATTTGTTTGTTCAACTTTGATAAGCAACCATACTATGTAATTTTATCCTGGTGGTTATATAATATCCAGTCGCGTACATACATATCTACAATCAACACAAAATAATGCATACACTTTCTTGCAGTGGCGGCGTGAAGGTTGCAATATGACCGATGCCAGACATTTTCCATAACACCCAACCCTCAGTTGTGGGAATAAATTTGGGGGGGGTGAAACGGGGAGGGATGCTTGCCCTCTGAAATTTTGTTGCCTTTACGGTACTATAATATAATCGTTTTATCTCAATTATAAAAAAACTCTTTTTAAAGGGCTCCGCGTCAACGATTGAAAATCACTGACATACCCAGAATATTTAGAACTTATTATATTTCTCCGGGCACGCCACTATACGATTCTCAATGGGATTTTTGTTTTGCTTTCTTTAGATTCCGTGTCTGAAACTGATAATCCGCCATATCCTTGTCTTCGTAAAAGATTAAAAAAGCGATGAAAATTCCGTATCATTCATTGTCAAACATGCAAAATAACTTTCAAAATGACCTTACTCAACATCGCTGCGGTCGAACCTCGAAACGTGTGGGTAAACAGTGACAAAGTTACAAAATGAGTGGTTTATTCTCCTTTTTGGCGTAAAATTTATGATGCAGAAAACACAAAAACAACAAATTAGGCAAAATTAGCTATTAAGCAATTCACGCTATTTCTAATTATGATGTACGCGATACGGCCGCCACGTTATCTAATTTATGCCTAGGCGGAGGCCTAAAAGTCTGTGTTGTCTCAGGTCCAGCGCTATAATACAGGTTTACTTTAATTTAAACTTTATATTTTAATCTTAACCTATTTTATTGCCACGCCTCCTTTGTTTTTATACGTGTGCTTTTTTAAGTATTATTTTAAAATTACGCGTTTCTGTTCCAAGTATTTGTGTGTATGGTTATTTGAACATAAACTGTTAAAACTTATTTAATGATTGTATTAAAATATTTCAGCGTAAGCTCAGATACGTAATTTGTTTACGACTTCTGAAATACCGGTACTTCGTTTTTTTATTATTTACAAAACACGTATAATGTGTTCTAGGTTGTTGGAAAAGGGCATCGACCCCTTCAAATTAGAAGGTTGCACATAACAATAATTAGTCACATCTCCTATTTCTTGTCCTCTACTGATTGTAATGTACATAAAATAAAACGCATGAGACGCTGATCTGTTTCTTGCGAACAACAGTCCTTGCGAGGCGAACGCCGCTAGCCGTAGCGGACCTACTAAGATCAACCCTGTAATGCGGGTGTAGTAATACTTGTTGCAGGGGTACCGTCAGGTGCTGCCGTGCAGCGGCAACGCGAGAACTACTTGGAGAAGGATTTGTGCACACGCAGTTCTGCTACTATTTACGAAAAGACATTACTAAAGACCTAGATGTAGAACTTTTTATATTTATATAATATTTGGAGAATGATATTTTCTCGTATCACCAGCTTATTATCGATACAGTCTACGATTTTCCACGTGGAAATACAAGGTAAAAGAATAAATTGAAAGTATGAACGGAACATCAAGATTGCCATTATTTACACGCTGTATTCCCGAATGATACGAAATTGGTCATAATTATTGTTGCAGGTGAGCAGTCGAAATATTTTGTAATCTTTGGATTTTAACACCACCAAAAACGAAGTAGTGTGTTATGTATCATCCCCAATACAAAAGGGCGTCAGTTTTGTAGTCCTTATATAAGCACAACTGTTTTTACGAAATCAACGATTTTTTAGTAACACTTATTTGTAATTGCTATTGTACTTCAAAAATCTGAATGGCTTGCTATCACTTCATTGAAGAGATCACGAAAAAACGATGAGATGAGATGTTTAGGAAATGATCATTGTTGACGACGAGGAGTGGTGATGTATGAGGGTGAATTACAACTACTAAACTCCATGTATTGTGAGAGATTCGGACCCACTTTCCTAGGAGTCACAACTCACAAGTCACAACTATGCGCAGGACCTGCACTCTAACCATAATACATAAGCTATCGCGTAGGAACCCATAATAATCGACGAGTATTAATACAATTTGCAATCACGTAACGTAACCAAATCCTGCAATTAAATATAGAATGCATGGCCGATTGCGATTATCGACAACGCACGTGTGCATACTGCATAATTGCTTACTCGGGCATGGCCATTGACCAGGTCTGGTCCAGGCCATAACATTAATACTTACACAAAACAATTCTGTTCCAATGAGTGTGCGAAATACGACCTGGGATATGTCCAGGGAGGTGTTTATTGTTCAGAGAACACGTCTACAATGCTAGAGTCAATGCTGGTGGGTGGGCCAAGTACGTATTTTGACAACGCGGTGTCAGATCGCTTCAGACAACCAACTGTTTATCCGAGTGGGCTACACCTCGGAAATAGCTTTGGAGAAATAAACAAATGTGTATTTATATTGTCTGTCTTGTGATTACAAGAATTGATTTCCTAGCAGAGACATTGAACCATTCGTTTTTGTTACGTGCTGCCAGACAATGACAGCTCCATAGCCTTACAATACAAACGAGATTACATCATGACCGATCTGGGAAACGAATGCTGTCTTCTGCAGGGATACACTATAAAAATAAAAACAAAACTCAATTAGCCCTACGGTACGAGTACGCCTATGTAACCAGGACGATAGGAACGGGGGGATGGGGGGGAACTCCCCCCCATCCCCCCCACTTGTTGGTGTCATTTTCCAACTTATAGCTTGTCAGTAGTGATTTTTAGGATTTTATTACGTCGAGCTTGCAACAAAAAGGAAGGTTTTAGTTAACATTTTTTTAGAAAGATTCAATAAGAGACGTGATTTGCGAGACTAGACTAGCAATCTGATTAAACTAATATTCATTATATTTTGTGTGGAATGTTTTCACTCCCAAGCGACTGTCGACCGATTTCGTCAAGGTATCAATCTTAATGCAATATTAGCTTCAAATGTAACCTTATCATAATTAAAATTCGCCTGAAACGTGTTTTACGCCACCTATCAAGGGCACCTTTTGAAAAAAATCTCGCCTACGGCGAAAAAGCCTCCGGGGGCTGGGGTCTTCGCCCCATGACCCCGGCTTGTCCACCCAACCTCGTAATAAACTTGAGTGGACCCCCCCCCCCCCCCCCCACATAAAAAAATAGTTCCTACGCCACTGTATGTAACCCACACAAAAGATCTGACAGAAAAAAACATTCTTTCTACTAATAAGCAACTCAAAATTTCAGAGAGCACACTGTTCGAAACCTAACCAAGACCACAATTATTTCATTTGAAATCAATTCTTAAATCGGCCATAAATTAATCCGTTATTGATCAGACTAGCCTCCATGTTTATTTATTACAGATTTTGTTGTCAAATTTGTCTATTTTACATTCAAGATAAGGGTTGGGTTTGAATTTTTTTTATTTTACAACAAATAATATCTAAATCTAGGCCTATAATTTGGATACGGTATGGGAGTAGGGCCTCCCAAATAGAGAGCAAAGTTTTGTTTTGTTTCTCGCTTGTTCTATAGCCTTCTATCCATGTGCCCGGCACCTCCACCAAATATACATATCTCCTTATGGTGGAGGTGCCAGGATATTGAAACATTTCATTTCATTCCTACTATTTTCCGCAAGTACCAATTATTACTCCAAACATCGTCTCGATTACCGATGGACATCGATGTTTTCCCACGATGCTACAAGTTAATAAACATGATAAATAACAGTGATTTTTTATACCATTTCAAGCATCCTAACGCTAATGTCAAGTTGATTGTAGGAAGCATGCTCGATGCTCATTGCGCCTGGGTACTTTTTATGAAAGCCACCCAACCAGGACACTCACAAAGGTATTGTACATTAACACTAGGTATTTTAATGTCGCTCACTTGATTATGATGCGTAAGCAACGGAAGAACTCAAGCAATTTATCAACAAAACGACGAGCTCGTTGGGCCCAGTGGTCTCGGGTTCCATTCTCGTTCTAACAGTCTAGCTTTGGAGCCGTCCTAGCAAAGAAGCACACGATAAATTCAAATTGTGTACTTTCGAATTAATCTTGTAGATTCAAAACTTCCTATATCAAATGCCGATCTCTGGTTGGCCAATTTTCACTCATCGATGGTGTCTTTGCCGACAGGGTTGGCTCCGTCCACTTGAATGGAGTCTGCCCCATTGAAAATTACTCCTGAATTAGACTCGAAATACGAATTTGTTTCGTAAATAAAATCAAAGGACTTTTCAGAAAATACGTTTTAAAATTTAACAAAGAGGCGGGCTTATCTATTTTATCCAGGCTTACCAGTTTGAATATCAAATACAACATGAGCCTTCTACATTGTTTCATATTATTCACGCTAAAATATAATCCGTTTTCCACGAAATGAAAACAATGCCTACAAAACGGATGATATAAATTTATTGATATATGGAGAGCATAAATAAATGCTGAAATATTTCATGGGAATTTGATACATTTCTCGTCGTACTACATCCAAAACCATCACACCCTCCTCCTCCTCCCCCAATTCATCGCGCACCCCCTGAAATAGACCACAGCCTCGGCGGATAAAACATTCACTGTTCACAAGGCTACCGTTCTATATCTAAAATGTTGGACGATAACACAGAGTATTATACAATTCCAATCGGATTATGCAGAAAGATCCCAGGAAACGCGGGAAATCAAACAGTGAGGGAAATATTTTTCGTCTTCGTCTTGCAAACTGTGGTCCCTTGAGATAACGCCCGCATGAGGTTTACATACGCGGAATATTTACCGCTCTTATCTGGTGTGATAGTAGAGAGCTGAGTATAGAAGACACCTTGCTGTTCTCGCCAGGGAGATTATAGGCTTAACTCGTGTATTACACACGTTCACAGTGAATAACCGAGCTCATGCGTCTGCGTAGGGTCCGGGAAATACGGTTTTAAACTATAAAATGCTAAACAAAAAATAAAAAATGGGTTTAAAGCTTATTTGACAAACTTCAGAAAAGTTGAAAATTAATCTGATCATTTTGTTTGTAAAAATTCAAGTGTTTTACGTTGCAAGACGACGGACGTACGTTGTGGGGAAGTGGACAATTCTTGAACTGCAAAGAAAATATTTACAAAATGGTATTTTGCATTTATATTTCCTCAAATTCGGAAGATTTGTTCAGTATATATTAGTCACTCAACGGTAAAACCATTGAGTATTTTATATAGAACATGGTAAAACTAAAAGTTACAAGAGGAAACGTATACAATATGCATTTCTCTTTTTTGTAAACAATGCCACAAAACTGACAAGTTTTAAAATGCTACAAAATTTGATGGGGCCTGTTCATACGAAAAAGTTGCGACTATGATGGTCGATCCCGTATCCAACAATGAAGACTAAAAGTTTTTCCTGTGTTTTCCTTGGTAAATAATACGAACACTCGCTCAATCCTTGTAATACCCTGCACCTACATAGTAGTCACCTGATTAGGTGCATAAAATATGTCCGTGGACCGTGGGTATATTTTTTAGATATTTTTTCGAATTTTTCCACAATCATTTCATTATACTATAACTACCTTCTTTTCCACGCACACGTATATGCACCTATGTGGGTTTTCAGCTCTTTAGGTGTCTTACCTATTTAGAAAATGTACTTATAACTTATGTAGCTACATTACAAACATAGTATAATTTAATAATGTGCATGCATGTTCAAAAAAGACTGAAGAAAACGTTATCTTATCTTAATAATATGATCTTACATTCAATATATGATTTGCGAACATCACGTAATCAAACCGAAAAAAGCAGTCTGCGCACAGCGCACCAGGACCAAATGCTGGTAAAATCTCATCTCGTTAGGATAAATCGCATCTCAATAAAATAGGCGCGTGAGTACTTCATTATATCCCATGCACGAACAAATTGGGGTTGGAATTCCAGCGAAGTTATCGTTTCTCTAACAAGGTGGTAATCGATAATCGATAATCGAATAAACCAGATTTACTGCGATAACTCAATTATTTAAAGTGGAGAAAACTTTTGGCACTTGTAAGAACTATTATTTCAACAGGAAGCGTTTAAGACATACTGATGTACATGAAAAACTTGCAATATTGTCAGCAACGATAAGTCAATTCATTATTATGCTAGACCTACAAATTTAGATTTTTTACTTGTTACGGACAGTAACTTAATTCTAGTGTATTTTTTTGGACATTTTATTTCAAAATCCAAAATAGTACAAATCAATTTATTTTACAACTGTTTACCCAAATCCATTTTTGGAAAAGTGTGACTATAGAGCCCTTCATTTTAGCTTCCGAATAAGTCATTTATAAGAGTGCGAATTTTGCGTGTCAGACAAAGCAGCAATCAGGGATTTGTCTAAAACGCGTGCTCTATGTACACATGAGTCTAGGCGCTACAGCGAGAATCTTACCCTCATCAAACGGGAAATTAAAATCATTTTCGATTGCCTCTATTAGTAAATAACATTGATCGAAAATGGACACGAAAAGGGGCGTTGTCAGTGACTTCTGATTTAGTGTACGATCGTCTTGCGTGTGTTCTTATCACGCGTGACATTCCCTACTCCTGGGAACGGGTTAAAAACACACGACTGATTAGATAAGAGCCACCAGCTAGGACGGTCAACCTTCTACGAACCGGAAACTTCACAACTCAAGTGTGTTCTTGTCACTTGCTTGGAGCTAATCGTAAGTTTGTTGTGCTTAACAAACCATGTATGTAGCCTACTGTGTCGGCCAAGTCCTATGGGAAATGTATAAGACTATTTTATGGCAAAGTTGCATTTAAAAAAATAGTAATAGGGAAAAGGAATCATTCGAAAGTTACTGTTTGCGATTTGAAACCAAAGCACACACAATGGTTAGTTCGAAAGACATGTTCGGGATGCGAATTGAATAGGTACACATCAGTTTTGACCGGTGTGAACCTGCCTAAGTATCCAATGAACATTTGTCCAAGTGTGAACCGAAGTCAATCCTTGCAGTCCACACCTATCAACTGAAGTAAACCCATGAAATCTGAATTACAATTGTGCAAATTAGTGCAATTAGCCCTCTCGGGTGAACTAGGTATGTGCGGATAGGAAATTGTGAAGGGATGTCCGGGCTGTTTAAGGACTCAATCCCTTGCATTCGCCTTAACGACTGAGGAACCGAAAAACCTCAGTCAGATTCCGTCTCGACGGTATTCGAACCCGGGAAATCCCAATAAGGAGTTAACACGCCCGACCCAAGCAACACTGTCAGTATTATATTAATAGTCTCAGTAAAGAAAAGGTTTCCAGAGCCAAGTGGGTTTTGAGGTAAAATAACAACCCAATAAAAGTATGAGAATAATGGTCCTCCAAGCAAAACACCAATTTTCAGAATTTGGCTTAACATGAAACACCCATTCAGACAGCTTTATTAGAGAATAATGTACAGCTACTCTACAACAAGAAAATACAAATCGAGTTTCACAACTTCTCATTTTCGACTTAGACAGTGGCGCTGGATTCCGATTTGAATTGTTGGCAACAAAATGTTCGCCTTCAACGATAAGAGGCACCAACGGAACTTTAACTGACCCTGGTACTGGTTTTGCGTCCCCCTAACCCCCTAGATAAGCTGCTTCCAAGTTTGTTTGGGCTCATATAATTTATGAAAATCTTGGAAAAACCCACCATAACAACCAGCCCCCCCCACCCCATGAAAAAGGCCAGATTCATCACTGGCCCTCAACCCCACATCCATAGGTGGGTCTACTCAGTAAAGCACAACCACTGAACATCGAGGCGAAAGGTCGCTGGTTCGACCTCGAGCCCAAGAATAACATCAAAGCGCGAACCCAGTCAACAATGTTATCTCATCTTCTTCAGCTGCGTGGTTGCCATAGAGATTAGCGCGGTTGCCATGGAGATTAGCGAGTGACGTCACTTCAAGCGTGTAGGTGCATCCGCTCCGACGAACTACAGAGTGTTATTGAAGGATTTACCACGTTTTTTGTGTGACAGTCAACAACTCTTCCGCTTCGTGGCACAAATCTGATGGCGACTCGATTCAATTGTGTTGCACATGTGTTGTAATAATTTACCTGCGAGTGCCTGCAAGTGACAGTTTCCATGATTCGTTCGTTGTTGACAGAAATACAAGCCAACGACACTGATGACGCAATGTTCCTCGGGCCATTACGTCGGCGTCATATTTTATATAGTTCAAAACTAAATCGTGCAGGAAGAAAAACACGGGAATATTAATCTTTGTTGCTAAAATGTTGTTCCGAGTCAGGACCATCTGGCAGACATTTTTCGAAATTTAGCGCAATGACGTATGACAACAGCAAATAAAGGGTTGATTGGTAAAGCAAGGGGCGGAGAGAATAGCAACGGCTCCAAAATAAGGTTGTTGTATGGCTCGTTGGTCTTGTGGTTAGCGTCTCTGCTTTCCTGCAATGCAGAATTTCCAGGGTTCGATTCCCGCTATAGGCAGAAGTTTTTTAACTTCTGATTTGGACTAAATCCACCAGTTCTTGGGTTAGGAATTTGTAAACTGTGTCTTTGGGCACATAATAAATTCAAAGTTGTTCTGTATCGGCCTTGTTGATTCTGGAGTTGATCCGCGGGTGTTCGCACTGTCCATACCACTGATTGCTATATTTCCTATTAACAATATTGATCTTTGGTTGTAGCTCACTCGTCGATTGCGTCGGGGCCTACAGGGTTGGCTTGGTTGCTTTGGTTTAATGTCCCCCACTGAAAATCAATTAGGGTTATATGACTGATTGGGTAGACTCCAAATACGAATTTTTATTTATTTATTTAGTTTTATTTTTTAAACGTGTTCACTGTTTTACTTCTCTCTACGAGTGTGTGGGAAATGAGCACACAATTACTAAAATTAGTAGGCCTAACAAACATTCTTCCGTCAATAATATATTGTCACAGGATGTCATTCTTGATTGTTCGCAAAAAATAATATTGATAATGGTAGGCCTACAGTGAAAAAAAAAAGTGATTTTATTTTAAGTGTGTTACTTATAAATATCATTCTTCGTAAGGTACCATACCGACATGACAAACTCAAAATATTCTCCATATAATAATAACACAAAACTGACCGAACCTCAAACACAGTGTAACATAACTTATCTGACAAGTGGCAGCACTTCAACTAGTACCCAGATGGTCTGAGATCGAATCCCAGTCGCGACAAACTTATATAATTGCCAAAAAATTCGTAGCTCTCGTAATTACACTCCAACCCCTAACATTGCTAACGTGAACACTCCATGCTTAATTTCAGATAAATCGTCAATAATCGATCAATCAACGACACTGTTCCAATGATGTTACTCCCAGTGCAAATCAATGAAACTCCATTCATGACACATGTGGTAAACGATAGATTAGGGGCCTATGCTCACGCGAATATGTTTGGTCTTTTGGGACTTGCCACTCGCACAAATAGTGTACCATGCCCACAGTTGGGGAGAATTAACGAAAGTAAACGCGTTAGCGCTAATCGCGTTTAGTTTTTATAGTAACTTTTAGGGTAACGCGTTATTTTTTCAAAATCGTTAACTTTTTAAATAACTTATTTATTTTCAGTAACTTTCAAAAACGTTAAGGTGAAAGTTACTTTTGTTTGCAGCCTGTACTTCATAGAAATGACATTGCATTCATGAGGATATATCTTGAATCCGGTTTTCCCAATAATGCAATGTTTTTTAAGAGGAATTCTTGTCAAGCCTCGTTTTCCGAGAGAAATTCTCGCATCAGCCGTCGTAGGGATCCTAGCATCACGTGCGGCAGCAAGATTGCTTACTCTGTGACATTTTTGTTCAACTTCCAATCGCAAATTTGCAGAGCCCGTGTTTCCTCTAGGTCAAATCGTCATAAAGTTGTGCTGTTCCATTCAGTGTTCTTCGTCCCCGTTTGTGTTTTAGCCTGCGTTTTTCGTGTTATCTTATCATTAATTAATTATATTTTTATTCCCTTTCACTCATCATGTTACTGTTCGTGTTAGTCGCAGTCTGCTCATAGTGTGTAGTGTAGTGTGTCTGTTCTGTGTTAGATTGATTTCGTGTGTAAAATACGTACGTACGTATATACGTACCGTTTTTTGCCGTAAAAACTAACTTTTAAAAGTTACTTTTTAATGTAACTTAACTTTCAAGTTACTTTAGTTTGTTTAATAACTTAACTTTAACTATTACTTTTAAAGTCAATAACTAACTTAAAAAGTTACTATTTTTGGGTAACTTCCCAAAACCTGCCATGTCCACTCCAAAAGGTCGATAATTTTTTTATTACCTGAAATTACTATATATTTCCTTTCTACTCCGTGTGTGAACCGACAAGGCTGGAATCGGGAATGTTATGTTTCGACATGTGTAAAGAACGGACGAATGCGTGAAAATGTAATTTTTCGCTTTTATTACCTGCTTCGCTTCAATCCGTTTGGCATGAACCTCTTGCGTGTTATTATCGAGGTTAATCCAATTTTAGCAAGTGGTAGTTTATTTGGTGTGCAACCTTCTTCGGCGACTAACTTTGTAATTTGTTTAGTTCTATAGGGTGGAAAAGGGACGGAAGAAATTACTAGGACTTGATACTATGATTATATGTTGTCTCTCGCATTGTATTGTAATTTGGAAATCGTTAAAGTATGCGTTCATTCCCCTTGATTCAAATAATTATTATGAAGGCGGGCCTTTGTTTGAGTCGTACACTTCTTCCTAAATCACTTCGCTTCCTCCTCCCCACATGTGGAACTTCGTTCACACAATTTACTTGCACAGTTGTTTATGACAATTACGTCTATCCGTAGGTAAACGTATGAAAACCACACAATCGGAAATAAATGCATTCAGTCCATACCGCCCATAGATGCAGCGGTATATCTCTCAAAGGAATGTTGAGTTGACTTAGCTTGCTCGAGATTTCTTGTAGGGAAAAGCCGACTGCATCAATAACATTATTATTAAATACAAATTATAACTGAAAACTAGCTGATGATAGTAATTTTTTAAACGAAAAGCGAAAATTGTTCAAAATTTTAACGCTCATTCCGAATAATATCAAATAATTTTGAAAAATCATTACATCGGATAGCATAGGTAAGTAAGAAAAATTTGAAAATGTAAATGACATAGGAATCTTACCGCTAAGTCTGTGCTTAATCGATAGCGTAGTGTTGTCAAGAAAACAAAAATCGTAAATTCGATTTTTATAGAATAATTTTTCTGCGCTCAAATCATTCTAAGTCAGAGATTTCGAAGCCTCCATTAATTTCAAAATGGAAAAACTATAGTGCCTAACAAACATTCTTCCGTCAATAATATATTGTCGCAGGATGTCATTCTTGATTGTTCGCAAAAAATAATATTGATAATGGTAGGCCTACAGTGAAAAAAAAAAGTGATTTTATTTTAAGTGTGTTACTTATAAATATCATTCTTCGTAAGGTACCATACCGACATGACAAACTCAAAATATTCTCCATATAATAATAACACAAAACTGACCGAACCTCAAACACAGTGTAACATAACTTATCTGACAAGTGGCAGCACTTCAACTAGTACCCAGATGGTCTGAGATCGAATCCCAGTCGCGACAAACTTATATAATTGCCAAAAAATTCGTAGCTCTCGTAATTACACTCCAACCCCTAACATTGCTAACGTGAACACTCCATGCTTAATTTCAGATAAATCGTCAATAATCGATCAATTACCGACATCATCTGTTGCAATGATGTAGCTCCCAGTGCAAATCAATGAAACTCCATTCATGACACATGTGGTAAACGATAGATTAGGGGCCTATGCTCACGCGAATATGTTTGGCCTTTTGGGACTTACCACTCGCACAAATAGTGTACCATGCCCAGAGTTGGGGAGTAACTTAACGAAAGTAACGCGTTAGCGCTAACGCGTTAGTTTTTTAGTAACTTTTAGGGTAACGCGTTATTTTTCAAAATCGGTAACTTTTTAAAGTAACTGATATTTATTTTCAGTAACTTTCAAAAAACGTTAAGTTGAAAGTTCTTTTGTTTTGCAGCCTGTCTTCATAGAAATGACCATTGCATTCATGAGATATATCTCGAATCGGTTTTCCCAATAATGCAATGTTTTTTAAGAGGAATTCTTGTCAAAAGCCTCGTTTCCGAGGAGAAATTCTCGATCAGCCGTCGTAGGGATCCTAGATCACGTGCGGCAGCAAAGATTGCTTCTCTGGTGACATTTTGTCAAACTTCATCGCAACTTTGCAGAGCCGTGTTTACCTTAGGGTCAAATCTCATAAAGTGTGTGCGTTCCATTCAGTGTTCTTCGTCCGTTTGGTTTTAGCCTGCGTTTCTTGTTATCTTATCATTAATTAATTAATTTATTCCTTTCATCATCACTGTTACTGTCGTTTAGTCTGCAGTCTGCTAATAGTGTGTAGTGTAGTGTTCTGTTCTGTGTTAGATTGATTTCGTGTGTTATAAATACGTACGTACGTAATACGTACCGTTTTGCCGTAAACTAACTTTTAACAGTTACTTTAATGTAACTTACTTTCAAGTTACTTTATTTGAACTAACTTTAACTTTAACTAATTACTTTTAAAGTCAACTAACTAACTTTTAAAAAGTTACTATTTTTGGGTAACTTCCCCCAACTCTGACCATGCCCACTCCAAACAGCGTCCGATGACGTTTATTACCTGAAATTAGCTATATATTACCTGCTACTCCGTGTGGAACCGACCAGGCTGGAGTCGGAATTTATGTTTCTCACATGTGAACAAGAACGGACGATGCGTGAAATGTAATTTTCGCTTTTATTACGCCTGCTTTCGCTTTCAATCCGTTTGCATAAACCTCTTGCGTGTTATTATCGGAGTTCATCCAATAGTTAGCAAGGTAGGTAGGTTTATTTTGTGTGCACACCTTCTGGCGGCTAACTTTGTTATGTGTTTGAAAGTTATATGAGGGTGGACGGGTAGAAATTTACTAGGGACTTGATTACTATGATTATCATTGTTGTCTCTCTGCATTGTATTGTAATTTTAAGTTTTTTGCGTTAAAAAGTAGTGCCGTTCATTCCACCCTTTGAGTTACAAAAAATAAATTATTAAATGATAAAGGCGGGCCTTTGTTTTGAAGTCGGTAACACTTCCTTCCTAGAAATCATCTTTCGACTTCCCCTCCTCCCACACATTGTGGAACTTCCGTTCAAACCACAAATTTTAACGCTTGGCAACAGTTGTTTAATGACAAATTACCGTCCCTAGGTCACGTAGGTTAAAAACATGAAACTACCGCACAAATTCGGAAATTAAATGCATGTCAAGTCCATTACCACCCATAAGATTGCAGCGGCTATTATGCTCTATCAAAGGAAATGTTGAGTTTTGACTTAGCTTGCTCGAGATTTTCTTTGATAGGGCATAAAAGCCGAGCTGCAATCATATGGGCAGAAGCAGGTATTTATGGTAAAAACTATAAATTATAAACTAGGAAAACGCTTAAGTCCCGCCGCGTTGATGGATGAGCGTAATTTTTTTTAAACGAAAAAAGCGTAAAATTGCGATTTTTTAACAAATAATTTTTCGAATACGCTCAAATTTCACACGAATATATTAATTCATAAAATAAAGGTTCTGTGAAAAATCATTACAATCGGATAAAGCATGTAGGTGTTATAAGTCGAAGAAATTTTTAAAAATCGAAAAAAATCGTAAAATTGCGATTTTTATGAGAAATAATTTTTCGATTGCGCTCAAAAAGGTGGCAGTTCTAAGTTCAGAGATTTCGAAGGCCTCCATAAAATTTCATCGCAATTGGAGTAACGGTTTAGCCGGAATCGTGTTAACAGACACACAAAAATACAAAAAAAGAAAAAGAAAGAAAGAAAGAAAGAAAGAAAGAAAGAAAGAAAACATTCCGGATTTTTTTCTCCAGTGTAGTGAAATGGAATCTTCGCTACGCTCGTCCAATAATCTTTACCGCCAATTCACCGCTTTTGGGCAAAAGCAGAACAAAAACAAAGATTTAGTTTTTTTAATTTGCAAGTCTTTTAGAAGATCCCCCACACCCAGAATTTAAAAAAAAGGTGTGGGGGTACTTTATTAACACCTCAAATACCTGCCTTTGATTATGGATAAATGGACTATACGTATCGTAAACGCATGCATGATCAAACGATATTTTACATAGAATTCTCACTATTCTTGTAACTGCATAAAAGCCCGCTTTTTCTTCTTCTAAATCCATAACTCAGAAATTATTCATAAGGCATAAGGCTGATCATGTAAGGGTTCTAATCCCGCATAAGGCAAAGACTTCCGTAATTCTTATCCTTCATTCTCATCATCACCTCTCTACGTCTTGAACAGCATAATTTCTAAAATAGAGACGCGCCAAGAACCAAGATACAAATCCCCGTTTGCTAACCATTCTCGACACCAACAGCTGTGTCCCAACAAGCAGCACGATGACACGACAGGAATTAGTTGTGTACGCTCTGTTTGATTATTTATAATCACCTATAAGATTACAGCGAAGTGCAATGCGTGACACACCGTTGACAAGTTGCCCATGCGACGAGAAATTGTGTGCACGCTGCACTGTCTAATTAGCGCAGTGCAATGCACGTTTCTGAAAACCGCACGAACGTCGCGTACATGATTCATTTTTTAATTCAAACTTAATGTTTAAACTGAAGGCAGGAATCGAGGTGATGATTTACGTGCTGTAACCAAGCAATTTGTCTTAAGTTTATCTCGATTGGGCAGAGTCCAGAAGCGGGAAGAGAGGGGAAGAGTTGATCCATCCAGTTTTTCTCGTGGCACTTCCATCATCCTTACATATCCACATAATCTGTCGGCCTATCATATTTTATTCTGTACGGTTGCCCACATCCATGACATCTGTATCAATTTGTCTGAAAGGTTGTTTTATTTGGCACTTGGGACGAAAAATATAGGAAACTATTCTTTAGGCCTACCTATGGATAAACTTCGCGACTCCGATTTTAAAAAGAAAAGTTGTGTGTATAGGTTACTTCTGCATAATATGTAATGGCATTTGAGTCGAGTACAGAGTATACGGTTTGGATCGGACTGGTGAAAATAATAATGTTTGGGTAATTTGACGACCATACAAATTTTAAAAGTGTACTGACACTGGTTTTATAAATGCAGCCGTGAAATGACATTTTAATTCAAGGTGCAACCCTACATTTTAGTAAGCATTTTTTGTAGAACTATCATCATAACAAACATGCTTGACCGTTTGTATGCACATGCCGTCCTCGGTGGCACATACGATTATGGCTGAGGTCCAAAGCTCATGGCTCTACGAGGACGTGGGTTCGAATCCCGCATATGGCATGTTTTTTATCAACTTCCGTCGTCATTCGTCATATATCACCACTCAAGAGTGGAACTGGTTTTATGAATGTAGCCATTATTTTAAATGCTATTTAATTGACACGGCGCAACCCTACATTTTAGTAGCAAGCATTTTATTATCATCATAAGGCCTATGTGTATGTGCATAGTTATGTTTTTGTTGTATATTGCGTGTAGGCCTTTACCTGCTGACTGCTACCTATAGTAGGCCTACCTATAAAAAGAATTAATAAAATAATGATAGACTAAATAAAGTATGTTGTGGTTGCGAATTGCGATGCGGTTGCAATAAGAAACCTACAAGGTATAGACAGACAACTTGAACAGCAAAGATTTTAATTAAATGGGAACTGAAATTAGTATGAAATTAATTAATTAATTAATTAGACTGGAGCCGGGGGAAAAGATGACTATAGGCCCAGATGACGCTAAAAATATATTGCGTCTGCCCGCATTATGCATAGTCATTATGAAATCAACAGACAAACTTTGCGCCATGTAAGAAAACTCCAGACAACTGTTCCATTATTCTCAGTAATAATAGACATCTTACTTGTCAAGTCGTGCAAAGGCGAGCTTATGCAGCACAGACTTTACATCTTATTGCACACAATGTGTCTTTGTGTCCAGCTAAGTAAACTGGTTGCTATAGTACCGTTAACAATAATTGTTATTACTATGGCATTACGTGCATGAGATTAGTGAGCAGTGAGGATTCTCGATCGTGTGCCCGAGGAATGGGATGAGCTAACTGTGGTTAGCGACCGTGGGTTTGAGCCTCGCAGGCAGGACTCTACACTTCACACGGACAATGTCATTTCCGGATAGATCTGCCAAAGAGTATAGGCTAGCAGCCCTAGCGACCCTTTCTGTTTCTGGAGAAAAGTCTAGATATTTAAAATTTTAAATGAGACATCAAGATAGTGTAGGCCTAATTGACCCCAAAACATAAATTTTATATAGTGGTATGGTCAGTAAAACGTATGAGTGAGTTAAGCTTTTAAATACTTCAAGGCAACGGACAGGATCCAATTTCGGTAGCTTATAAGCTTGCTTGAAATAAGTGCAAACACAAACAACAAATTTTGACAATTTTGGTCAAAAAAAATCTACTCAAGATCATGTTCACCACCGTGCTCACAATGTGGGACACGAAGAATCTCCGGCAAAACTGACGTACACACTAAAGTGGTTTTCTCGATTTAGTTGGTCAGGAAACACACCCGTGACAATCCAGAAATAAAAAATTAAAATGTCCCGTTCAAGCTAGATTTTTGGGGTATTTGCGAGTAATTTTGCAAATTGCCTAGGCCTGCAACGAAACACTATGATATTTTTTATTTTGAAATTTGGATTTCGTTTCTACTCAGCTATTGAAAGCAGTGAATTGTGCTAGATATCTAATGAATTTTCAATCAAGAATAAACATCAAATATTAAGCAAAATTAACAAAGAAAAGTTATACTGTTGACCAAACCCAAACCTCGAGTGATGGTCAGCCAACTTTTTGGCTATAAAAATCTAAACGCAATACCCAAAGAGAAATGATTGAATTTATGACTTAAGAAATTCCCTGCCTCGGGCAGTCGGACGGGATTCGAACCCACGTCCCTTGGCTCAAACCTACGCCCGACCTCGAATCAAAGATTCCTCCAACAGGCGGACTATTGGCTGATGTGTTGAAGTGTTCTGTCCTGTCAGCAGAGTGTAAGGCCTCTTTGTTGACAGCACGGTGAATATTGATATGGGCGTCACCATGTCGGAGTGAAGTGATGTGAAATGAGTATTTGTTCCAGAACTATTATTGGAAATGGGTGTGTGCCACCTACAGTTCGAGCGACGCAAAGGAGGAGACAGATCGATAGAAATGAGGAATCCGAGTAATAAACTGTGGTAATAAACCACTGTTGGCTGTGTAGGTAGGAAGCTACGAGCGTTTGCGAGCAAAGATCCTATTATAAATGGTTGCGAGTGAGGGACTGGGATAAGGACACATTTCATAGGCCTATATAATAAAACACACTGAACAAAAACCCTGATTTATCCAACGACTTAGCTCATGCGTGTGAGACTTTAATGCGGGAGGTTACGGGCTCGAATCCTGCCACCGACATTCCAGACTGAAGGTTTTTCTGAAGTTTTAGGGGATTCGAGGGGTGGAGTCCAGCCTTCGGGCATTCCCTTCACCCCTACCCCAACAACCTAAATAGGTACCTAGTTGGTAATCAAAAGAGGGTCACACCGGGTGAGATCACGAATGTGCTTACAAAGGGATTCGGAAACTGGGGAAATGTTGCAGTTTTTTTAGTTAGTAACCAACACAGGTTTTAGTTAGCCCCAATGTGTTTTAATTCCATATCAGGGTTAATTAGATGCTGACTGCTGAGGATACAAACATTACCACATTCCAGTTATCTCATTGACACGGCCACACATTGCTTGAAGAGTAGGGAAACGTGATCAAACCGTGGAAACGCCAGTCCATGACCAAACGAAGCGCTAATGAGTGGTGTAGGCCTGCTCACGCTAGGGGGGGGGGGGAGCTGTCAAGAGCTACCTTCACAAAAAACCGATCTAGATCATTGATGACTGATAAACCTGAATTTTAAACTTCAAATATATATGTTTTCTTACATGTTTTCCGAGCATTTGGGCCCAAGCGATTAGGGCGCGAATCCCGCATAAGACTTTTTTTGATAATTGTCCTTCAGCCTTCACCCCCAATTTCATCTATCACCACTCAGAACTCATCATCGTCTCGAATTGGCAATATTGCAATTCAATCAATCAACCGGGAATTTCGTATGCCGAATAATATTCCTTTTTTTAAAGGCAACTCATGAGTTCAATCTTCCAAACGGTAACGACTCAAGAAGTTATTCAGAAGTCAGTATTCAGAATTGATAACAGATTTTTGTTCTAGACTGGAGGTCGCGGGTTCGATTCCCGCCACCGCATTATTGCTGAAAATACCCCAGTATGTTGGGATTTCAAACTATCCGTTTGTACTACCAACTCGAGAGACAAAATTGCCGTCATTTCTCAAAAAAAAAATCGAAAACATACTTTCGAGTCTTTCCTGACAAAAAAAATCCCATGCGGATTGCGGATTTGCATATTTTTACCCAGCGTGTATCAGGTTTCTGAACCTGTCTGTCTTCACTCCACAACAAGTAGAAAACATCTCTGGAATCGCTTTGTGTTGCGAAAGAAGGTTTCGGTTGTCGGCCTCCCACACCTGACAGACAACCCGGTCAGAGCAGCAACAAGTTGTCAGTGTCAGTGTGGGCGAGCTCTCTGGCCGTGCTGATGTCATCGGCGCATGGATTAATAAGGAATTCCCTCGAGCTCACAAACAAGCAGACGTAGCACGTAAGATGCAATTCCATTCATGAAGTAATATACAAAGGCAAAGGCAAGCATAACAATAGGTCGACGGCCACTGTGGCTAGGTGATAGTGCGTGAAGGAGCGGGTACGAACTACGAACGACAAACGAGGGTACGAAATGGTACGAATGCCAGTCTCAAAAACTCATCACGGTATTTTTGGAGGGAAACATTTTTCTGGGGTTGGGTTGGAGATTGAATTATGTCTGTGTCACTCATACACTTACTTAAATTAATGGGCCGGAGTGGGAAGGATACAAAAATGCAACCAAAAGATTTAAATGTTTTTAAATTTTACCTTTAGCAGTCGGAATTAGCAGACACGGGCCAAGAGTAAAACTGGAATGTAAGTTTTGTTTGTTCTTGTAGAGCCAATTTGCATTCAAAGGCTATGTCAATCGGTAAACTACATAGAAATGGGAGAGGCTTCGTAATCGTTTTGCTTGCGATATTATTCAGCGAGGCTTAGAGGTGCATTCCACTACTAGCCAAAAAACGAGCATCGCAGATGTGAAGACTGAAGACATTCCCGGACATTCCTTTACATAAGGCCATATTTTAAAGGGCCCAGTTGAAATATTTGGGATTTCCAAATAACTCTCAACTCAGAATCATCAAATCTGTTGTGCTGTGACTCTGTGGCGTATCCAGGAATGTACAATGGGGGGAGGGGGTTGATATGTCAAACAGGGAAGGAGTCTGGGGCAAAGCCCCAGCCGCCGGAGGCCTTTTCGCGAAGGGAATTTTTCACATATTTGACGTTTTAAACGCTTGTAAATACGTTTATAATCGTACAATAGGTAGAAAAGTTAGAATTTTTCTAATATTTGACGATTTTTATCGAATCAAATCAAATGGGGCAAAAGGGCATGAGGGGGGGGGGGTGTTGAAGAACCCCATAACCCCCGCCTTAGATACGCCACTGCAGTGTGGCTGCTTGATCCTTGACGAGTGACTTGTTCGTACTAGCGTCTTACAATCTGCAACCTACTTCCTCCAGATCATCTTCTCTCCAGCGTGACGACCCCGGTTCGAGTACCGGTCTAGACTCTTCTGGGCGGGACCATGACCATTCAACGGTGCAATGCGAGCTGATGAGGAGAGAAAATGTATCGACGCCCTCGCTTCAATAGTCATTAGAACCAGTAGAACAAGCCGGTAACCAGTGCCCATTGGGCCATCGCCCCTATCGTTCCCCCTGGTTCCGCACCAGGGGGAACGATAGGGGCAATAGCCCTGCTCCCTTGGTTCTTAAAAGTTACATTTTATTCTACAAAGATTATAAATAACAATCCTGAAACGTGATGATAAGTGATAACATACTAAACTGTATGGTAAAAAACTTATTGCAAAGCGGGACTGAGCTGGGGGGCCATGACCCCCACCCCAGACCCCCCGGTGTTGCGTTACGCCAACTAGGCCTAGATAGCCACGCCCTTACAGAGGTCCTGGCATAGATATCTTAACACCTATATTATATGGGATGTCTATGGGTCCTGGATCCGCGCGTGTGGGAAACAACAAAATTGCTAAACCATAACCACCAAGAAAATATTGTTTGTTTAATTTTAAATGTAAAAACAATAAAAATGTAAATACATGTAAAATGTAGCTAGCCTATTCTGAAATCATATCATAGAATATACTTCACTTCTACTTAGGTAGGCGGCCTAGTCGTGATTTGCAAATTTGAAAGAAAAAATGATATACCCATTGTTATCGTGAATTTGATGACTGAAAACAAACATCAATAAACTTGACTTGACTTGACACTTGACAATAACTTGACTATAGCTAAAATAGTTTTCTGAAAATAACAGTTGGTGTACGAATTTTTTTGTCAAACTGTACAAATACGAGTTTTGTACCGTTTGACAAAAAAATTCGCGCACCAACTGTTTGAACCGTTTGACAAAAAAATTCGCACACCAACTGTTATTTTCAGAAAACTATTTTAGCTATAGTCAAGTTATAGCTAAATGTGTTTAGAAACTATGTCCAGAAAACCGATTCTCAAAATTTAATTTTAACTGTCTTGTAGGCCTTTATTACACTTTTGTCCAAAAATCTAAAATAAATTCCAAAAGTGAGGTTATGTCCCGCCCAAAAAAATTCACAATTTGTTTTCTGTTATTTTAAAGGCCTTCTTTCATTCAGCAAACTTTTCAGACATGTTTCTTCGGCTTTCACATTATCTGCCAGAGGTAGTACAATAGCCTTAATTAATATTTGTTTCCAGGACGTTGCAAATTTGGTATGCATAAATCGGCAAAAAAAATCGCGAATTGGTTCGCACTTGCTGGCTCATTTCAGGGTTGGGGGGAGTGAGGGGGAAGGGCTGGAAGGGGGCTTGCCAAAAACTTCTAGTGCTTCGGAAGCTTTATGCAATTCCACTGTGATTGTAAATAACATTACAGTCGATTAAATTGTTAAATGTCAATCTCAAAATTGACACTCGTCGCTCGTGTACTGTTTACTCAACGTGCACCAGCAAAGCTAGATAATCGATAATAATACCAGACCAGTTGCCACTTTTGGGATTACAAAATGCAGCCCATAACGAGCGAAAGCTAGCCTATTCCTCTATCGCCTCTCTATCTGGCAATTATTATTCAAAATTATGCAATAGGATCTTGCACTAGGGTAGGCCTATCTGCAGATCCCAGAACACACAGAATGGCATCGTTGCGCACCAGACTTCTTATGTCAACAAACCATTTCAAAGTTGGTCCTACTCTACTCCTACACGAAAATAATGTAAACGGAAATGAGTCGTCTGGTCAAAGGCTTGCAGTTGCAGGCACACAAAGGTTTTGCCTAGGGGCACGCGAATCCCACGTAAAAACAGTCCAAATTGCAACGCCGTCTTCGGCGTGCATTGAAATGCGAGGGTCTGGCTTCGACTGTGGAGCGACGCATTCTGTGATAAGGAGGGGCTTGGCCTTTCTAAAAGATAGTAATTTACAATTACATAGTAGGCCTACAAGTTTAGTAATGACATCAACATGACTCACCGATATAGACCACCTCCATCACAACCAACTGTTGCCTGCCGCGCTAGGCCTAGCCTAGCCCTACCGGTAGGCAGGCAGGTAGACAGCACGCGAACACACACACGAGCCGCTAGAACTGCACTTTCATTGTCGCAAACTGGCTAAACCAGCGGACACAACACAACATGGGAACACACGTCTTATCAAACACCACTCTCAATCACAAACACAACTCACACTCGCGGTAAACGATGCGCGAACACTTTTTAGGCCTCGTTGTTTACCATAAACCGAACCGCCCATGTAGAGACGACAACGGTGCGAAGAGAACTGCCGCCGCAAGCCGCAAGTGCAGACATCTGCACTAGACAGAAGTCACGTGACCAGGCGCGCGACCGAAAACCAGGGGCGGCAAAGCAACAGCTACACAATAAAAAAAAGGGGGGCAACAATAAGACGGCAAGCAATGTGTAAATACCAGCTACAGGGCGAATCGTATGGAAGGGCGGGGAGTTTTTGGGGTCGTAAATCATTTGGGTATTTTAACGGTGAATGTTTGTCGATTGGGTAGTAGCGTTGAGGTGAGAAGAGTGTCCACATAGGTGGCAGCACTATACAAGGCTTACATAAGGACGACCTTGGGCTCAGCTGGTTTTACTATTTCATACAAAACGTAAAGTGAAACAAATGTTGAATATATTTACAATAAACGCTTCGACTTGAAGATAATGATTTGCTACAATACACACGATTGCTGAGGTAATGCAGACATGCGATCTGGGAGAGACTTTCACACATAAGCACGTGGTCGTGGATGTGTATTGGTTCTGACGTTGCGCCTGGAGAACCAGCGTGGAGTGACCGTTTCCACACCAAAGTCGCGCGGGTTGCCTAGGATTTGGCAGGCGCGAGAAAACTACTGTTTGCCGTGGGATCCAGAGGCTGACTGCCCTCCCCCACACAACCCCCTTTACTCTCTACCCATGCCTACACACCTCCTTAAAATATCTGAAAAACTAGGGAAAAAAATTATAAAAGTGATGGAACAAAGTTTATCTTTCACTAATCACATCGAAATAGACAATATTGAACCATTATTCTAGCTAATTGAAATATAATTTATTTTTCATTCGAATTTGGAAAACTACTGGCATAATTAATGGCTATAACTTGCGAATTCGGGGTGTATGACAGCAATCTCTCCCTTTCCAGACGCCTTCCAAACAATCGAAAAAAGTATGAAGCAACGTAATCTTTAACGCGCCTAATTTAAATTTTTACCATGATATTTGATTTGACAAAATGCTAAAGAAAAGGTCGTAATGATTGAAGAATGTTTATTTTGTAATCAAGTATCATTCGTAGTTTGATTGAATCTATATTCAATTTCTTAGAATTATTTATTAATTATCTTCGTGCTTAAAACTACTTGGTAAGTTAAGCTGCGACGCTCCTTGTACATTTCTGTCGAGCCGCCACGAGTTCGAATAATCTTTGTCAATAAACAAAAGTAAATACTCTTTTTTCAGGTAGAATGGTAAACAAACCATCAGGCGTTGTTTGATAACCCTGCTAGTTAGGATGGGAGGGAGCGCTTATGATTTGTGTCGGGACTACCGGGGAGCCGAGGACACACCATCTGACAACACGAGGCTGCTAAATCAAACATAGGCAGTCTCTTTCTAAGGGACTGATTAACAGATGGAAACGAATAAAGCTAAACAACTAACTATGGTTAAAATGCTTTGGCTAGAATTCTTTTCTACTAGGAAAACGCTAAAGTCCCGCCGCGTTGATGGATGAGCTTTTTAAAATTTTTAGTTTGCGTGGGATATCTTTACTTTTGCAAGTGCTTTGTTTTGCTGCCTACGCATTGTAGGTGATTGTTGTCAAGTTTCTATTGTTATCTGTCAATTGGTATTATTTACCGTAAAAAACTTATATTAAAAGCTTTATTTCTATGGATTCTGGCTAACTTTTTCAACTTTTTTCTTTCAAACGGTACTACATCACCATAACCTTAATGTCCATGTATAATATGAACGTTGTAGCCTCACCCGTTTGGTCAGAATTGGCCCAAATGGCACGAAAATATCGCACAAAAAATCAAAAAACTTATATTAAAAGCTTTATTTCTATGGATTCTGGTTAACTTTTTCAACTTTTTCTTTCAAAAGGTACTACATCACCATAATCTTAATGTCCATGTAATATGAACGTTGTAGCCCCACCCGTTTGGTCAGAATTGGCCCAAATGTCACGAAAATATTGCACTAAAAATCAAAAAAAATCGTAAAAGTACGATATTCATGAGAAATATTTCTTCGATTGTACCCAAAAACAATACACCTCTAAGTTCAGAGATTTCGAAGGTCCTGTCAAATTTTCATCAAGATCGGATATGCCGTTTGCCTGGTAGAGAGTTAACAAACAGACAGAAAAACAAACAAAAAAAAACAAACAAACAAACAAACAAACAAAAAAAAAAAAAAAAACACCCGAGCTAAATTTTTTGGGGGTCAGTGAAATTGAAGTCTTCGCTTCGCTCATCCAATTAAAAATATTTAAACTTTAAAGTAACATTTTCCTAGTTGTATTATAATGTTAAAATATGTGTTGTTTTATAAGCTGTTACCGACTAGTAACTAAAAGCGATTATGCTTACAGAAGCCCCAACAAAATAAAATAAATACATTTCCATAATAATAACAAACCACAGCTGTGCTGCTCAAAGTGTCCCATATAGGTAGGCCCTACAGGTAGACTGGGAAATGGAAATGGGGCTTCTGGTTAACGATATCGGGCTCAACAGCCGGTCGGGTGCACTGTTTTGAAAAGGACCGTGGGGTGTCCTCGAAAGGTGTACTCTTTTTTTAACTTATATCAAAATTTAAAGGAGTCTTTTCATTTGTTATTAGATCAATTGCCAGGTGCTGGACCCCCCCCCCCCCCCCCCCCCCCCCCACCGAATTGACATCTTCGGGTGCAACATTGCAACCACCAGATTTTCACAGGCCGCAGTTGCTTTTGTACTTTAGATGCAAAACGATAATAATATACAACATTGACTTATATTGTTCGTTGTGTAATAGGAATAATGATGTTATTAATATTGTAGTTAATCTTTCAAAGTAAATCCAATTATCTATACACAGTATATTTATGTACTTTTGATATCTATTGAATTAAAATAGGGCATGCAAATAATAATATGTTACATTATTGCAGTCTTTTCCCTTCGGACGGAGCGCAGTTAGATCAATCCAAACAGAATTGAATGGGCTAGTTTTGATTTTAGAATGTACTACTGAAGTCGGCAAATAAAAAGCAGTGCAGATGAATACACAGTGAAAAACGTTTAAAGAATGTTTACTGTTCAAAAAGTATTTGAAAATAATAGTGCCATATCGTAAAACTAAGTGGACAGTGTTGTCATGTAATCTTTTCTCTCCGAATTTAATAAAAATAATTATTTAAAAATATTGTAACAGCAAAACGTAACGCTGCCCACTTCTCCAACGTGGACAATCACACACTCCTATAGTCTCCTACTAAAACAAAGTTAGATTTGTTGGCCATGTTATTGTGATATTTTTAGCGATGCACTCTTGAGGTTAAAAGGTGCTTTGCTATTATCGGTGGTCAATATAACCTATGGTGTGAATTGACTCCGGCTATAAAGAAGGCAATAGGCATCAAAATTGAGATATTCTATTTTAATTTTCAATGCAAAAAGAAAGAACATAAACCTAACCTTGCTAAAAAAGCTGTAGTAGAAGTTCCAAACAATGCCTAACAAGCACATAATCCTGGAAGAAACATGACGCAGAAGCATAAAGCTTTTACTTTGATATTGTTCTTGCTTGCAACACAAAAGTTTTAGTAATTTGTACCTGGCTCAACTTTATACTTACGTTATAAATTTTAAAAGTTTCCCAGGCGGGCGTAAAAGTTGAAGTGGAATTTCGGCTCGATAACAAAACGTTGGCAGGAGTGTAAACGTGAACGCGTGTTCTTGCTAATACTTTGTATTTACAGAAAAGTTTCCATGATCGCCGTCATAATATTATTCAAGTTCATTATAATATTTAAAACACTTTACTGGAAATCAACTCTTTATTTTACAATAAAAAACTTCCACTAAATTGTTTAATATTGTATCATGAACTCTTAATTTTAAAACTTAAAAGAATATTTTAATAGGAGAAACATTAAATTGTTATAAAATGTGTATCAGTACGCCTACTGAATTCAAATCAGCTTTAGAGTACTTTTTTTAGTAGGTCAAACGATTAGATATTCCCGATTAATCGTTATCGTATCGAAAAAAGTTGATATAAAATTACGTGTTTTCTAATAGCCTTATCGTTCGATGTTAATTTAACCGACATATTTGGCGTTCTTTACAATATTTATCAAGTAATACCTTTGGTAATACGGAATACCTAAGAAGTAGCATCTGTTTAAATAATACCGGTACCTATTTCGTGTCCAGTGAAGGTATGATTGGTTTATTATCGCCTTCAGCTGTCTAACCTTGATAATATACCCTATGATAATACCATACATTAGTAGGCCTAGTTATTACAATTGAATCTATTATTCATTGAAGGATATCGACCTCAAAAAGTACTAGCTGGAGAAATCATTTTCTTTAAAATATATTTAGAATCTCTTTATTAGTATTTGTACAATCTTGTAATCTGATGTTTGTTTTGTGTGCTTTCTTTGTATGGACTGTATAGGGTATTATTATCTATATCCTGTGAACCATTTTACATGCCATATTGGATTTTAATTAAATAAAATTAATAAAAGAGGTGCAGAGAGATCTATCCTGAAGAGTATCGTAGTTAGTAGACCTGATGTAAGACTTCCATCCTATTCTGTAACCATCCAATCACATTATGCTCGCTCACATCACGTCACAACTTACAACCAAGGCTGCTACGTACTTGACATAAGGTCGCCTGTGACTTAATAGACCGTGGGTGTTGTGATGTAACTTAACTAACTACAGTTCACTATAAGAACCTGCAACAAGAGCCGAGCTTCTCTTCTTTCTACTTAGCTCTCAACGACGAGAACAGAAATACCTCTTTATTATGTAAGGGCGAGTTTGTTGTTCGAGACGCCGTCTGAGACGGTTGCCAACAATCCAGTAGTTTGGGGTGAGATCCCTAAAAAATAGGCTAATTTTAGGGTTCATTACTTCAACTTGGATTACTTTTTGAATTCGATTTTTGAGAAAGCTAAGGAACCAATATTGAGGATTGTTCCAACCTAAAACGTTAGCTACATACCTGTAAAATTTGGGGGGGGGGGTCGTGCAGGGAATTTGGCAAACTGTTACGTCGTGTAGAAAGGAAAGATTTTTGCAGCTATATAAACCCATTACAGTTTTGTAGCTTGTTAAGAATTGATATTGTTAATATGTTTATAACTGTCATTTCTAGCAATGTGTTAAATAATCACACATACATACCCAATGATTTTAAGTGACTAAAATAGATTACACAACATTGAAAAAATGTTTTTATTTCCGAAGGGCGATAATAATTTGAAAATTATGGAGAATAACGAATACTAAAAGAGGTAAATAGTATATGAGGGGAAATGTAAGACGGAAGAGAAAATAAGAAAAGCGTAAGATGTGGAGAAAGGGAGGCAGCAAGAGGGTCGGTAAACATAAATTATGAGAAGGAGAGATGAAATAATCAGATATTAACATATTTGCACGAGGGGCTTCTTTGTTTGATGTTATCTGCATAGAGTTGGGCTCGTATCTACCGCTGGCTTCTTAGCAAGGAAGAGGTAAAATAACCACTAAATCTTCGAGTGTGAAATACGAGGGAAGAAGAAAGGTAGATAGCAGTTTCTCAATGTCGTGCTTCAACGACTTCCGCCTGATAATGTTAAATACATGGCAACGATACACGGTATGCCGGGACATGTTTGGGGTTAGGAAGTCGCAAGGTCGATTCCTGTCACCGGCAATCCTGACTGAAGTTTGTTACGAAGTTTTCCCAGACATGAGGGAGAAAGTTATAACTTTGCTAATTCCAGTACTCGAATATATATTTCTTCGGGGAGAGATTAAGAATTCAATTTAACTACCCTTAGATGTAGTATTAGAGATTATTCGAATTTCGACAACTGAGAAGAAACATTCGATAAGTGCGAGACACTGATTCGGAAAGTCCCGGATCCGATGCCAGCCACCGGCAATCTTGACGGAAAGTATTTTTCCAGGGTTTTCTTCAGTCGTTTATGCGAATGCGAAGGACTGTGCCCGTGGAAATTCCCTTCAAAACATAGTACTAAGTTCAAATTACCTACACATGAAAAGGGGCATGTAATTGGACCCTGGGTATTTTTTTTTTTACGAGAAATAAAAATATGAATTAGCTCAAAAGTTTATTGTTCAATTTCACAGAAAGTTTTGAAAGCGCATAAGACCACAGTTTCCGACAAATTGAGGCCTTCATCTACTCTTTAAAGCTTTATTTCCTTAGACACTTTTTTCTTTATGCACAACATGCATCCAGAACGGCTTTACTGAATAAACGAATTTGTTTTTTTAGTTGGTAAAGCAATTACATGATAATCTAAACACGAATTAAGTGTAGGCTCACCATAATCCACCATCTTTGAAATATATGCTTGCTTATCTTAGAGCAGCGTAATGTGTTGGCGGATTTATACAAGATGTGTTTAGTAATCTTGTCCCCCACATGGATGGCTCAGCGCTAGTGCATGCAACTCGGATTCAGGAAGCCGCAGACGAATAGTCACAACATACTATGTACACTTACACACAACAACAATTTGAATTATTGTGATATCTTCAATAATAAAAGTAAAGGGATAAATTTGATCCTGGTTCTGAAGTGGAATGATCTTCTAAATCAAACACACATCCGAGTTCAATCCGCGGTGGAGGCACTTATTAAGTTTTTGTCTATTATACCATCATAACATCCCCTACTACTAGGAAGCTTCGCAAACGCTTTTTTTAGTCGCGTTGATGGATGAGCTTTTTTAAGTTTTTTTTTGCATGAGATATCTTTACTTTTGCAAGTGCTTTGTTTTGCTGCCTACGCATTGTAGGTGATTGTTGTCAAGTTTCTATTGTTTCTTGATGTTATTATTTACCGTAAAAAACTTATATTAAAAGCTTTATTTCTATGGATTCTGGTTAACTTTTTCAACTTTTTCTTTCAAAATGTACTACGTCACCATAACCTTAATGTCCATGTATAATATGAACGTTGTAGCCCCACCCGTTTGGTCAGAATTGGCCCAAATGTCACGAAAATATCGCACTAAAAATCGAAAAAAAATCGGTAAAGTACGTTATTCATGAGATATATTTCTTCGATTGAACCCAAAAACAATACACCTCTAAGTTCAGAGATTTTGAAGGTCCCCTCTAATTTTTATCAAGATCGGATAAGCCGTTTGCCTGGTAGATAGTTAACAAACAGACAGAAAAAGAAAGAAAACACGCGAACTAAATTTTTTGGGGGTCAGTGAAATTGAAGTCTTCGCTTCGCTCATACAATAAAAGTAAAACCAAGGTTAATCATTGTTTATACTCATCTTCATAGACAAAACACATTCGCATATCCAACGTTCTCCTATATCCTATACTGTCACACAGCTTGTAAGTAATATTTTCTATTGGCTTCTGACCTATTAAATACTTTTTTTATTACTTGTTTATCGTTTCGTAAGTTTATTATCGGCTACATTCTGTTTGTGTTAGTCTTATCAAGTTTATTTCTGTAGTTATGCACGGCTTATCGAAGTGCATTAAAATTTTGTAGTCTAATGCTTCGAGGAAGTGGGAAGAGATAATAATAAAATCATATTTGGTGTTTACAATAGTCATATTTTGGCAGCAATGCCAATACCAGAAGTCAATGTTATTATTGTCGTTTCTTAAAAAAAAAAAAAAAATGAAGTCGTCAATGTATAAAATTACGCTAAAACACAATCGCAGTTAAATTATTATACAGCGGACGTATCTGGGATAAAAATTGTAATTTTTGTAGAATTAGATAAAATTGCATAGGCCTACATAAATATCTCCACGTGATGTACATATTTTTTTTTTCAATTAGGCCCATGTATTCTTAAAAGGGGGGTCAATTCTTTGACAAATAACCCTAAAAGTTTAGGTTCCAAAAAAAGAAATAAGAAAAGTTTGGAAAAAGTACAAAAGGGCGGTTCAACGTATTCCGTTAGTTACAAAATTTTCACGAATGTGACAATAATGTATTTTTTATATTACGAAAACGCTGAAACGGATCGAAATTAGTGCTATGTATGTACTGTGTACTGATGTGTATGAAAACGCATAAACAATTAAACGTTTCATGAGATAAGTAGAAAACCATGGTTTACTAGACCATCTTGTCAACCATGACTAACGTACCAGTAAAGTTGTTAAAAGGAACATCTGTTTTATCCGCAGGGCAAACAAGCCTCTGAAATTCCACGTGCAGTCACCTATTATTTAACTTATTAACTTCTGACTTTCACACTCGTTAATTATTTATTCTGTCAAGTTCATTTTCCTTCCTCAGGCGTTTTAAGTACTCAGGTCTTTCTCACAGGGTAACTTACAGCAGAGTTGCACAACTGATTGTCATAGAATCGTCGATAATGATAAATTTGTGTTCATGGCAAAACAATATACGTTTTTGGACGTCAAACCAAATCTAATCCAACAGAGGAACAATTTTTCTTTACGTGCGACCATTCACTCTCTTATGCATTTTCAACAAATCTGCACTGTTTTTTCACATAATTAATCCATTTTGCGCTAACTTCTGCTGACACCCTTAAACATATGTGGCCTTCCGGAAATACTTAAATTTTCGCATTTTAGTGATAAGCTAATGTGTACATTGATAATCTACCATGAAGAAAGTGCCACTACTATAATTAGACAAGTAAGTTCACTCCGTTTCAATAACATTGCCCAACTCACTGATCCAGTTGTCGGCGACCAACTTCATCGCCTCCTTGAGTCTCGACCTCCTCCCAGGGGATATAGACGACGCCGACGCCATCCCCTCGCTTCTCGGAAGACGTCGGCTATCACCTCCAGACGTCGCGGTGGCACAGGAGTAATCCGTAACCGAGGCACTTCAACTTTCAGAACTCACTTTGCATTTCGATTGTAGGCTCGTGTTAAATCCACTCCATACACCGAACTATGCTCCAACACTCCCATGCAATACGCTTTATCAATGAACCAGATTCTAGGTTATACAATATTCACACTCAAGCCTTGAATATTGTTTTGCAGGATAAAGATAATAAATATAAAACACAAAACTAGAGGATCACACTCGGAAGTGTAAACCCACACTCACTCGCTTGCTCAATGAGCCCGATTCTAGATTATACAATAATGAATGGATATTACAGCCTTGAATATTGATGTGTAGGCTAAAGACGCTACATTTAAAACACAGAATGTGATACACACGACGAATCTACATCGTTTCTACAAATCTACAACGTTCTTGAAAGTTGAAACCCACACTCAATCGCACTCTACTCCAATACGCTTTCTCAATGAGCCCGATTCTAGATTATACAATAATGAATGGATATTATTACAGCCTTGAATTTTGATGTGCAGGCTAAAGACGCTACATTTAAAACACAGAATGTGATACACACGACGAATCTACATCGTTTCTACAAATCTACAACGATGTACAAGAACGCACTAGAAACCCACACTCAATCGCACTCCACTCCAATACGCTTGCTCAATGAACCAGATTCTAGATTATACAATAATGAATGGTCTCACTAGATTTACAGCCTTGAATATTGATGTGCAGGCTAAAGACGCAACATTTAACACACAAAACTATGATATAATACTCTGTAAGACGATCAGTTTAGATTGCACTAAATGAAAACTGGCGATACCCAGGTCAAAGATGACAAATAATATACACACGACAAATAATCACTAATTAAGTCTCAATTTTGTTGATTTTGTGATTTGTGATTGTATGTTACAATGGAATTATTAAATGCCAGGGTTCAAACCAGTGCAATCTAAACTGGATAGCTTACACTTCACACACGGTAGTTCTGTCGTTTAGGGCCAGACTGTTAGGATGCACTCGCGACTCGACTAGTACCAGAGCCACACCGCACAACACTGAAGCTTCGCTAATTAACCGTAATTCATTATCTCTCGATAACAGCTGACACAACAGCCTGTCGGTATGGGAAAGTACTTACGAGTACACTCCTTACACACCACACGTTCGTGTGTGATTGTAGCTACACTAACTTGCACAGATGAAGCGAGAGCTCAACAGTTCCTATCGCAAAGTCCGGAGAACTTTGAACCGTTATTTCTGAGTGTTCTTATCTAAAACGGCCGAGAATCGTCGAAATAATTTGTAATAATCGCGTGCTGTGCTTGTGTCTTTTCTCCGACGAAGCCATGTGCGAACTGAGAGACATTCTCGTATTGACATCTTGTACTTGTAGACGGGAAGACCTTGAGTATGTCGTAAACTTTTTAATAAGTATTTAATGGAACACCTATGTAACGTCACTCGAGTATGATTGCGCGAGGTGCACCGGTGTAGGCTAAACGAACGATCCTAGTGTAGATCTGCGAGGAGGTTTCGGCATTGTCCGGTAGACGTCAAACAAAGTAGGTGAGGCGAGGATGTAGATTAGTGTAGTGTGGGCAGGCGAAGTAGCGACCGGTTTGTATACACTAAACATTAGGTGGGCGACGCTCCTGTTATTCTTGTTCGATGGCGTCTTCCTTAAAGGGCGACGCTTTCTCTCCTGCTCCCCCCCCCCCTTTCTTTTTTGCGATTTTAATGATCTAGCAAAACTAATTGAGAAGAAGAAACACCTTGCATTTTATTTTGTATACGTAACGTTCTCTGTTTTGAAAGCTATACTGGAGTCCGAACACTTCGTTAATATGTTGTGTATAGAGGTACGTAATTGGATGAGCGTAGCGAGCGAAGCGAAGATTCCATTTCACTACACTGGAGAAAAAAATCCGGAATGTTCTTTTTTTATTATTTATTCTTTCTTCTTCTTTCTGTATTTTTGTGTGTCTGTTAACACGATTCCGGCTAAACCGATACTCCGATTGCGATGAAATTTCATGGAGGCGTTCGAAATCTCTGAACTTAGAACCGCCACGTTTTTGAGCGCAATCAGGAAATTTTTTCTCGTAAAAAACGCAATTTGACGTTTTTTTTCGTTTTTTTTAAAAACTTTCTTCGACTTATAACACCTACATGCTTTTTCCGACTGTAATTATTTTTCCACAGAACCTTAGTTTTATAAATTGAGATATTTGTGTGAAATTTGAGCTTAATCAAAAAATTATTTCTCATGAAAATCGAAATTTTACGTTTTTTTTTCTTTTTTAAAACAATTCTTTGACTTATAACACCTATATGCTTTATCCTTTTGTAATGATTTTTTCACATAACCTTAATTTTATTAATTCAGATATTTGTGTAAAATTTGTGCGCAATCGAATAATTATTTCTATGAAAATTTCAATATTACGATTTTTTCATTTTTTTTAATTACAATTAATAAAAAAAAATTTAAAATTTAAGTTAATTTTTCATTTAATTGGATGAGCGAAGCGAAGATTCCATTTCAGTTTTCACTACACTGAAGAAAAAAATCCGGAATGTTTTTTTTCTTTCTATTTTTTGTATTTTTGTCTGTTTGTTAGCACGATTCCGGCTAAACCGATACTCCGATTGCGATGAAATTTTATGGAGACCTTCGAAATCTCTAACTTAGAACTGCCACGTTTTTGAGCGCAATCAAAAAAAAATTTCTCATAAAAATCGCAATTTTACGATTTTTTCGATTTTGAAAAAATTTCTTCGATTTATAATACCTACACGCTTTGTCGATTGTAATGATTTTTTCACAGGACCTTTATTTTATGAATTTATATATTCGTGGAAAATTTAAGCGCAATCGAAAAATTATTTCTCATGAAAATCGCAATTTTACGGGGTTTTTCTTTTTTAAAACAATTCTTTGACTTATAACACCTACATGCTTTATCCGATTGTAATGATTTTTTAACAGAACCTTAATTTTATGAATCTATATATTCGTGTGAAATTTGAGCACAATCAAATAATTATTCTTATGAAAATCGAAATTTTACGAATTTTTTCTTTTTTTAAAATTACGATTAATTAAAAAAATAAAAAATTTAAAGTTTATTTTTTATTTATTTTTAAATAATTAAAAAAAAATCTTCAACTTAGTTATGATTTTTTCACAGAACAGAAAATCCGCATAACACATGGCAGCTCAATGCACCAATTACGCTCATCCAACAACGCGGCGGGACTTAAGCGTTTTCCTAGTTTAGTTGTCCTCCTTTGTCAATCAGGTTTTTTTACAGAATAGGATGGACGTTAAATAAATAAATAAAATTGTTGGATGAGCGTAGAGAGCGAAGCAAAGATTCCATTCTACTACACTGGAGAAGAAAATCCGTTTTTTTCTGTTTGTTGTGTCTGTTAACACGATTCCGGCTAAACAGATACTCCAATAACGATGAAATTTTCTGGAGACCTTCAAAATTTCTAAACTTAGAACTGCCACGTTTTTGAGCGCAATCGAAAAATTATTTTTATGAAAATCGCAATTTTACGATTTTTTTCGATTTTTAAAAAAATTCTTCGACTTATAACACCTACATGCTTTATCCGATTGTAATGATTTTTTCACAGAACCTTAATTTTATAATTATATATTCGTGTGAAATTTGAGCGCAATCAAAAAATTATTTCTCATGAAAATCGCAGTTTTACGCTTTTTCGTCGTTTTTAAATTACGCTCATCCAACAACGCGCCTAAAAAACGTTTGCGAAACTTCCTAGTTAAATTACGTTATCTCAAGGTGTAGACATGCATATGGTCGAGTCATGTCACGTGTGATATAATTAATGAGGGTTGCAATTCCGCAGGCACGTTTTTTTGCTCGAAATCTATCAATATCATAAATTGTTCGTCTGAAATTGCATACTAATCACATTTTGTAATGATTACTTATGAACTTGGAATTGTTACAGGTTCCTTCACCGGCGACAGTCTGAGGTGCCAAGTAGAAGGTTGAACGCGTCCTCTCCCCTCACCGGTAACTCCACCAACAGCTGCGAGCATATCCCTGTTGACGACCACTTGGATTTATTACGAGAACCATGGTCCATAAAACCCTGGATCTCGTCGGGAACATCTGGTCCGGCACAGGAGGTGTTCCTTCGGGATAAATAAAGGACTAGGAGATGATATGGATGGGATTTCAACTGACCCGGCGTATTGACCTCGCGTCTTGTGAATACTGATGACCTCTCGTCATGGTTGCTTCAAAGTTGCGTCTAGGATTAGGTTCAAGGTCACTAGAGCGAAGTAAAAACAGCGAGAATAAAGAAAGAGTTATGCAACAACGATATTAAATGTGAGGTACAATTTGTATCTTGAGATTCAGATTGTAATTTATATTAAAAGAAAATTCCCTATAATCAATTTCTGTCTTGTCGAAATATTTGCAAACTTTTCTCTGCTCAAAATGGCATTCCATCTTATTTGAATAACACCAACCAACTACTGATGATTGTAAAACGTCAATCACGGCCAAACAAAATTATGTATAATATGCACTGGATGCTGTTTTCGATTGGGAATAAAATTACTTTTTTTCTTACTTACTCTCATAATGACTTGGTGACCATAACTGATCAATACTTTGTATAAAACAGATAGTTTATGATTGTAAACAAAATAATAAGTTGGTACTTCAATTATCTCATTATGAGATATGTTGGACATTGAACACATGCATTCTGAGCCACGATATAATTGGTAAGACCAGTGCAAATAATTTAAATTTATTGGCTAAGGACGATGGTTCAAGTGTTTGATGACGGCCAGTCTTACGCCCGACTGTGGACTTTATAACACGTGATCATTCATGTGAACTGACGTAAGTTGTCCTAATTATTACCCTCTGAGTGATAAAAAAAAACTGTGCAGCAGTTTACTTTGCGAGTTCTCTATCTGCCATCTTATGTCTTCATGTGATTCCATGGGACGTTTGCATGATGCTGGAAGCATCTCAATGTAATGAAACTTTTCAAGCAGACGAGCGATGATTCTGGGGATAGCTGACGAGATGTGGATGATTGACAGGGATAATTGACAATAGCGAAAATACATGCAATTACGTGGGATTCTGAATAAAACTAAAATATAATTAAACGAATAATATAAAGAAAGCAGCAAATAGTAGGAGCCTCAGCTATATTCTGCACCGCGCATGCATGCGGAGACAGACCGACGTCTCTCCTTGAAGCCTTGACGAGATCTTGACATTTATAATTTAACATATGGACCTTGACCAAGGTCCACTAGATACTTATTACTGTGGATCTAACCAGTGGACCTTGATTGGAGCTAGTTTTGAATTTCAACTGTTTGTTTCATCAACAATGCAAATTCGAGACTGGTAAAATAAAGTAATTTTGACGCAGAGCAAACGATTTTTCTCTTTATGTATAAAAGTTAATTCACTGGTGCAATGGAGCAAATGGATATGGACGGTGAGTTGTGTGAGAATACGAACAGAACTTTAGGAGAATCTGAATACCAACCGGAATATCATTGTCACACATGTAAAACGCATACTTTCTTAGACGATTCGTTGACAATCTATTGTGTCTGTTCCGTATGTGCCACCAAATGTCACCAGGGACACGATGTACGCTACTACAGTTTCACAAAACATCTTAAAATATGTACATGTGGCCAACAACGTCAAGCGCCTTGCAAAGCCTTGGTCATCTTTCCGCCTAAACCGGTAAATATCGATAGTCCCATTTTTCTGGCGAAAAACTCAAACGCGGAAAAGACATTCGAGTGTCCCGTATGTTTGAAATACATGTGTGCTCATATTTACCAATGTGAGAGAGGTCACAACGTGTGTGGAGATTGCAAGGAGAAAATTGCATCGTGTGCTATTTGCCAAATGTCGCTAACGGAGATACGCAATCGAGGTTTGGAGACACTCGCGCGAGCGATGGAAGTATCTTGCGAACGATGTAATGATCCCGTACGAATATTTGCTCTAGGCGATCACAATAAGCATTGCTTTGTCAGTAAATGCGCACTAGATCGACAATGTACATGGTATGGTGTTTCGCGCGATTTGTATGATCATTGCAAGGAAAAACATACGTACAAATGTTTAAATGGGCGAACTCATAACTTTGATCATTCACTTGAACTCGGTGACACAAATCAAGTTAATATAATTGATGTAAATGGATCATTGTTTATGTTCCATCGCAATTTTGATTTGTCCTTTTCAAGCAATATATTTCAAGGTGTTGTCAAATACATAAATCCACAACAAAACAAAGACAGCGAGCTAAGCTACAACTTACAGTTTACCGCCCCACATGGCAGGGGGAGCGTAATGCTAAGAAAGAACGTTCGATCGATGTCAGAAGATGTAGACGCCATTCATAAGCTTCGTCAAGGTGTGATCTTGCACATGGATCAAGCAATCGACATTATACAGAATGGGTCGCTTAGCTACACGTTGACTATAGACGCACCGGAATGCCAAATTGATGGCTCAGGTAGCCCTATCCTAACCCGATCGGAATGGGATTGGTAATTTATGAATTGTATTAAATATAAGACATTAGTATCAAGCCTGTTTGCATAATGAAGTTTTAAACAATTTTTAAATTGGATGACCAATAATATTCAGTAGGCCTACCTAGGCCTATTGCATTATTTTGTAATTTACTAAAGAATGTTTTTTGTTGTGTTATGTTATGCATTTAATTCTAACACGTGTTACAGGCCTAACCCATAGGGTATATTATAGGCCTAACATCATAGGTCTAACTGACATGTAGGTAGGCCTAGTGAGTTTGGTCAAGTATTAAGCTATTAGTATAGCTCTATATTATTATCATTGCCGTTTCCTTTTAGGATTCTTAATGTTATAAATAATAATATAGATTTAAATCGTAGCTGTTTTCCAATATAAGCCTATATAGTGAAGCCTATATGCTTAAATGAAATTATTGTTACCAATGAGGTTATTTATGTACTATTTATTTACAAAAGTTTTATTTTTGCTGTCAATAATGTGTTGATAAATTGTGAATTTATATTGTGTAGGCATGTTTAATGTGAATTGAATTGAAAGTGTTTGCGATATGTCCTATTTCAACAAATATTGTACATTTCAAATAAAGACTACATTTTTATATTTTGTCATCATTTGCAAGACCAGTGGCAGAAAAATAACTAAATACTTATCTCATTAAATGAAATTGTATGTATACACCCCTTGTAGTTATGGGGAATAAAATGGTTAATGTAGAATAGGATACCAATAAAGTGTATTTCCTTTTGTATCAACTTGATTTGGGTTTAGTTTTAGATTCAGTTTTGCTTTGTTTCATCTTACAAATTAATGTTACTTCAAGGCACATGCAATGTCTAAATCAGAGATTCTGGAACCTATTGAACTACATCTATTTTCATAAAGTATAACTAGTTAGCAAACAAGAAAATAAAACCAGCTGTGAACATTCTTTTTCCTGTTTCCATTTTCACTATTTATCGAAACATGGAACCCGCGTCATGATCTCGCAACAAATCTACCAAGAGTTGAAATTTATGTTAACCTATACGAATTTGTAACAGCTGATCTACAAATTTCACTAGTCATAAAATGTGGTTTAATTTCTAGGGTAAAGTAAAAAGAAACTTTCAAATTTGGTGGTTTGATGTTTTGGTATTTTGGAATAACATAACATTTCTATTATAAATAACATATTTTTTTAACTTGGAACCAACAATTATTCAAGTTCTACAGGTCCACTTCTTCACTCTTATTCAGATCCACTGTTCAGATACAAAGTGTACTTGAAGAACATGAAATAGCTTTGAAATGTTGTTCTACTCAAATAAAAAATAACCTTACGTGTAAGTTAAAAAAATGTTGTATATAGGCCTAATATAATGTTTATCCAGGTTAACACGTGGTAAACTTAGCCTCGTTTTCATGCAGGCGAGCGATTTCAAGCGAAAGGTTCTAGACCAATCAGAGAGCTAGGACCGCGCGACCAACGAACGGCGCGACCAAAGTTTAGATCATTTTAATGTTGTCGTTCGCGCCGCGCCATTGGCTCGTAGACATGAAAACTAGGCTTTGCAAAAAATAATATTTTGTACTTTTCTTGAAAACGTTAGAAACAATCAATGTACGGTAGTGGGAGGGTATTTTTAGTTGAAACTAAGTGAAGCCCCAAGCCTTCAGGTGTCAGTGGAGATGTGAGGTGGCTGTGGCTGCATTAGGCATTAAGTTAGGCCCTGATTAATTAGTCAGTCAGTATAAATGTGAAAGAAAAGCAATCGTATTGTGTAATCCATTAGCGAGAAGTGAAAGGTGATAGTGATATAGATAACACGGGTATAACATGGTGTGGTAACTGGATAACCTAGTAACGCTACAACTACAATAACACGCTTTGCTGTGATGTGACACCGCGACTTCGTTACAACATCCTGTCTAGGACTCTAGGTGAATATACACTTGCTTTTTGCCCGAGCTCATCCTACAGTTTTAAGTTTCATAGCAATCCACCAAGGAGAGAAGTTTATTGGATGAGCGTAGCGAGCGAAGCGAAGATTCCATTTCACTACACTGAAGAAAAAAATCCGGAATGTTTTTTTTTGTATTTTTGTGTGTTTGTTAACACGATTCCGGCTAAACCGATACTCCAATTGCGATGAAAATTTCTGGAGGCCTTCGAAATCTCTGAACTTAGAACTGCCACGTTTTTGAGCGCAATCGGAAAATTATTTCTCATGAAAATCGCAATTTTACGATTTTTTTTCGATTTTTTAAAAATTCTTCGACTTAAAGCATCTACATAATACAGAACCCTAATTTTACAAATTTAGATATTCGTGTGAAATTTGAGCGCAATCGAAAAATTATTTCTCGTGAAAATCGAAATTTTACGGGTTTTTTCTTTTTTAAAACATTTCTTTGACTTATAACACCTACATGCTTTATCATATCGTAATGATTTTATCACAGAACCTTAATTTTATTAATTATTATATTTGTGTAAAATTTGAGTGCAATCGAATAATTATTTCTTATAAAAATCGCAATTTTACGATTTTTTCTTTTTTTTAAATTACGATTAATAAAAAAATAAAAAAATAAAGTTAATTTTTATTTAATTTAATTTAATTTAAAAAAATTCTTCGACTTAGTAATAATTTTTTCACAGAACAACAGAAAATCCGCATAACACATGGCAGCTCAATGCACTAAGAAGCTTCGCAAACGCTTTTTTTAGTCGCGTTCATGGATGAGCTTTTTAATTATAAAATGTTAATATAAATTTAAAATAATAAAAACATATTAACACGGCCCATACAAAGCAATCATTAGGTCTGTTGGATCTTTGATTGTTTGTAACAAGGCTGTAAGGTATAAAATCTCCTGCGAAATTGTTTGTCATACAAGGCTGTGAGAAAGATCTAAAATCTATATATCCGTGCTATTTGGGCGGATTCTGACCAAACGAATGGTGCTACAACGTTCATATTTCCCATGGACATTGAAAAAAAAAAATTGAAAAAGTTAGCCTTAATCTATAGAAATTAAGGTTTTAATATTTAACACCTCAAAAAACTCAAATTAAAACCTTTATTTCTATAGATTCTGGCTAACTTTTTCAACTTTTTCTTTCGAACGTCAACACATCACCCTTACTTTAATGTGCATGTGAAATATGAACGTTGTAGCCTATCCCGTTTGGTCAGAATCGGTCCAAATGTCACGAAAATATCGCACTGAAAATCAAAAAAAATCATAAAAGTACGATATTCATAAGAAATATTTCTTCGATTGTACCCAAAAACGTGGCAAGTCTAAGTTCAGAGAAAACGAAGGTCGTGTCAAATTTTCATCAAGATCGCATATGCCGTTTGCCCGGTAGAGAGCGAACAAACAGACAGAAAAAAAAACCAAAAAAAAAAAACACCCGAGCTAAATTTTTTGGGGGGTCGGTGAAATTGAAGTCTTAAATAATAAATAAATAAATTTTATTTAGAGTACCCACTCAGTTATATAACTGATTTTCAGTGGGGGACTTTAAATCAAAGCGACCAAGCCAACCCTGCAGGCCCCGACGCAATCGACGAATGAGCGATAACCAACCAAAGATCGATATTTTTAATAGGAAATATAGCAATCAGTGGTATGGACAGTGCGAACACCCGCGAATCAACGTCAGAATCAACAAGGCCGATTCAGAACAACTCTGAAATTTATTATGTGCTTCGTTGCTAGGACGGCTCCAAAGTCACCGTTTACAAACTCCTAAGACAAGAACTGATGGACTTAAGTCCAAATCAGAAGTTAAAAAACTTCTGACATTAGCGGGAATCGAACCCTGGACCTTCTGCATTGGAAGCAGATACGCTAACCACAAGACCAACGAGCCACACAACAAGACCAACGAGCCACACACAAGACCAACGAGCCACACAACAAGACCAACGAGCCACACACAAGACCAACGAGCCACACAAAAGACCAACGAGCCACTCACACGCTCATCCAATTACGCTCATCCAACAACGCGGCGGGACTTAAGCGTTTTCCTAGTTTAATTTATATCTGCTGTTATTATTGGATGAGCGTAGATTCCAGATTCCATTTCACTACACTGGAGAAAAAAATCCAGAATGTTTTTTTCTTTCTTTCTTTCTTTCTTTCTTTCTTTCTTTCTTTCTTTCTTTCTTTCTTTCTTTCTTTCTTTTGTGTGTTTGTTAACACGATTCCGGCTAAACCAATACTCCAATTGCGATGAAATTTTCTGGAGGCCTTTGAAATCTCTGAACTTAGAACTGCCACGTTTTTGAGCGCAATCGGAAAATTATTTCTTATGAAAATCGAAATTTTACGATTTTTTCAAATTTTCAAAAAAATTCTTCGACTTATAACACCTACATGCTTCATTCGATTGTAATGATTTTTTCACAGAACCTTAATTTTATGAATTTTTATAGTCGTGTGAAATTTGAGCGCAATCGAAAAATTATTTCTCATGAAAATCGACTTTTTACGGGGTTTTTCTTATTTAAAACTATTCTTTGACTTACACCTACATGCTTTATTCTTTTGTAATGATTTTTTCACAGAACCTTAATTGTATGAATTAATATATTTGTGTTAAATTTGAGCGCAATCGAATAATTATTTCTTATGAAAATCGCAATTATACGATTTTTTCTTTTTTTAAAATTACGATTAATTAAAAAAAAAGTTAATGTATAAATTTAATTTAATTTAATTAAAAACAATTCTTTGACTTTGTTCTGATTTTTTCACAGAACAACAGAAAATCCGCATAACACATGGCAGCTCAATGCATCAATTCATCCAGCAACGCGCCTGAAAAAGCGTTTGCGAAGCATCCTAGTTTAGTATATTTTATATATTTACTTATTTACATTGTTAATAAGTACGTTAAATTAGCGTCTTGAGATACAGAATATTATATTGTATTGATAAACATATATTTTTGAAAACGCTGCAGAATGCAAGTTTGTTTTTAAATCCCTTTTGACAATCTTACCTTTTTTGTGGTAAAAATTAAATTAAATTGATTTTCAAAAATACTCATTTGAAGTTATGATCGGAAGAAGATTACAAGCTACTAAATGCTGAATATCCCAAATATAATGTCTGTATTTTACGTACCTAAACCTATTATTATCATCGTGTTTAATGTTCTTGTTTACCAATGTAATGGTTTACAATTGTTTTTTTTCTAACGACTGTTATTATTGTAAACTGTGGATTGATCAAGAGCTTAGAGATGATACTTTTATTATTTGCATTGTATAGTAATTGTTCGTTGGTAAGTTCAAAGTCAAGTTATTGGTAATTTTTTAGATCCTACTTGACATGAGTATAGATAAACTACGCATTGATGTGTGTATTTATGTATCATTTCCAAAATTACAAAATTTATTCAGAAACAAAATTAATTTATTATAATATTGTGAATTTTATTGACCTGAAAATTACTATTATACAAATTATAATGACCACCTACCAACTTAACGATTTAAATTATGAAAAATATCCGTATTTTTAAAAAGGGTTACATTTTTTAAGTAAAGTACTTGATTGTTCTCGATACAATATCAATTATTTACTAATCTTTAAAATTAAGTGAAAGTACATATTCACTTTTTCTTAATTCATTGTTAACTCAGGCATGTTTTTAGTGCTGATCTAGTCTTCACACAACCTCAGACTAAGTGTCCCTTGTTAAAAAGTTGGGAGAACTCGTTGAATTACGAAGGTATGACGAAGAACACAGAGCTAGCTGTACTGTACTTCACGTACAGCCTGAGGGGTTACACAGAGTCTATGATGCTACGTGATGTAGACCTAGCGAGCCTTTATTAACCTAACACAAGAGGGTGACCATACGGGCATACGGCGGCCATGTTTTTGCCAATGTCACTTTTTTAGTTTCGTCAACTGCCGTAAAAGTAAACAAATTTGGCTTGAAACAGGCTTGTAAACCAAATGTGGCCTACAACAGACCAACTTAGTTACGTCTGTTTCAAGACAAATTTGTTTACTTTTACGGCAGTGGCGAAACTAAAAAAGTGACATTGGCAAAAACATGGCCGCCGTATGCCCGTATGGCCACTCTCTTGTGTTAGGTTAATATAGGCTCGCTATGTAGACCTACCGTGGTGCGACGCCTGGCGTCACGAGGTCGTATCGCTGGAAGATCTGATATGTTATCTTCGTGAGGCTGATAAGAGCCCCCCTTTCCCCTCCAGTCCTGCTACTGTAAGTCGACTAGAGAATATTCTCTTCGCGTTTTAAGCAAATTGCTGTTCGCTCGGCTGACTGACAACCGCAGTTTTTTCATATTTTGGGCAGTTGTCACGGAAGTGGAAGTATAGGGTGCTATGGTCATACTTTTCAAAAAATTGTTTTAAAATAATTAAAATAAAAAAAGGATTTTCACGATTTTTGGTTTTGTTAAAAAGTACAAAATTGACTATATTCGTGATTTTTTTCTGACTGATTAAGACCAAATTATAACAATCTACGATAGTAGGGGTGTCATTTCATGCTTTATTGACAAAGTTTCAAAGTTTTATGTACGTCGGATGCTTCTTGGCCGAGCGAACAGCTAAGTGCCCACTGCCAAATGTGTCCCATTCCCTTGAGGATATATGACGTATATCTTGGAACAGAAGTAAATCAAGGGCTGGGTGTAGCAGTAGTAGATATATACCACTAGACCCATTGATTTACTCATGGTCATTATATTAGAATACTTGGTGTTGTGTTTTATCATTCCCTGAAATTGTTTTTTATTCAAGTTGTAAAAAGTAGGCCTATGTGTATAACAAATAATTTATTACTCGATTCAATTAGTAGGTAGGTAAATGTAATTGATTAAATGCGAATCAATCCAGAAATTTAAAAATCCGGGTTAGATACCCGGCTGAAATGGAGGTTTTAATTTCTTGATTTAATTTATTACACGTTTAATCAGTTTTTGTTTTATTAATCATATTTTATTACATATTACATTATTGGATGAGTAAAGCGAAGACTTCAATTTCACTGACCCCTCAAAAAAATTAGTTCGGGTGTTTTTTTTTGTCTTTTTGTTCGCGCTCTATACCGGGCAAACGTCATATGCGGTCTTGATGAAAATTTGAGGGGATCTTCGAAATCTCTAAACTTAGACTTTACACGTTTTTGGGTACAATCGATAAAATATTTCTTATGATTATCGAACTATATTTTTTCAATTTTTAATGAGATATTTTCGTGATATTTAGCAAACGGCTATTCTGATCTAGATGAAACTTTATGGGAACGTTAAAAATCACTGAAATTATATATGTTATGATTGTACAGACATTTGAAGAAATATTTCTCATAGAAATAGTATTTTTACGATTTCCCCCCCGGTTTTTAATAAGATATTTTGTGATATTTGGGCCGATTCTAACCAAACGGGTGGGACTACAACGTTAATATTTTACATTGACATAAAGATTATGGTGATGTAGTGCCTTTTGAAAGAAAAAGTTTAAAAAGTTGGTCAAAATCGGTCAAAATTCATAGTTATAAATGTTTTAATATAAGCATTTTACAGTGTATAAATTAACGAATAATAACAAGTAACTATAGAAAAAGTAATGAAATCCCACTTAAAAACGTAATCATTGGACAGAAATATTTTTAAAAAACTCATTCATCAACGCGACTGGAAAAAGCGTTCGCGAAGCGGCCTAAATAAAACATAATGTTGTACACTATTATCTTATTTGCTCATAACCAGCACAGAGGGCCCGCAGTAAACAACTGTCACATTGAGTATAGGCCTAACTTCTCATGTCTGTTGTCCCCAAGTCCAACTCATATACACCTGTTTTCACACGCTAGTCTTTTGTTTATTTATTTTTATCTATTTTCTTCTTAAACCACACCTGTTACATTGTTGACAAGTTGGAAAAAGAATCTGTCCACAAGTCTCCAACCTTCCATCAACTGTTGCCAACTGTGCCGATTGTAAGAGTATAGTCACGCACGCAGCTAAGTTATATTGTTCTCGTTCTCATGTCTGTAGAGAATTTCTTCAGAGAGTAACTTTATTTTGGCTAAACTGTAAAACATGAAGATTTTATTTGGCACATATGTGGCAACAACAACAACACCAAGCTGGCTATATTGAAAGTATAGCTTTAAAAAGTAGATCAAAATTTTAAGATGTTTTAACGTCGAAATGTATTTATTTAATTATTCATTACGGCTCGATACTTTCGTATTTAGTGCATTGATACATTCAAATATCGAAGAACGCAATAACATGATAGAAATGACACAAACCTTGGGATGAATCAACCCCAACAATAGCCCCCCCCCCCTGCTGTCGACACACTCACCCCGAATCATTGGGGTAATTCGGAGAAATGCGGGGGGCTTTTATTAATCCCCTGCCTCATGTCAGCCAATAGATACATGCATGGGGTCGAACCAGAGACTGCGACTGCAGTGACAAGTGAGATAGAAGCATGCCATCACAATACCAGAAGAGGTGTCGTCATAATGGGCGACACGACAGTCTTAGTAAGACTTGAGAATAACTACATTGGCCCAAGCCCATTTTTTAAAATCAATTACAAATTTTGTCCAAATATTCTTGATTACCGAACCGAACCCAGGGAATTCCAAATATATTCTGAATTTTCACCACCAAATTTTAAACTTCGCGCATTTGACCACGAATTTTTATCTTCCAAAGCAGTTTGGAAAATAACTAATTTAACATTTTATGACATATTTTAAGTCAAGTTAATTACCATAAGAATAAAATTAGATTGTATTCAATTGTTGCATTAAAGGAATAGACTATTTCTACCATTATCGTACAAACCAAAACTCCATACATACTTATTTTGGATGAGCTCAAAATTAATGTGACCCGAATGTGACCCGTGCAGCTTAAAACCTGGAATTCAGCATCCACATTTGGAGTAGCCCACAATCTTAATATGACAATTGCTTCCACCCGCGGCAATATTTGCACCAAAGTAATTCCAAGCTGAGTCACCGTACCACCCCTCTTTGACCCTCCCACCCTCCGTGACTCACCCCACCCCCCACCCTCTTACCCTAAGAGCCGCGGGGAGACATTGCAATTATTGGCAATGATGCTGAAGCTTCGTCTATTACTAAAGAACGATACCAGATGTGCCATCCCTATCAGCCCTCACCATAGATCTCCATCCAGATTCCAGAGTAATACTAGAGAACCAGGAAGTCTAGTTGGTGAAAAACAATGGTCTGAATATTCCATTCCTTCAATTACTCCCAATGTAATTTTCTCTCTCTTTATTATTATTATAGCAACGCTTATATTAGCTTCATGTGTTTGTCTGTCTGTCTATCTGTCTGGACGGAATCTTATAATCGATATTTCACCCACTTCCCAATGTCCGATCGAGCTGAAATTTTTCATACATACGTATTCTTGATGAAAATAGATGAATCAATTAACAGATTCACTAATTAATCAATTAATTCATCGTAATTAATTAACCAAACAAAGTTCATATGGGAAATTAGTCACAGCTAGTAAGGATGGGCCAACCAGATGCAGAAATTCGGACACGTCCAGTGAGCACATATTCGATTACAACATTCGTTAAGACTAAAAAGTATAAAATAATATTACATGATTTTTTTTTTTAAACAACGCTTAGGGTTAAATGTACTAAAAAGTAAAAAATAAATTTTTGCCCAACAAATTTCTGCCTTACTCGAAAATTAAAAGTGTTGGGCGCTTACGGTATTGACATAGATTACAGAATTTTGTTGTTCATGGAAAGAAAGCGCCCAACGCTTTTAATTTCTGAGTAAGGCAGAAATTTGTTGGGCGAAAATTTTATATTTTACTTTTTAGTACATTTAACCCTGTGTTGTTTTAAAAAATTATTTTTTTCATGTAATATGTTTTATGTATTAATTATTTGTTATTTATTTGAAAGGATGAGGTATGAATGGTTTTCTAGCTTTATAGTCAGTGGAGTAATTCACACGCATCTATCACAACTATCAAATAACATAATTTGCACTAATAGACGTGAAGAAACTTACTCACGCACTCGTTGGTTATGGAGTGGTCAGTACAAACAAAACAAAATAATATAATCAAATTTACATTGTTTGTTTAAGGGCGCGCCAGCAGTTAGGTCATTATGCGCCACTCTTGCCAATAGGAGATGTGTGGAGGGCATTGTTTGATACTGAGCGCTAAAATGAGGAAATCAGCTGGTACTCCAATAAGCAACATATAAACCATGATTTTGTAACCTAACCGCTATCTCTACCGAAAATATGGTTGATACCAATTTTGCAGGGAATTATAAGGGAAATATTTTTCCGTTGAAACTTTTCGTCTATCTTCCGCCGTTTTGAAGATATACGAAAACAATAACTTAAAAGCAGACATTTTCCAAGATAGCGGCCAACGCTCCAGACTGATTTTTGAGGACTTTTTTCCCTTTATCAATGACACTTTCTGGAAGGTCTGTGCAAAAATTCAGCTTGCCCCGGAAGTTTTGCAGGAAACATTCCTTCGTTGCTTGGTCTACAAGGGCTAGAAAAGCTTCTGACAAGCGAAATAGTCAATTTTAAAAATTTTATTTTGTGGATCTCAGATGTTTTAATCCAATATAAAATTAGTAGTAGTTTATTATGCAATATAATATTTGGTTATTTCGAGGTTGTTAGGCAGAGGTGCATGGACACCAGTGTTTAACAACAAGTTTTCTCTTGTTTTCCCTTGCTTGTTTACACTTTGTTGGTAAAAAGTTTCAGAAACATCGATCTATATGGAATAAAACTCCGACTTTGATGTTACCATAATAAAACATTTACTTCAGCTTAAACTTAAGTCTTAAACCTAAGAAACTTTTATAAACCCCACTTAGCTGAAATTACCCTTTTCCTAATCGATACCTAGTCAAGTTGAATACTCGTGGGAGCACGATGAGACACGCCACAGTGACGCAACACTAAGTGACGCGTGCAAGCAGAGGATAACTATTAGCTTTAAACTCAGTTTAAAGTGACTTTTTCCTTTTTTTACCCATGGAATTAAACCAGTTATAAGGTGCATCGTATGCCCCTCTGCAGGTGAACAAGGTATGTTTGGGATAGGACAACTGTGAAGGGATGTCCGTTAAGAGGAATGTCAGGCTGGTTCATCCGGATTTTCTGCGCCAGGTTCGCATGATCGGGGTTTGGTCACAGGACCTTTTACATTGTGGTTCCAGCAGAACTTACAAATGGCTGTGACAACGGGCTGTGACTAAACGTCGATTGTTCTACACTCTGGTGGGAAATCAGTCACCCACAACAACAATAATGCACTGCCGTCAAGATGTTGTTAATTTACTATTTAATCAACGTCCAGACAACTGTGACCAAACCCCGGTCGTTTTGCGCTCTGGTGGGAGATAAGTTTGACCATTGCCATATCCCTTGCATACCTCCAAAAAAAACAGTCAAGATTGCGGTCAGTACGGGATTCGAACCCGGAATCTCCCGAATCAGAGTCAGGCGCGTAGCACTCGAGCCAACACTGTCTGTTAAAGTGACTTGGATAAATGACTGAGAACCACAAGATGAAGAGAATAACGGTAGTTAAGATATAACAGGGTTGTCAAGGTTCTTCGTCGTTCCACATAATCTGAGATTTAATGAGCTTCATTTTGGCAAGAATTACTCTAGAAGTTGAGTGCGGGTGATGTAAAATGAAAATAGTTGAAAGTCTCTTTGCCGAAAACATGTGGGACGGTGTTGTAACTCGTGACACATTAACTACAAGATATAAATAGGATGATTTATTGCTAGCTGCCCGTGGGGCGTATCAATTACTTCATCGGTGGGTCAAAAACAAAAGTACTTTATTTTATAATTTTCTTTCGTTAAGAAAATTAACCTTTTTTTGACCCTAGTTATGTGAAACTGATATGTAATTTTATTATTAGTAAGTATAAATATCAAAATAGTCAGTCGCCATGTCAATTATATTTTATAATCTTTTGCCGTTCATTGTTTTTCTATGGCTAGGATCATCATGGCTTTTATACGTTTTAACGTGTAATTACTTTTTGTGATAGCCCTTTTTTAAGTTTGTGTTGAAGCATCAATATAATGAAATATAATAGACACGGCAAATGTCCTAATCAAATAATGATAATGATGATATATCATAATGATGAAAATATAATGAAAAATTGAATTAACAATTTAGTAAATTATTTATATATTTATTTATATTATTATTATTTATTTATATTTGCTAGTCGTTCCCTTCTCTGCAGAATTTTGGCTGTGTTTGTCTAAGGCAAAATATGTTTATTTTAAAATAATTTTTGTTGAATGGTGCGATTAAGGCATATAAATAGTATCCTGAACCTCTGATAAAGCCTCTGATAAACCTTATATAAATCCAACAAAAGACTGCCATGTTAATATTGTCATTACTGCAAGATAGCATAGGTTTTTAGTCAATCGCTTCTCATTTCCCATGAGTTGGGTAGAGCCAGCGGTTTAGCCGCGGCAGCGTTTAGCCGGTTCCCACTCGAACACAGAAGTTTAGCAACCTAGGGCGTGGTCAGGGGCCCCGCAGGGGGATAGTGGGTGAACGTTCTGCCCTGAAACGCACGTAAACTGCTGGTTAGAGAAGATGGAGGATTCGAGAGCTAGGGTAACGGCTTCGTTCTCCTCGACGTCTGCTCAGCAGTCCGGGTTAGTGGAGGAACCTACATGATTGTCAAAGTTACACCGTCCTTTCGGATGGGACGTTAAACCGTTGGTCCCCTTGGTACTTTTCGAAAGGAGTAGGCTACGTGCCTGCACCGGGTTTCCCCTCCCCCCTTCTATTCACCATTTATCCTCATCTATCACCACTCGTCTCGAATAGTATTAGTGCAATACAAATCAACCATGAGTTGGGTAGTAAAAAAAACATTTATTTATATTGCTGATTTAGCCATACAAAATTGCATCAATTCTGTCACTTCCCGTTCCAGTCTACGTCACCCCAGCAGACAGATGCGAGTAACAATTGGGATCGATGTCGATGAATTAGTCGAGGTGGGTTCACAAAACACCCTAGAGGACGGGACGTGTCCAAAATGGGAAATTCTCAAAATGCTCCCCTTATACTTTCATCTAACTGGGAAGTGACAGGAAAGTTTTGAAGGCAAAATATATAAACAAAGGGGAAGTACGGGAAATTTGAGTGAAAGGTTGTTAAATTTCTCTTCCGGCTCAAAGAATGAGTTTCGGAACATACTCTGTTCCGATATTAAGCGTCCATTAATCATCACCGCAGAATTTTAGACCATGGGTTACTTTGATACATCCTTGATATCATAATGCGATAACTATTTACCATCAGTGAAGAGACATACATTTTATTAGGTTCTTAGTATGACAAGCTGCACGTCGTTTAGTAGGCTGACACCCGCAGTATACAAACAATAACAAATCACAACTTTTCAACGTTATTACGGTGATTTCAGGAAGCAAATACGGAATTTGTAATTATATACACTCCGGCTTAATTAACCAATAGCAGTGGCCCTGCGAAACTAACTTTACAAGTCGTTAATGTTTTATTATATAAGTTTTTATTAAATACAAAATTATTAAAAATATTGACGTGGTTTAATACTGATTAATGTAGGGGCCTATATTATGAATTTTAAATTTTAAATTTTAAACTCAAATTGCATAAATTTATTAGACTAAATTTTTTAATAGGCCTACTCTAAATGGGTATTACAAAATTAGCTTTAGAGTAGTGCAAAATGTATTCTAATAAATGTATACAATATGGGTCGATGATTTAAAAATCAAAATTCTAATGTAAGTGAAACTCTTCTTTGGCTCACTTATTCCCCTCGTATCATTTCACCACCTACCTCGACTACTTGACGTGAGCTAGTCCCGTGTGAAACTGATTCCCCGCAATGTTTATTCCCGTCAGCTCCTTTCAATCCCTCTCCCCCGAGATTGAAACTTTGATATTGTCAATCCTCGCGTCTTCCATTCAACGGAACCGCGACCATTAGCGCAGTGAATATCCGAGTGACGAGAGCTTAGCGGGACACGTTCTATGCGTGATGCTCCCCTCACTCCCCCTCACCCCCCAGCCCACACACTTTATAAGTTCAGCATCGAGAGTCGTGTAAAGTGAACTTTATGAATGTGCAATGCCTTTCACAGCCTCTCAGATCTCCACTAATAACCAACACTTCATTTCACCCCTTTTCGAACTCTAGGTTAATGAATTCTGCTCTTGCATTTCTTCGCACTTTTTCAACTGGATGTGTTCATCTTGAGGTTTCATTGGTGACTGATAACTTAGGCTTCTTATTTATAATGACTCATAATATTATTATATAATTATATTTGTTTGGAGTGTGTATGGTTAGCGGGTTTCACGATTTCAGCGAAGAATGAAGACTCGCGTTCTGATTATTCTTCCGTGATATAGGGATTTAAAGTGAAATCCAGGGGCAGCACTGTCGGTGGGCGTAACGTGCATCATGGCCGGCCGGAGTAGCATTAGGAGTAGTCCTTCCCTAAGCAGCAGTGTATAAACTGACGATTTGAATGCTCAATAATCAATCGTTGGTGAATGTTGTGATATGCAATTAGGATGTAAATTAATGTTATGACATTAGTTAGCCTATTGTGATGTTCAAAGTCATCCTGCAACTCTTTGAAATATATTTATTTCCTTTTCCGAAGAGTCAATTTAGGCCTACTTTTTCCGATCGGTCCCGATTTGATTTCCTACAATACCAGATAGTTCCGGGCCATGTGTGACAAAATTATAGGACATTATTTTACTTGCATCCGTGTAATTTCTAATAGACTAGACCTACAGCCATTTCGTTAACTCATTTATTCGGAAAAAGCTGTTTCCCGTAACCTAACGTACGTCGTTGGTGGTGCTAAACTCGGAAACTCGCACCTAGGGCCTAGGCCCTCCTCGGAACGCCTAGATCTCTCTGAGAAACAATTTCGTGCACAAAATTGTTATCAGAATCTTTTCTCCATGGGCGTAATATTATTGGTATTGACCAGCGTTAGTTTGTATTAAATAAGTTGCCGAGCAGGCTCGAAAATAGCAAACAAATGATTGATGTTCTGTGTGTATACACACGCCTACTTTTAGGCCTAGAAATGAACGCAACATTATGACAAGCTGTTGCTCGATTATCGCATGTTTTTAACAATCTTGCAATTTTATTACATTCATAGATAGTTTTAAAATAATGTTACACTATTTCAACGTCATCTACAGTATTTTTTCACGATTTCACTGACAAAAACATCCTACATTGAGAGCTGTGTGTAGGCCTATACACACGTCCAGTAGGCCTAAAAATGAACAAACTCATGACAAGCTGATGCTCCATCATCACGTGTTTTAAACAATCTTACCATTTTATTTCATTCATAGATAGTTTAAATATAATCTTATACTATTTAAACGTCCCCTTCAATATTTTTTCCCCGATGTAACCCACGAAAACATCCTATACCGTAGGCCTACTCCGGGTTACTTCAAATGTTATCGTCCCCGAAGTTCAACTTTCACGCTTATTTTCATTAACATTTTCCTATCTAGGATGTATACGATGTGGCTACAGATATTCCACTAGACTTACAAACTCAATTTCATAAATTGGTGGTGTAGTTTTGTCTTTATTGAGTGTTTATTTCAGTCGTGATCCATTGCAAGTGCCATAGGAAAACATACTTATAAGCGGCCATATCTCAACTTAATGCTACTCCGGCGGGTTCGCGCTTCGCTCACCAGATGTCAGCCACTTTGCTTTTAAATCCGAATAGTTTGATGATATAAAATAAATAAATTTTTGTAGGATGCCCGCTGTAGGGTATACACATCAGATTTAACCGGTGTGACCCTCTTCAGGTGAATAACTAGGTATATTGCGGATAGGACAATTGTGAAGGGATGTCCGAGGGCAATTTAAGAGGACTCAATCCCTTGCATTCGCATTAACGACTGAGGAAAACCTCGGAAAAAACCTTCAATCAGGATTGCCGGTCTCGACGGGATTCGAACCCGGGACCTCCCGAATCAGAGTCGAGCGCTCGAGCCAACACTGTCGGTGTTTGATGATATCATACGTAGGCCCTACATGTCAAATAAATATAATTGAATTACTGACTTTAAATTGCCTCGACTGTCGAGAGAGGTTTATACAAGAGAGCCGGAAGGAATTCAAGGGGAAATCCTTGTCATTGGAGTTGGAAAAGGGGTGAAATAGAGTTTAGTATAAGACATCCGAAAGGGTAGTCCTTATATCGGAGGCAACCCAAAAACTTTGGGAAAAATCGACGCACGAAACCCGAAAGCCGTATGGGTTATGTCACAGTGGAGAAAAGGGATTGTTTGGATAAAGGGTTGATATGGGATGTCCGATTCTGAAGATCCTTCAGCTGCCGGAGACGACAAATTTTTTTTCGTACATTCCCTTTCCAACCCTTCCCTATCATTTCCCTTTGAAATAAAATAGTAAATACGGTAAAACTGGATTTACTACATTTATCTACATCATTAAACAAATTCCATTTATTATATATTTCGTTGTGATGACTCCCTTCCCTTCCCCTTCTCAATCTGAATTCGGATCCCACTAAAAAAAAAACGATTATAATATTGTCAATGCTGTGGACTTGTTAGATGAGTGAGCGCAGTGATCGTAGTCTCGATCAACGCAACTCGAACGGGCCTTGGTCGTGATTAATTCTGTTAGATGTCTGTTTTTAATTTTTTTTTTCTTTTTTTATCGTGGGAAACCTGTTATAGGGTGCAATTAGCCCCTCTTCAGGTGAACTAGGTATGTGCGGATAGGAAATTGTGAAGGGATGTCCGAGGGCTGTTTAAGAGGACTCAATCCCTTGCATTGCTTAACGACTGAGGAAAACCTCGGAAAAAACCTTCGGTCAGGATTGCCGGTCTCGACGGGATTCGAACCCGGGACCTCCCGAATCAGAGTCGAGCGCTTAGCGCCCGAGCCAACACTGTCGGTAGATGTCTGTTTGTTTGTCCGGTCCCATACGGCCGAACGGCCAAATAGATTGAACTGAAATTTAAACAGACTTCCGTGACCAGGTAAATGAGAACTGCTAACAAAATGAGCACAATTCATTTCGATTTAAACCTACAAGAAATAATAAATTTAAAGAAGGTATAACATGTGTAGGAATCTAGGGCGACGGTTCAGACGCAATCACTTTTGCTTTCAAAACTAAAATTAGGTAACAGGAACCGGAGAAAATCAAAATTTTTGATAATAATCAAAACTCGTAATTACTAAGGCGAGTTAATTTGTACAAACTTGAATTAAACATGCTCTTAACCATTATAAATGTTTACACCTAAATATTCATGCAATTTTCGTAACAAGACGATTAACCATAGCAAATTTAATAAAAAGCATTGTACTTGCAAACTACAGATTGTAAACAAAAACAAAAGATGGTAGCTTTTGATTCTAAAAAATGTGTTTTGAAAGGCACTGCTTGCTTTATGTATCATGACAAATTTCGTTATTTGCTTCACCCGAAATGTATTGATATCTAGTTACGTATTTAGAAAGTGAATCAAACTCTTCTAAGCCGTACATCCGAGCAATTTAAATATTTAAATTCAATTTAAATTTTAGAATGAAAAATTACATTTGAAATTTCCCGCTTTCTTTGAATTATCGTTTACAAGTATTTCACACCTTGATATGAAACAAACAGCAAAAAGAAGTGATATCCCCCACCCCCCTAATACAAAAAATTGTAAAAAAAAAAAAACGGCAGCCATAGCTCTCCTTCAAAAGTCTTCGGCTGTGAATGCTGTGAGATATAGAAGTTGAGCCAAGCATTTCATTCTTTCTCCCTAGTTTCGCATTGAAAAGAAGTAAGATCATTTCGCCTGTTGACGTGCGCCAAGACAACCATTTTCGTGGTAAAAAAAAGTCAAAATTTTAAACTCACACTCACTCGTCTAACAACGACTTTGGCGTTTCCCTAGTTTAATTCAAGGACAAAATATAATCAATCTAAAATGTCGATGTATGTGTCAATGTGGATGTAGATAATTGTATTTTATTATCCTTGAAATCAAGGATTCTTGAACGAAACATTGAACCGGTCCTAATTCAAGCTTTAGACGTGAATTTTGCGATTGTGTTGGAAAACCTGTAGATTCTCTTCCCGTCGACCACAGTCACCGCCGTCAGCAACGAAGCCCGCCCGAGGAGCTTACTGACTGTTGTTTCCTTGTATTTGCGAACGTGAACACCTGATAACGATCAGGGTGTAGATGTAAAGACTCACAACTCTCTACTTATTAGTCTTAGAAACCGTCTGGCATACAATCACCTATACTCATATAGGCCTATAAGAGAAAAAGAAGGAAGGAGAATCCCAGTAGAAATATAAGATCAAAACATGATTAAACGAATAATACTTACATAGCAAAACTAATGCAGCATTAATAACATTCAATACCAAAGACATTGTTACAAAACTGTTTTTATTGTTGCATGTGGAGGTTGAAATTGGTAGAAGTTTCCTTTGAAGTTTCAAATAAGTTGCTGTAGCCATTTTTCATACAAATTATGGACAAGTATAGACCCGCCTAACAATAAACACGAGACATATCGAAAACAAGTGTGAAAGTACTTGATTTTAAATACCGGTAGTAAAATAAGTAATATTTGTTTTATAATTGACGTACATTGTCTTTAGCTCTGGCATTCGTGGCTGTATTTGGTAAACAGTTTCCCACTGTAAGTCATTATTCTGGATGATTATCAAGTTCTTAAGGCGAGGCAGATACTCGGGGATGAGCAGAATGGCTTCTTCAACAGACTGGTCCATAAAGCGGAGACGAATCGTTTGTAGCTTCGCGCAACCCTTAATTATGCTCTCTAACCCCAAAAAGGACACTCCAATCTCGGTCAAATACTTCCCTCGTCCACTCATGTCGATATCTAGCAGGTTCTTGAGGTGCGCGCCTACTGCCATGGCTACGTTGTCAGTGGCGTTGCACCAACACAGTTTGAGCGTCTCGAGGTTTGGCCAAGCGGAAGTTTCAATCAACTGGATCCAAGTCTTCTCCGGTATCAGGCAGCTATAGAACGTCAGATAATGTAAATTGGTCATGGAACAAATAGTGAGTAGGGCCATGCAACACTTGGTTTGCGCGTCGAAGATGTACAAAGCCTCCAAGTGGTCACACTTCTGCAGCGCGTGGAAAGCTTCTAAAGACCAATCACCATGTTCCAGGGCCAAGAAGCGTAGGGTCTTGCAGAACCGCTCGCACAAAGCTACGACATTGATCTCGTTGTCGGTTACCTTCAAGTGTTCACTTAGATTTCTATCGTTGTATATCCTTAGCTCTTCTATATTGAGGCAACTCTTAATAAGGTGCGGCACTACCGTGCAACTGAACTTTCCCCCGTTTATTAAAAGCAAAGTTCTCAGATGAGGGAGTTGGATGGTAAGGTTTTTGTAAAATTCATCATTCTGCACGAAATAGTTATTTACTTTCAATATCTGTAAGTTGGTACAGTTTTGTATCAATTCATTCATTACAGATGCCTTTATGGAACAAGGTGAGTTTATAGTGATGTTGTCCAGGGCTAAGACACGAATCTGGTGGTTGTGTTGGCCAACCTCTTCCAAGATTCTCTTTACGTTCTTCCGCGGACGGTTGACCACTGAGAGTTCCTTCAACAAAGGCGCTCGCCTAAGCAGCTTAATGATTGGAAGTTTCGTGTCTCTTTCGATCTTGAGCGACTTATAAAGATGAGGGTCTAAATGTAAATCCTTCCAATACGTACACACCTTAGGAACTGTATTGCATAGATCATCCAGACTCAGAAATGAGAAAATGTGGATTAGCAGCTCTTGTGGGAGGCTTTGAATGTTGGTTGAATCTAACGTCTCATGTTCTAGCTGTGTAGGTCCAGGGGTATTAGAATCTTCTTTACTGGGTTTTATCTTCTTTAATTCGTAAGAGGCACCACTGCGTAACACTACCATTATAAATACTTATTGTAAAGATTATCAAAACATATTTTTAGAGCAGGCACTTACTTAGGCTGCGTTCCAATGCTTCTTTGCCCTGCTAGCCACTACCGTCTAGCCACTAACCTGCTAACTGCTACCTACTTACACCTTTGGGCATACACTTTTGAAGTCTACCTACTGTGGCTACTCACAGCTTCCTAAACAGATAGAAAAGTCATCAACAACCCTAACAATAAACATAAACAATAAACAAACCCTAACCTCACTTTTCACATGAAACCATTGAAAAGAATGCTTGACTGGATGTAAGTATTTGTATTTGCTGTTATAATCAATTTTACTATCGTAATATCATCAATTTATAATACTTTAACTCCATAAGTAGCTTCTAGTTGTAGGTTTGTGGCTAAGAAATTACTGGCCGCCATTTTGCTAGCAGGCTAGTGGGCTTCTTAGAGTGCGTCTGTAATCGACTTTTTGAGCGAGTCTGCTTGGCTAAGTCGACTCGTTAGCCGGAAAACACGTGATGAAGTTGGCGTCGAAATGTCACAAGTAGGCATCGGTCGTCTGCTTGGTTAGCACCCGAGCGTAGTCGCCGAAAGTGTATGCTTGTGAGCCTACTTCGCCTACTTCAAGATGGCCGAATGCGAAGAAGTGAAATGCAAGCAGGATTGTAATTAATTAATTTAAATTGTTCCTAGGATCTTATATTTAATGAATTATTTTCTTACCACGTAGAAAATTAGCAGTGTCAGGAATTAAAACAACTAAATGCATGTGTTAGGCCGAGGCCCTAGGGCATAGCTAGGTAAAGGTGGGGCCTAGGCCTAGCGTAGGGTAGCCTAGACCTAGGCCTAGCCAGCCAAAATGTAGCATTTTGAATGTTTCGTGATATAGTTTGATGTTTTTAAATTTATTTTAACTTCTTGACCTTGGCCAAGGAGGTTATGCTAGGTCTAGACCCTATGACAAGCCATAAACGAGAGATACAACGCACATGGACTAACAAACACAAGAAAGTTTGTTTGTTTACAAATTTATAAAAAAGACTCAAGCTACCGCCTTCTCGTGGGTGGGTTTTGAGAGCGACTTAAAAACGTATGTCCGTTAAGTAGGCAGTGGGAAGCCATGATAAGCAGGCCAAGCAGGCTTCGAGTAGTTGTTGACAAAATCGCTGAGTAGGTGAGGTGTAAGCAGGCTAGCACAGAGCAGGCAAGTTTTTAGCAGGGTAGCAGTCGAAAAACGATTACAGACGTACCCTAAGTGTACACTTTCGCCTGCTCTCTGCTGTCCACTAGCCTGCTAGCCAAATCGGAGCTTTGGTCGCCTGCTAGTCACTTCACTTCCGGTAAATGAGTCCACTACGCAGTAGACTAGCGTAAAAATGAAGCATTGGAACGCAGCCTGACTTGTAAACTCGAGTGAAAATAATATGCAGATGTTTCTATAACAACCGCCAACAAAAGACAGGTCCGCTAGGAATAGGTTTTTGTTTTTTTGTTTATTTGGATTAAGGACGCGTCAACCGTTAGGTCATAATGCACCACTCTAGCCTAAGGGGGGGGGGGAGGAGGGGCCCATGCTGGTCAGAACCAGCCACGGGTAAGGGGAGGAATGGGGGTTTCTCACGTCGCGGTCGTCATCGTCTTTGTCATCGTTCGTTGTGTCATTGTCATCGTCGCCGGGGGGTCGTCAAGGGAAGGGGGCAAGGTCCCCGACGACGATTGCCAGAGCTCGCCTCTAGTTTGGGGAGTAAGATACTCCGTTCTTACTAACTGATGTTTGCGAGGTGGACTTTTTCTCTTGAATCGCCTTTTACGATTCGCAGAGCCATGCTCTGGGCCAATTCTACCCCGGCCCAGACGGGGATAACTTTTGCTCCCAGCACTCCACTCACTAGGAGATTCAATAGACCAATTTCAATTTCAATTTTGTTTTTATATTTGTATGAGCATGGAGTTAAATAGGATGTAAATGTATAATTTAAATATCTCGCTAGAGCGATGGCCGAAAGAACTTGCTTTTTTAGAGGCTAAGCTATAGAACTTTAAGACGAGTCGCTGAGGCTGGCGCGGAGACGAGTTTAGGCGCTCAGCTTTCTGTTTTTTCGGGTAAACGGTTTATAACAGCGTTATTAAATTTCACACGGGTTAATAGAGAATTAATCTATTCTATCCATTAGGCGTATTCCTAAATTAATTCATTGATTTTGAATAATAAATTAGTGAAATCAGTGAAATTTACTACATTTTGGTCAACTCCGGGAATTTATTCCAACCGTACAGATTTTTTAAAGACAAATTTGCATACTGGATATCAACGTTAAAATCAATGTAAACGCGTAGGTTAATTTGGTTTTATTACCAAATTTTGTATGGATGTTAATAAAGTACTTTTATATTGATATCCGAATTTGATTGCCATTGCGAGGCACAAGTCCAAAACGTGAAAAAATAGGAAATCCAAAACATAAATTCCAATTCTGGAAATTGCCACCAAACCGTTTATCTTGGAATTCATGTTTTGGATTGCCCATTTTTTCACGTTTTGGACGTATGTCTCGCAATGGCAATCAAATGCGGATATCAATATAAAAGAAAATTTGGTAATGATATTACTAACCGTTCAGCAGAAATCATCAACACTTGAGTGCGCGCATTTGAGTTGGACCTCGTTTGATGAGATTCTGCGGGGGGGGGGGGTACGTGGTCCTGTGCTAGCCGAGGTTTTGTTCTTATGCATTTTTGAAAATTAGTTAGGCAGTTAACTTTGATCTTGTCAGGCGAAAAAGTGTCGACACCACCGGAGTAGTGACAGACCGCACCACCGCCACTCCACCAGTGCCACTGGTAATATTTTTTTAAACGTCTATCCTATTCAGTTACAAAACTGAATACAAAGAATGACAAGTTGACAACACTTCTATAATTTCCATGTCGTCGTACAGGGCATCAGAGTTCTCTCAGTCGAATGATAAATAGTCACATTCATGATGATACATTCATAAAATAGTCGACATGGAAGTTTCTTGAGTAAACTTCTTCATAGCGCGACAGCTCCGAAGCACTAGATAAGGCTGGATCCAGCATGGTTCTTTCCTCCCTATAGCCTATCGCAAGCTATAGTGGCGCATTATGGCCTCAGTTGACGGCCCTCAGTTGAACGCGACTGCTCCTAAACTAAATCATAACCTTATTTATATCTTATATATCAATCAACTTAAATGCAAATGTTCCCGGGTACTCAACACATGACTTGCTCACTCTTCTGACAACGACGTTGGCGTTTTTCTTCATTGAAACCTTGGATACAGAGATTCGCTTCCCGATCACCCTCGTTACGTTGCATCAAACTTCGCTCGTCCACCAATCGATCGATCTCTCCCCAAGGTCATGTATCGGTAAGCACACACACTCTAGATCTAAATTAAGACTTTTTCACGCTAACCTCCCTCTAAACACTTCTGTGAACGGCAAGGAGTCCCCACCCTTAGCCTAGCGCATGCGCGGGAACGCGCCGAGAATAGAACCCAGGCCGCGCGCCAACATCTCCCGCGCTCACAACCAAACAACTGACAACACGTAACCAAAACAAAACAAACGAAACGAAACTAATGAAACAGGTTCGAAATAAAACTTACGGGATAATAATTCTTTTCGTTTAGGATGATTACCGTGGAATTTGAAATGGCGCGGGTAAATCTCGTTTGTGACTGTGCGTCACTTTAAATATAGGTGTGTAAATATAAAGTAAGGTAGGGTATTGTTTCGTTGTGAGAATACGGTAGCTAGACTAGAAGTTTCTGAAGTAACTTTTTACTTGTGAACGGAGAAAGCATCCCCACACGTCATCCGTCACTATTATTACTCTGGCATCATCAGTCATAATCAACAAGACTTCCGTTAGTGGTGGCACAATATTTACCGTTAACTTCATATTGTACAGGTGAATCCCTCCCTTAGTAATGTAAACACTTTACATGTTATCGTATCATGATAATAATGTTATTATGACATTATCCACTGAAAGTTATCAACACCATTGTCAAATAAGTCGAGAGTACTGCTAGAGGGGGCTAGCAGTATCTAACAGGAAAGGTGTAGGCTACGTTCCAATATCTCTTCTTCAGCATCCCTCTCATCGTCTTGATTATCTTCGTTTCGTTGTAACAGAGTTTAATCAGAACGACTTGCAAACAAATCGGAATCAAATCGTATACAGTTGGAACTAGTGAGAATCAGTTACTAATATAGTGCCTGCTACACCTTTAATTTTAGGAAGGGAGCTTTTCCTGAACTTCCAGCCAATAAGCATTTGATTGGTCTAAAACTTTGCACATATTATGGAAAAGTAAAATAAGTCATTTGTATAATGTTTTAGACAAAGACTATTGGTATTTATTATTTTGGCTTTAGAAAAAACTAACAAAAATAAATTTTGATATTTCTTTTTTTAAATCGTAAGCAACTTTTGATAATACAAGAATATAGAATAGTGACAACAAATATTTTCTTGGTTTTCCTGAGAACCACTCAACAATGTAAAGTTCTAGACTTGTATTAATTTTATGATGATCGTAATTTATTTACCTATTCCACGACAAGACAGGTCGGCCAGTGTATATGTTTACTGGCTGCTCACCACTCATAAAATAATGATTGGAATTGCGTGTTGTTCGTCCATACTGCTTGATTCTTAAAATTGAAGCCTTAAATAAAACAAAAACGCGGAAACCAAAAAATACAGGAAACATGTTTTCAAGCCAATGTTCCTCCTCGTGAAACTAATGCCGTCTTATCACGGGGAGCATAGGAAACTTATACACAAAGCTTTACAGCGTCGGGGTGCCCGGTTCGGCCGGCGTCGCGACGCACAGACGGTCACGCACAGACGAACGCACGACGTCACGCACAGACAGACACGCACAGACGGTCACGCACAGACGGTCACGCACAGTCGCCCAGCGTCGCTCCCAGTCAGAATCACGGAGCCTGACGTGCGCCCAACAGTCTAATTTGCTTTAATTCGAGATATGTTTACGATCGGTTTTAAAAACAACGCGATCGTACGAGTTTACTACCGTGAAGTTGGCTCAGGAAGTGACCGCTCGTCCTCGCCAACAGGGAAGACGTGAGTAAGTCGGTGCATGGTTTGACTAAAGCTATATCCCCACGCCATAGACTTAGTCAGTATAGTGTTAGCAAAGATTACTAGGAAAGTTTTATCTTAATATTTTTGGTGGAGGTGCCGGGTTTTTAATTTTTACCAACAAAATCATATTGTATCGTCACTTTTAAAGGAAATGACAACAAAAAAAAAACAAAAGACAAAAATTGTAGGTCAGGCTCGGTTTTAATTGCGAGACAGACAGACAGACAGACAGACAGACAGATAGTATTCCACCTATACTTCAAACAACTTATCTACCAATACACGTCAGCATGACACATTTTCTCCGTTGCTATGCAGTCAATGTAATGTTTTGTTTCTTTGTATTTGTTATTTATAGGTATTTTGTGTATCGTATTTGTTGTTATATGTGTCAATCTAAATTGGCTTTGTTGTATTTAAAACTCTTCTGAATAAATAGCTTGTTTTTTAAACCATCAAACCCCTGTTGCTCCTGAGTCTGAATGCTATACGAGTGCGGCAGCTGCGGAAACTAAATGGCAGGCTCACGTGCCTGGCTGAACGACCGGGAAATATACATATTTTACGGGAAATGCGTTTTACTACAATGATTCGTCCCTACATTCAATGATATCTACGAGCGGTGAGATCTAGCATGCTAACCACAACCGCAACATCGAGCCCAAGAATAGCATATTTCAAAGCAGGATAAGCAACCTGACAAAAGGCAATGTTTTTCCTGCCAGCATTACGCAAACAATGCAACAACAATTAATAGTAACAGATTAACGGCTTCAAAATACTGCCGATGTATATTTTTCATTTCCAAGAAATTAGTATTGCACAATGCACATACATATATAAATGATCGTGTAATTATAGGCCTACATCCACTGAGAGCTGTGAATGTCATATATTTTATGTCTTTTCGTTGGTTCTGTCTTTGTAGATTCGCTGTTATTTTGGGTTCTCCCGTACTTTTTGCTTGTTGATATATTCTCGTACCAAACAAGCAACCCCCCAAGTTAAAATATAATATTGTATTGTAATGTAATAATTTACATGCACATTGAAACATTTTAAATCTCGTACAAGCACATAATATGTAATTCTGAAATTTACAATTTAACCAATCCTTCTGGCTTTACCAGTTTGGAATTCAAAAATACATTTATTTAATGTATTAACATTTAACACGACATGAATGATTTTATGACTGGTGAATGAGTAATGTCTAGTACAATGTTCTAAAACTAACAGTTATTTTCAGCGTGTCATTTTTGTACTTTTGCAACTTCTTGCCACTTACACTTTTTCACTTTAAAGTTCGCTGGTTAAAATTAACAATATGTTAAAAAGTGGGTAATGTGGATGGCGATGCGTTGAGATGCCAACCTTCCAAAGATACACAACTTGACTGAAAAAGTATTTTATAAGGTAATGCCATGCAAATGGAGACTTTGCAGCCGTCTACTAGCCTCGTCGATGCTGGCGTCACCTGAGGGAGAATTATGGCCAACCAGCGAGCTTCGTTTTCAAATACAGATCGTTGGTTGGACACTATTCGCTCGTTGACGGCGTCGACCAAGACAGGGCTGGTTCAGACTACTAAATATTGCAACTTATAGCCTACTGTAAACACACGCAACATTATTTTACTTTGTTTCTTTTATATTAGGCCAAATTGAATAAAAGTAACGAGGAGTTTAATCTTACTTCCACGAGTAAAAATGCCCTGGTGGTTTTTTGTTGTATGTTTGTTATCTACTGGACAAATGGCTACTACGATATAGACGAAATTTACCTATAGTTACAGTGCTCATAGTTTTTAATTAAAATTGTTCTAAACTTTTACGGTAACGCGTTCAGTTGGTTCCTTTTGTTGCCATTATAACGGGCAGTCCTGACCTTGGTCCTGACCTTGGTCCTGAACTCCTATGCTACCTGTCAAATGCTACCTGGCGAAAAGAAGCAATCTGCAAAGGACTCGAAACTGCCACACATTACACCGTTCGTTTCTTCAAGTTTCGCGGTAAGGAAAGATAATGTGTCAATACTCATGTTATTTAGTTATTATATATATAATAATTACATGCTAAACAATACTGTCTTCATTTTTCACATTGACTTAATACAAATAAATAGGCCCTACTTAATTAATACATTTTTGTATTTATGCACATACCTAAAGAATTAACTTTCCAATCAAATGGTAACATCCTGACATAGACATCAATTTAGAATATTGTTACATTAACAAACCGCGATTTCTGTACTTCCACAAGTCTGCTTGAAGCATAGGCCTACGCGACAACTTGTGCGGACATCTATCTCAACACATAAAACTTATCCCTAATGACGAGGTCCGGCATCTCTTTCTTAAGTTGAGGCTTCCAACCGACCCCAGCTAGCTGTGGGCAAACCACAGCAAGTTTCTTGAGTCCCGGTAGATACTCTAGAGTAGGAGAACTGGGGAAAAAATAGCCCTGACCTTGAACAAATTGCAACAGAAATGGTTCTTTTTGCACTGGGTTCAGAAAAAAATACTGTTTAACATACTCAAAATCGCGGAAAATCTTAGGTGTCGAAAATGATCAAATTTGCATATTAAGATAAATAATTGATATCAATAAAAAACATTTTTTTCACCTATTTTGCTCCAAGTTAGCATGACAGTAGACAGTTGAGGTGAAATATCACTACTTCTGGTTTTTGAATTTATTATTTTGATTAATTGCATAGGCTAATTACGATGACAAATGATAAATATCAATGGAAATCAATTGTAATAATCCTATCAACTAACAAACAATATATCGCACAGAATACATAAACATCTGATACCAGGTTACTTTTCAAGTAAACTGGCATTCATGTAACTTTTTTGTGTTGATTAGTTTTGAATTAATTAATTAATTAGTTATAAAAAAATTAAAAAATTAAAACAAACAGATTACTTTCAATTTTTTGGTAACAGCAACAACTTGAGATTGAGTTCTGTTTTCGTGTACATGTATTCACATTCAGAAGATACAAACTTGTTAATTAAATTCCTAGATAATATGAATTCTTTTGACATCGATGGAATGTTCTGATCTTCACAGTATTTTCAGTGGTATGGCAGCTGCAAATAATGTAAATGCTGACACAGCCGAGAATGTTAGCCATAAAATCTTGTACGAAATTACTGATATTGACGTACTAACATACACCTTTAAGCGGAAAAATTAAGTGACTACTTTATCTTCTAAAACGATTAAAGTAGGAAAGCCCATGTTTATTTTTACTACAATCCATGTATTCACGTAATTCCAAATCCATGGATTGTATGTAGATTTATTCTATTACACTTACAAAATTAACACCCATTGGCTTGCTTATAAAACTCGTCCTAGGTATAGAAATATGCGCACATGTTTTTTTTATTTTACTATCTATGGAAAGTGCTTAATAATTAACCTATGGGTTCTGAATTTTAACTTTTCAAAATAGTATTTGAACAAATCCACTGGGCTACTAAAAACATTAATTTAGGATATGTATATTTATTGTTTCATGTTCTTTGGATCACCACCCAATGGATAGGCGTATTTTTTATAAACCAAGGGTTGATAATTTTAACCATTCATTACACATCAAAAGCTATATCCGCTGGACCATTGAAATCATTGACCCTGGGTGCTCATAAACGTGGGTTTGAATTAAATTAAATTATCCTTGGCATATAATCATTTATTAATCAATGTCTTGTCAATTTTGACTATCCAAAATAGTATTTAAAACAATCCACTGGGCTACTTAAATTATTAACTCGAGATATGTATATATTTAGTTTATAGCTCCATGTACTTTGGATCACCACCCAATAGATAGGCGTATTATATCAATCAAGGGTTGATAATTTTAACCATCCATTACACATAAAAAAAGCTATATCCGCTGAAGCGTTGAAATCATTGACACTTAGTGCTCATAAACCCTCGAGGACTGGTTTGCATTAAATTGTGAAAAAAACAAAAATGTTTAGTAACAATCAAGGTGTAACATTGGCCCTCTAAGGCTGGTTTGCATTAGATCTGGATAAATATGATTTAATATCAAACAAGGTAACAAATGGTAACAGCTCTCTCCTCTAAGGCTGGTTTGCATTAGATCTGGAAAATTATGGTTTAATATCAATCAAGGTGTATCAATGGTAATCGTATCGAATAGCCTTAGTGCATTAATATGAGACGTTAAGCAATATCCAATCAATCAATCAATCAATCAATCAATCAATCAATCAATCAATCAATCAATCAATCAATCAATCAATCAATCAATGGTACAGCTCTATTCTAAGACTGGTTTGCATTAGATCTGGAAAAATATGGTTTAATATCAATCAATACTAACAGCTCTCTCCTCTAAGGCTGGTTTGCATAAGATCTGGACAAATATGGTTTAATATCAATCAACTCCAAGACAGTGAAGGCAGAACATTTTGTTATGTGCTCTTTATGTTGATAAGTAGATATTTCACTTGTCATTTTATTTGTCATGATATGACAATTTGTCATAAAAGCCATTTTAATATTATTAAAATGCCTAGGACTAGGATAATATCATTTAGTACAAAGCAATGCATCTATATTTAAAATTTTAAGATTGTGTTCTTGCTAGTTTTAACTTACATTTTGTGGGTTTCTACAAAAATATCCTTATCACATTTTTAAGTTCAATTATTAATTAAATTTTTAATTGCACAATGATTATACATAATTATGTATTTAGGCCATATACGCCGTATAAAGTATTTTATTTATTATTCAAAATACTATACATTTATTCGCAAAGTCTGTAAAACAGCATAGGTAACTTTTTCTTTGAGTATATCTTCAATTCATGACTTAGTGCTATAAACGCAATGAATTATAATTAATTATAGTAAATTTTTTTCTTCGTAGCAAGATTTGCAAGATTTATTGAAAATTAAGTTATGAAATTAATTAATACAATTAACATGTGTTATTAATTTAATTAATAAATGGATTCCATAAATCACAAGTCATAATTAAATTTAATAGTTACACGTTCATTGATCCTTACTGTGTAGTTTATTTGTAAAATTGTCTGGAAACACGCGTTATATTAATATTTGAATTATTGTCTATTGTTTAACTTTATATGCAAATTTGATCAATTTCGACACCTTAGATTTTCCGCGATTTTGAGTATGTTAAATAAGATTTTTTTCTGAATCCAATGCAAAAAGAACCATTTCTGTTGCAATTTGTTCAAGGTCAAAATTTATATCTACTACTCTACTCTGGTATCAACATGATGGCCAGCAAAAGGGGCTGCTCCCCCCCACATTGAACCTCCAGTGTTGTCAGCTTGCTGCATCCCTTTATAACAGCCGTCAACCCGTTGCAGGTAAGCTGTACGGCAGCGACTGGAGGCGCAACTCGGTTAGGTTCTTCAGGTTGTCACCTAGATGGTTACACCCACTCTGTAATCGAAATTGCAGTTTTCAAGGTGGAGTGAAGTGAGATCTTTTAGAGCAATGCTGGAGAACACTAAAGGCCAAATTTTCTCGATAGTACCAGAAAAGTCTTTAAACCAGAGACGACGCAGGTTTGACATGTTAGCGATCTCTCTGAGACATTTATAAGAGGGCCTATCCGCGTTCGCATGTGTGAATATGGCCAAGTCCTCGAGATGGGTACACTTGCTCATGACTTTTACACCTTCTACAGTCCACTTTCTACAACCCACATGTAATACACGCAGAGTCCCGCGTAGTTGGCTACACGTTGCTACAAGCTCTTCGTTATTTAGACAGTCATTATTCCATGTATGTTTATGATCGAGCACCGTCAGCTCTTCCACTTGATTGCAGAAGCTCAAGAGATCTGACAACGAACAAGGAAATGCAGGCATGCACTGCAATTTCACTACTCTCAAATGAGCTAGCATTATGATGACTTCTTTATAAAATTCTTTGCCAGTTTCAATAAAATCATCCTCATTGTCAATCACATAAAATTTCTTTATGGTTTCTCTTATGTACTCCTCATCAAAATAAGAGTATGCTAAATATCGTGCTCGTTTCAGACATCTGAATATTGTGTGTATAGGCCAGCTTTTTGGAATATCAGGCAGGCGATATAGCTGGTGATCCCAGTGCAAACGTTCCCACTGTTTGCAGACCTTAGTCACAGTACTGCATCTTTCTCCAACAGTCAGGTGCGAGAAGATTTGAAGTAGTACCTCCTCTGGGAGCGACTGGATGCTGGCGGGTGGAAACATCTGTTGTTCCTTCTCGGAGTGACTTCCGAGTTCCATCGTCATATCAGCAAGATCACGCTTCGTCTTCTTCTCCATATTTCAGCAGATTAGTATAAAGTTAGAATGTAGCATAAACATAATTTAAATTGTGAAATCACCTTTTAAGAAATACAGTATCGCGTAATGTTTACAACATAACTTCAATAACAATCAAAGTCGTGTATTTTATTTTTATTCTACTGCCTGCTCGAGTTGAAGAATCTATTTTACGAGGCAGTGCTTTGTAAAAGGTAACTCCGTACGTTCATAGTCCCCAAGATTCTATAGCCAATTCTTGCTGAACGTAATATATTTTTTAGCCTCTCAGCTAAAGTAATTTTTTATTAATTTTATTACAGTCCACTGACAAATACATGATACGGAATATGGGACACATACATAATACATGGAAAAGTTACGGTACAACAAAATAGCAACAAATACACAAACACATAATACAAAATAAGTATATTATATTATCACAGCATGGATTTACAAGGCGCCAGTTACTATTATAAGTCCATGATCACAGTATCATTACATCGTTTCAATGAAGCACAATAAATTGTTTAAAGTTGAACCTAACTAGCCTCGTCGATGTTGGCGTCGGTCGAGAGAGAATCGTGGCCAACCAGCGAGCATCGTTTTCAAATACCGATCTCTGGTTGGACATTATTCGCTTGTTGATGGCGTCGGCCCCGACAGGGTTGGAAGAGAGTGCTTTAAATACTGAAACTCAGTCTCTTTACTGCTACTATATTATTAATTTTGTTTGATAAGTTATAATTTGATTTTTGTATTTTTGTTCACTCGTTACTGGATGAAATCCTACTCCGATCTCGATGAATTTTCAGGGGACCTTCGAAATCTTTGAACTCAAAACTGTTATGTTTTTGGGTATAATCGTAGAAATATTCCTCTTTAAAATCGTACTATCACGATGTTAAAAATATTTTTAGTACAGTGTTTATGATCTGATTTTTCTCTTTCTTCGGGGAAAACGGCTACTCCAATCTTGATGAAAATTAATATGCTATGAATTTAGACCGAAACGAAGAAAATATTTCTTATGAAAATAGTAGGCCTACTTCCAAGTTTTTTTTTATATTATATTTTACTAATTTTGTTTGTGTATTAATGCAGGCGTACGTTTGGCAATGTATTAACTATTATCATTCTGTGTAATTAGTAATATTTACACTTGTGGAATTTCGCATTAGCAAGCGTAATCTGAATGTAGCCCCATAAGTTCAGCCAACTTAACATTACAAAAATAAATTCACGACTAGTCTTTCTACTTAAGTGGTTAGTCGACTTATTGTCCGTTCGTCTGACAGTTTTTTATTTATCGCATCACGAATGCATTGTTCGTAGTCCGTGATTGGATTGCAGACTAATTTGGTCAGACTAGTACGGAGTTACACTATAGCACCATATTATATTAGATCAGTTGGGCGATATCTTTATTAACAGGAGCATGGGAAAGTGGGCGCAATGTGTATATGCCTATAGCGGCTTCAGAAGGTTGCTTGATTAGTTTGATTTTCCATAAAACTCGTGACTAGTTGCATTACGTTCGGTTACTTCCAGAACTATACATGGGCATGAGCAGCTACATAATAATTTTATCTATGATCATGTTGGTTAGAGGTAAATTATCTGAATTCTGAAGGCTGATTTTTGTGTTGAGTTGCATTAAAAAACGAACATAAGTTAAGAGGGGTGAAAAAAAAGAGAACATGGTATTGAACAAATTGTTTTTAACTATTTATTAAAATTAAAATTATTTTGTAGGATCATTAACTACTAACTAGTTGTGAGAGAGATAAGTATCAGTAAATCCAAAGGATAAATCTGAAACTGAGTTAATAGAATTCATATTGCAGATTTCGGAAAAACAATGACAAAAGACACACAACAGATGTCTGCTTGCTTGTTTTTTCGATCATTAGAAAACGTATTTAGATTATACCAAACGAGTATAGGCCGACGCTTCTGGATAACTCTATTTCTCGCTTCTCATATTGCTACTGCTAGTGCTAAGCTACTTCGTTTAAGGTTAAGGGGCGATAACATTACGTTTTATGAGGTTTTCAACATTCTCCCCTCTTTTCCCGTCAATAGAAATGTTTTGATCTCAGATAATATTACACCCTCATCTTACTCGATTCATAACAACAATCCGTGGAGCGTAGTGTGAGCACATTCACGTAACCCTTTAAAATACTTTCAAAGTTAATGGAATTTTGTTCCTTCAAAATCTTTCTGCTGGACTATACATGTTTAGAATAAAGTACACGCCAAAAACAACACCTCAGTACAATTTTCACACAAACGTATAGAGTAGGATTCAGCTTAGATTGAACGACCTTCAAAGTTGCATTTGTTTAAATCGGCATAACCAACACAGGAAAAATAAAATTGCTAGCATCATTTTTCTTCTCCGTGCGGTGCGTGCGTGTGGCGAGGTGACGAACTAGGTGTATGTCAACAGACCATTCCAAACGTTGGAGGTTATGTTTCATTAGGATACTGTCATTGCGTGTTATGTTTTGTCACTGAGTTGTTTTGGATATTAAAATTCTTTGTCTTATATTACTGTTATTTTATTTTAATCAACACAATTCTATTTGCATAAAAATTGAACTAGGCCCTAGGGCAAGGATATTATTATACACTTCGTTCTAGCCTAGCCTAGGGCCAGGCCTAGGACTAGTCTATGCAATTTCTCTTTGGTGGTGGGGCCGTGGGGTGGTGGTGGGTGGTGGTGGGGGTGGGGCAAAAGCCTAGGCCTAGCTTCAATATGCAGCCTATCTATGATGCAGCCTAGTCTATTGATAAAACAGGGGATAAAACAGGGAAATTCTTGTGATATGTGTTCAATTTGGGGAAACTAGGCCTAGCCTAGGGCTACGCGTAGCCTAGCTAGCATCGGCCTTACCCAGGTAGTATAGCCTAGACCTAGGCCTAGTATTTATAGCCCTACCCCCCAAAAGGAACATTATGAAGTACTTTTTCTAAAAGCCTTAGGTCTATAACCGTTGTCTTGTACGTATTTACTGTTAAGGTACCTAGGCCCTACCTAATTGGTTGGCTTACTAGACTGTTTTTTTTTCCCGCGGGCCCTATTAGTGCATGACTTAGGGGGCAAAGACATCCTTTCCCTTCAACATAAGACATTGATGACCTACTCATTTAATCAATACTTAGGCTAGGCCTACATAGCATTAAAATTTATTAATTAATAATTAGTCAAGCCCAGAACTCAGAAGAGCAACCAAGTAACGAAATTTAGTCAGAAAACAAGATTAAAGCAGACGACGTTAGGCTAAGGCCTATCTGTGATGTGCAACACGGGCCTTTAGTAAAAATTTTAGCTGATTGTATGAAAGTGGTATTGGGAAGATCGCTCATTGGTCAATAAAATAAAACCATTGTTGTCAACTGTGAAACGAATAATGACTTGACATTTGTTTGTTATTTATTACTTTCAATGAATTTGATCGTCCAGATTACATTAAATTAATCTTGTTAACAATAATTAGGTATTTTTATTTAATAATCCACTGTGTATAATTCATTAATTTTTAAAAAGACATTTTTCAATTAGCCCCTCCAATTTTGTTCTAGGGGGTTCACATGAAAAAGGGCGCCGCGAACAGTGTCAAAGGTCATTCAAAGTTATGTGATTCCTACTCTAGCAATATTTTTTAATAAGATAACATACAACAACAATAATTCATAAAACGTGTTGTGGATCGTTTATTATAAATATTTGTTTTAGAATATCTATTCAGTTACAAGAAGTGATTTCCAGTATGAGACGATTTTCAAAATCACCAGCGCCCTCTATATCGCGCGCAAAGCATTATGGGAGAAAGGGCATTTTCATGCTAAATGCCATAATATGCTCGGGTGTGTGGAGAACTGCGTTTCCAGCAATGGCAGTGCAGTCAGCCACAATCCCAATCATATGGCATTTAGCATGTAAATGCCCTTTCTCCCATAATGCTTTGCAACGGAGCGCGCATGCGCAGTTAATTCTGAAAATGGTCTAGTGGCTCCGTTCTAATATGAACAATAAAACTCACGCTCAACTCTAGTTAACTCTTTTAAGGTCTCACTAATCTTGAAATTTCCTAAGCTGTCGCTTAGCTCTTTATACTCAATATAAATCTCCTAAACTCTCTCTAAACTCTGAAAATTCTCTTTAAACCCTCGCTAATCTTTGTGAAATTTCGATAAATTTATAAACTCTCTTTAAACTCATAAACTCACTCTAAACTCTCGTTAAACTCATTAAACTCTCTTTAAACCTTCGTTAATCTCTGTGAAATCTCGATAACTTTATAAATACTCTCTACACTTAAAAAACTCTCAACTGTGATGGTTACTTGCGTTTAGTTCGAGGACGTTGTTGACAACCGTCATGTCCAGCTCCAGACCGGAAATTAAAAAGCACGATCTATTGTGGTACGATTGACTTGTGGAAGAGCTTTTCATCTCCAAAATGATGGCTGACTTGACCTTTTACCACGGATTTTGAACGTCGTTTGAGGGGAGGGGGAGGGGGGATAGTAGGCCTCCTCCCATCCTAGGTTTCTTAAACAAACTTCTGAGCTTAAACAATGAGCTTAGACAACTTAAACAATTCTCATTGGCTTTCACAAAGCTTCGGTGAAAAGATATAAAAGTGTGAAATTTACAAAATGTAAAACGTGACAGAGAAAAGAAGATAAAAACATTACCAATAATTTTACAGTTTCGGGACGTAAATAATTGCGGGAATTCAATTTTACTTGCACGTCTAGCATAGGTTCGTTCGCGTGCATAAAAACACTGATCAAATATTTATAGGAACATAAGACCTGGAACCGTTTCAGTAAGAATTAGTTCCGGTGGGTTTTACTGATTCTTAAATATCGAATTCTTGTTTATTATTATTTTATTTTGGGTAGGTACTCTTATCGATTTTTTCCATTTCCGTGAATTAACATTAATTTTAACATTTATTACTAAATAAATATTTCAGCTAAACTCCATTAGGAAAAAAAATTTTTTCCCCTAATTAAGGGTATTTACATAATATCTTAAAAATCTGTTGTACAACAGCATGGTTTGGGGTATAGACCTACAACGTTACTTCTTCTGAAAGTGTGTTGTATTTTCTACTCTGCTTGTTTCTAAATAAATTTCTGAATAGTATTGTTCAAAGGGAAGATACGACCTATTAACCGTTTTGGCAATAACTGACCTTGGCCAATGACTAGGAATTTTAAGTATTCGTAACTCCTCTAAATTGCACAATACTGTTGGACGTTGATCTATGGTGGCAAACCGGACTAGAGCGAGCCACAGGCTTGACGGATGATTGCAGTAGTCAGCCAGTTAAACGGCAAGAAGTTTACAACACTTTAACCTAATCTACGGGGGGGGGGGGGGCTTCTTGTTCTTGAGTGCCTTGAATTACGTCACATCCGCTTTTATTCCGACTAATAATCAGTGTATATTGAGAATGCTGAAAAGATCGCTCTTCGGACTTGATAAAAGCTCTTTGGTCTTGGCTAAATCTATCATACTTTCATACAGGTTTTTCGTTATTATTCTGTCAACGTATTATGAAATGTAACATTTGCATTCTTTTATTTCATTTTCACAATTATTTTTAGAATCACCCGTAGAATTACATCTATTATCAAATACGAATTAGATATATACGAATGATTGTGTGTAATTCAATATTGCTTAAGATTTATAAAATCATTTTATTTATGAAATAATTGGATTAAAATTGATACATAGTACACACAGTTGGCATATGTCGCACTTTTATTCACTACGTACATATAAGTAAGTTAATGGGTTTAAATTTCCTTTTGATATAATTATACTGGATAACTCTTTTTCCTCTTCTTTCCCTTTGTAAAATTCTTTGTTAGTTTTATAATAAATTGATTTGGGCAGTACGGATGAAAAATGAAGCTTCAGTAGCCTAAATCTCGCCTTAATACCTTAATCAAATCAATCAATCAATCAATCAATCAATAACATAAACAACAATAAATCCAATAATTATGTCAGCGTAGATACATTAGCAGAGATTTTGTTTCGAGACAGGGCCCAGCGGGTAAACGTATGAAACGTTTGTTTTCTATGATATCGGTAGTATGTGGGTTACTTCTCAGAATACAGCAAGCTCAAAATATGTCAACATATCCCTATATTTTATTTTTATCTCTTGAGTTCAAGATGTCGAACCCAAAAACGTGTTAGAGTTTCGAATTTTAAAACCCAGTCTTTTGTTTTTGAACGAGTAAAACTATTTCTGGGACGTCTGCGGACCAGACTTCTAATACAGGTCAGTAATTATTATAAACCCATGGAATGTATTCGTCAAACAAGATGGTAATTGACCTGGCTGAAGTTTGGATGGAACGTTCATGAGAATACCTGTTCGTAATGTCATGCAAATAACTCAATAAATTGCATTGCTACCATATACGGAAACAAGAATGATGATGGGTTAATACCATCAAGGATGTCGCTCAACCGATCAACCATTCCGAGACAAGCAGATTTATTGAAATGAATAAAACTTGTCCGTAATATCGCACAAAATCTATTAAAATTATTAACACAATCCGCAGATTCTACAATTAAATTATTTTCAAGATGTGTGGATTATAATCTCTGAACTACAATTAGCAGTGTATTTTCAAGTTACTCGTTGGAAACCTGACAAAGCACGTATTTAAGGAGTTTTCAACGGCTGTTTAAGAAGACTAATCCCTTGCTTTCGCATTAACGACTGAATAAATCATAAGAACATATTTTAGTCAGGATTGCTGGTGGCGGGTATTGTCGCGAATAAGAGCCTTGCGCGCAACGCCTGAGCCTCGTCGGTCATAAATCAACAGTGTGTATTATAATTAAATTATTTTCAAGATGTCGTAGTTCACGTTATTTCATCAGATCACAAGTTAAAAAACAATTAAAAACAAAAAAAATCGAAACCAAATTTCGATTCCGATTCCAAAAAACGAGTAAAATTCACTCGAATTAAAATGAAAACGAAAAAAGGTCTTTAGTTAAAAGAATAATTATTGAAAAAAACATGAGCATTCAAGAAATATAGTTTTAAAAATTGCAGCAGCGTGAATTATTTTCAATATTTCGAATTTTATCATAGATAAACGGGGTTGTTTAAGAGGCATTGAAATATATGGTCGTTATACCTTGTGGTTGAAAGTAGAAAGAACACTGACAATGTTATTGAATTGAATCACAGATACCCGATTCTTAATATTGATAATATAAACCTGACGAGGCAGCGAAATCGTTTCCAAAATTAAATATTCCCAGACGTACGTATACCTACCTATCTTCCGCATAGCTAAGTTGTATAAAGTGAATGACCTAGAACTGTGTAACCATATGGACGTTGCAAGGCCACTGAAACCTAGACTAGTTCATATCTTGCACAAACAACCTGTCTTGTATGTGATTGATCAGTGATCACCATTCATCTGCTAATTTATATAACCAACAGGCAAAACTAAATGTTAGCCCGTGGTTTCGGGAAACTCTCTCTATACCAAGGACACTGGCTGGAGATTTGTTTAAGTTTTTACACTAAATATAGTTTATTTTTTGGGGGAAATTCTTTTATTTCTTTTATTCTTTTTATTATGACTTTATTTATTTAAGCCCTTAAACACAGAATTGTGTGTGATAGCCCTAAATTGTTTTAGTTGTTATAGAAAGTCCCAACAAAACGGCATTGCTAACATGCAGACATAAGTACATATTTACGTATTGAAACGCTAGAATATAATATGTTCAAAGTCGTAGCATAATATAATGGAGACGGGTATTTATATGTAATTTATTTACATAAATGAAAATTAAGTCCAGACATTTTATTACGACACAATTTCCAAAAACATTCACTTTCACAATAAAGTGCCAAAAGTATAAACATACATAACAACAATACCATACTTTGCAGACAAATACCATGCAAACCCAATACATGTCATCGGATTGTTTGTTGGTGCAAGGAGGACAATCCCAAAGTTTTTTGTTGATTTTTGCAACACTTTTAAGTTAGGCAAAACACTGATACAAGACGTATCGATGGTGGCATTGAAAGGTTCCATTTCCATTCTTAGGAATCACCTTTATGGCCTAAACAGGTAATTTTTAATGGTATTATTAGTGACTAATTTTTTGAATTTGTTTTTAAATTTTAAACCTTTTTTAATTGTTATTAATCGATGAATGTTATTTTTATTCTGTGTCCTTGTGGCAATTGTATTTGTACAACAGAGTTTTGTTTTGTTAAAAAAAAAAGTTCTCTCTCTGGTCTATCTATACTTAATGAGTTTATTAAATAATATATTATATTAAACATTACACTGTCACTCCACACTGTGTGTCATAATCAGATCAGTAACCGAATAGGATAGACAAAATAAATATTAAGTCGAACTTGCTAAAAATCCATCCAAAAGGTTAAATTTTCTAGTTTTCAAGTGCCCGATTCTGTATCATTCACTCTGTGCACTTGCAAAGAAGATCTTTGCAACGTTTGGAGGGAGAATGTATACGCAAGAAGTGGAAGGTCCCGACATCGACCTTTTGCTGAAATTACTTCCAAGATGGGGGGAATAATTGAGTAAAAATGCAAAAATGTTTGTGTACTATGCATAGTAATGTCTTTTGAGTTTTCCTTGGTTCAAAACCTTTATCACTGCAATGCGAATTAGCACGTACCTGCTTCTACGAACTTTAAGCCTGGTTTTACATTCGGTCTACATCGGCAAGTGATTCGAGCTCTCACATTACGGCTAAAATCTCGTTAAATATTTTCTTTAAAAAATATAGGAAATGTGAACGTAAACATTTCTTGGCATCTAAGTTGAGCAATCTAGGCCTATCACGTAAAATATATTTCCGCAATTTCCATATGTAGGCCTAACTACACATATCATCATGTTAATTAGTCATTGTATTAAATTTGTTATCGTATTTATTTTTATTTATAAATATCAAATCTTCACATTACGGTTATCGTAGGACATTAACACAGCTAATGGATTCGATAAATGTAATATTCGTTTAGACTGTACTTATTTAAGGTAGGCCTACAGTTGGTTCTCAAAACTGCTGCAATGTAGCCCCAGCATACCCTAGTGTACCAGTGCCCCAGTGTCCCCACCATCTGCAGCTCACAGCGGTATCCTGTTATTCCGTTCTGATGGGATGCGAACCTACGACCCATTGACTAGTTAGCCCAGTGCGGTGGATGGTTCCCAGTAACCTACAAGCTCGAGGATCGAACCCCAGTCCTCCAACGCACGAGACTGGGTTCGAACCCCGGATCGGCGCGTAAGAAGAGAAAGCAACAATGCCAATGAACTCCGTGATGTATTAGCCATGCAAGCAACGTCCCTGTCTAGTCGCTGACATATAAGGGCTGAGCCCAACAAGGCTATGGAGGCAAACCTCGAGGTCACATGTGGGTCAGAACAGAGTATACACTGTAGAACGTCGCACAAATAGCACAGACGAATTAGACGTGTTGTAAATATTTAATAAGCCATCAAATGAAATATCCCAAGGTTGTCCCGTACAAATGTATGCTCTCACTAGGAATATAAACAATCTAGGTGGAATAATAAACATCGCAGTGAGTTAGTGGGCGATATTCATTTCCTCGGGAAACACGCGAATAAGCTAGGAGCTTATCTGTGTTTTCAACATTATCAACAGGTTGTAATGTAGTGTAAAGCTGGTGGAGAAGCTAAGTAGCACATCGCTTACTCGAGAGACTGATTCAGGAGGACGTTGGACCGATCCCAGTCACGGGCATCCAGACAGAATTGCTTTTTATTTTGTCAGTTGACGAATGCTATTTAGTCCTATTAGCAACCTTTAAACCTTCCTTCCAAACTATCGAAATATCCTTGTATATATTAGAAGAGGGTCGCACTAGTTAAAATAATGTGTACCTTGCAACGTGAACGAGGACTCATACAAAAATTATTATAAATGCGAAACTTCAAAAAACAAAAACAGAGATAAACGGAAAGAGCCACCTTTAAGGTGGATTCATGACATTGCGTTGCGATGCGATGCGTTGCGTTGCGATTGTCTTGGACCAATCAGGCACCAGCTACGTTGCGATATCGAAAACTCATCGCAAAATTTGGTCAACTTTCAACGCACGCAAGTCAAGGCTTCCTATTTCATATTTTGACATGATTATCTAATTCGCAGTGCAAGCCGCCTCCTGACATAAACACAAGCATATTATTAACTATCTCAAACTTATAATAATAGTATGGGTAAAAGAAACCTACCCACATTAATTAAGAACCTAGCTCTTAGAGACCTGAGCGTATCTTTTGTGTATTAAATTTGACAATTATAAACCCATCCTCCTCGGTTGGGAATAACACACACTTCTCTTTTATGCTGTCACTATGAAGGAAACAATGGGTTGCGATTTAACTAACAACAATTAGGGTCCACTAGATACTTATGCTAAGCTAGCAGCTGTTAGGTAACTAGTGGACCCTGACAACAGCATCAAAAAATAAAATAGCCCCGACACAATTGTTCGAATACAAAGTGTTATGTATAAAGTGTTATGCTAATAGCTATCTAGGATTTGTAATACCGTCAGCATGTTTGGCATGTATATGCTAGTGTAGGTGCCGGTAAAAAAAAGTGCATTCTTAAAATTGGTCTAATTATATTTATATTTATTTATTTTATTTTATTTTATTTTATTTATTTAACGTCTATCCTATTCAGTTAAAAAACTGATTTATTACTAAGGAGGACAACTATTTGAGAAAATTGCTCTTCTGTGGGATTGTAGGTGGAGGAAATCGAACCCACGATCTTTTACCTAGTCAAAGAAGATGGATTTTAATTATCTAATATCTATCCTATTCACTTACCCTAATAAATAAACTGATTTACAAGGGAGGTCAATAAATAATTAATACAAAAACAATTTTAGAAAAACAATGACAATAATTTATAAAATAATAAATAAAATGTGTATTTAGAGTCTACCCAGGGAACTTCTTCCGTTCTTCCAAAATAAAACCGTCATGTTTTTCACTAAAATACAAAACCTACAAAACCTTTTCGATTCTATTTCAAATAAAAAGGACTTTCAACCGAAAAGGAGTTTCGCCAAAAATAGAAAAGTTCCAATTTTTTTGTTTTTTTTTTGTTAATAAATCCGTAAAGACACTCCCCCCCCCAACCGAAGAAGTTCCCTACCCAGTACTAGTGGATTGCAGAATCGATTTTCAGTGGATGACATTCATTTGAATTCAAACGATATGAACAAACATTGTCGGCGCAGACTCAAACGACGAGAGAAATATAGCCAATCAGCGGCCTGTATTCGAAATCGAACAAAAACTTAACTAACTGCTATTGTACAAATTAAATAATAAATCCTTTCCAATAACAGTGTAAATTATTTTATAAAATTATGCATTTAAATAAAATGTGTAACTGACTTTATGATAAATAAATACACCGCCCAATAGAAGATGCCCCCTCCCATCACACCAGGTGACCAATGAGAAGAGGTTTCGTCGCAATTACCTTATCTCTATCCAGCTGATTCTGATACCGACAGACCGATGAGCGACCGGCTCATAGTCGTAGCATCCCTGTCAGTGATATCACTAGTGCAACGCAAGTCACTGACTATGGACGGGGAAGGCGAGTTACTGTGTTCTTCAATACAATCCCCAGGGAACAATCGAGCACAACAAATGTATTTGTGCCTCACATGTGAACCAGACGAACCCCTTAGCGTCTGCTACGCGTGTTCTGTCAAATGTCACCAAGGGCACAACTGTATCACGTTCGAACTGAAATACATTGATTGTGAATGCAGGAGTTTCGACTAGGCTCTTGAACTGTAAAGACGGTTTCCCAAAACGGAAAAATCTGGTGGGCGTGTTCAGTACGGTAGGCCTAGGGTAGAAGTACCTTTAACAGTGTATATAGATTTAATTACTAGAATATAGTATTAGCTTAGATATTTGCTCCTTTCCTTTGTGTTTTCCCTTGAGAATCACGGCCTTGGTGCCGTAACAGGAGGAGGATGGAGGAGGATGTAGATTTGAATGGAGGGGGCGGGGCCTCGCCTGACAGCGAACTAAAAAACTAGCCTTTTAATTCTATTCTACCAAGGAGATCCTGGAATAGTCAATGGAGATCTGGTGCCTTACGCAAATGAATGCACAGTTCCCTTAAATATAAAAAAAAAAAACGCACTCTTTGCGGAGACAATTTAGATGATACAGATAGGACTAAAATTCCCAAGAAGAAAGGGGGGTGGTCAACCTTTATGAGGTTTCGGACAAGGTCCTTTTAAAGTCGTGATCGAAAACGTGGGGAGGAAGGGACGCGTCCAGGGATTGACCCCTCTCCTTCTGGGGGGGTTGCTTTTCAAATTCCTCAAACATACAGAACATTTCAAGAACGGGAAGAAAACAGATGCGTAGTCTCTTTCTCCTCCCACATCGATGCCAATTTACTAGTACAAGGGGACTTACTTTGGCCCCAAAGGGGCCTGGAGGCGTATATTCCATTTAATCTAACCCAACGACGTGGGCGTAGTGACGGGCATTGACACCGATATAACAGAAACAGAGATTATGCTGGACGCAGATCCCCCCAAAAATCATATCAGTCCGCCGACTCACTAAACGAGTCAAGACAATGATGGGCAAACTAAAGAAATTCCACTCCGGTCATTAGTGATCACATTCAAGGGCCAAGACCTACCAGACAGGCTGTTCTTATATCACAATTCTCTACCAGTTAGGCCATACATTCTGCCAGTTATCATGTGTTATCGCTGCTTCCTCTTCGGTCAACACGGCCAAACAGTGTCGTGGCACACGCAAGTGTGGGAAGGTGCGGGGGGAAATATGAAGGTCTAGACTTGTGCACCGTGACGGAGTAAATTGCTTACATTGCGGGGGAGATCACTTTGCTACAGACCGTAAATGCCAGAGTATATCCGCCAAACTGAAATCAAAACGAAGATGTCGACACTCAACCCTAACTTACAGAGATGCGGCGGGAAACACACCCCCGATCACTACAACTTTCGCTGCTAGGACTCAAGGTCCACCCCGAAACAATACCACGGTTAAAGCAACTTACGCCGATAGGACCCAAAAAACCTCGCGAGGTGGTAAGCAATGACCTCTTTCAGTCGACAGCGTCAGTGAATATAACCCCAGTCTCCTCTCGTGGCCAAACGCACCCCGCCACATCTACCCAAACGACGACGTCATGTCACCCATCCCCACCTTGTACCAACCTCGACCTCTACAATACGAACCCGACGGACCCAGGGGGTCTATACTCGTTCTCTGCGTACCGCAAGAATATGCTCATCTCGGATCAAGAGACAATTACTCAATTGATCAGCCTCATTATTGGCATCATAAAAAAAAGAGAAGGAAAAGAAATAGATATGGACAGCGCAGACATTGCTTGTGAAATTCAACAGTTTTTTGGGTAACAATGAAAAACAGGACAGGGCACGTAATGACAACCACCTGTCGGACGACAAAGGTGGACTGGTCTTCCTCTCAATAAAATGGCTAGCACAACTCAACCATCAAGTATTCGCGCCCCTTCAGGGCTTCCAACCTATCAGACAAGAACACATTTAAAAAAACTACAATGGAATGCTAGAGGCATTAGAAAAAAAAACTGAGTTTGCAAAGACACTTTTAGACAACAGATTCGACTTAGCCATTATATCGGAGACCCACCTCCAACCTCAAGACGCTTTCCACATCCGACAATATAACATCGTCCGTACAGACAGGAAAACCCGGGACAACTTGGGGTGGAGTAGCATTAGTTTATTCACCAAACCATTCCCCCTTTAACCACCTTTTTAAACATCAGTGCCAAGCCCAGACATAGAACTTTTCTGGAGCCAGATTCTCACAGGCTCAGCCCACTACATGTTTACTCACTTTACTGCAAACCTCAGCACCGTCTCACTAAAAACCCGATTGGGAAGTATTACTTAAAACCTACACCGACCATTCATATTAGCAGGTGATATGAACGCACACCACCAAGCCTGGGGTTCTCATACAAACGACCCTCGTGGAGATAACATTTTAAGCTTTATCGAAGACAATGATTTGGTATTCCTTAAAGTTTGGGTCGTTACAAGGAATCTACCCCCCGCACAAGGCCAAGTGCCATTGATCTAACCATCACTACCCAGAGATCTCTCGAGAGGCCACATGGAAGGTGATGTCAGACCCAATGGGGAGTGACCACTTCCCCATCACCATTACTTTAGGAGTGGATGCCAGGCGGACTCCTCACAGGGTGGCCACAAAAGCCAAGGGGCTAGGGGGCCAAGGCTAACTGGACCCTATATCGTAAGCTAGTTCAAGATGGCCTCCTCACTCGTAACCTACCTACCGTTGATCTAGAAGACCCGGGACCGTACATTTGAAGAAGTTGTTAAAGAAGCAGCAGACACGGCTATCCCCACCCCTCGCAGTCCTACCAATAGACCCCTGGGTCAACCACCCGCAAACCCAAACACAAAAACTCTAGGGGAAGCGTACCATGGTGGAATGAAGATGCTCAAGAGCGGTGGCCGTTCGCCGTAGAGCACTTGCTATTTACAGAAAAGATATGACCATGCCCAACTTCATCAACTATAAACGTACCCAAGCCCAAACTAGAAGAGTTCTCAAAGAGCAAAAACGGGAAGGATGGAAGAGAGTATGCTCGGAGATGGGCAGGAAACTAACGCATCTCAAGTATGGCGTCTAATACGGAAATTCCAAGCTTGGGAAGAATACTAGGGCTCCCAGGTCAATAACTGTCCCTTGGATGGAAGATTTTTTAGACTCTCTAGCTCCACCAATGCAGCCTTTAACATGGAGACCTCGGACTTTGTGCACAAGAACAGGCTGGAACTAACTATGAAAACAGACTTTCCTTACATGAACTGGAGGCAGTCTGTGTACACTTCCGAGAAACTAGTCCGGGGAGGATCTAATTAAAATACTCCATGATTTCACAGCTCCCAAGGGGGGAAGGAGGAATTGTTGAATCTATTCAACTTAATGATTGAAAACAATGCCTCCCCAGAACGGTTTTTGCACCTCAATAATAATTCCTATTCTCAAGCCACAAAAGGACCCACAACTATCATCATCTTATAGGCCAATAGCTCTGATGTCATGTGTACTCAAAACACTCGAGAAACTTATTAAAGAACGCCTAGCCCACTGGGCAGAAAGCAAAAATATCTTGAACCATTATCAATTTGGATTTCGCAAAGGACGCAGCACAATAGACTTTCTGAATATTCTCAATATCGACAAGGAGATTGCGTTTCCAAGAAAGATCTAGTATAGTAGCAGTCGCTCTAGATGTTAGCAGCGCATACGACAAAAGTCCTCATTCCGATCCTCATTAAGAAGCTAACTCAGCTAGGTGTTCCCACACGTCCCGTCAGGTGGCTTTCAACATATCTTGCCCTCGGGTGGTAAAAGTCCAACATCAGGGAGTCACCTATGGCCCAGGACCTTGTGGAAAGGGGTTTCCCCAAGGGGCTATTCTTTGCCCGTTACTCTACGCCATATACACAAGCAGCCTAGATAAACTGATAACAGACCCTTACATCCGACTCTTACAATTCGCGGACGATCTGGTAGCTTACACCAAGACCTTCTCACTCCCTACGGGGGGCGGGAGCCATGAACGACGCACTCATAGAACTATCCACTGGACTTCAAGACCTAGGGACTAGGACTTTCTCTGGGAAAATGCCAAGCATCATCCTAACCAAAACAACATGCGGCCTAAACCAGCAAAACCCCCCTCTCTGTAAAATCCAAAACCATCTCTTGCCATACGTCCCCAGCCTCAGAATTTTGGGGGTCTTTTTCGATCAACGGTCCTCTTGGAAGGCCCCCTTTGATTCGCTGTCAGCTAAGTGCCCAGAGGCGTGCAACATTCTTAGGGTCCTTGCCGGCACTTGGTGGGGTGCCCATCCACCGATATGCTAAATGTCTTCCACGCGTTAAACCAATCTCGCCTGGACTATGGGGGGACCCTCTATGCGGGAGCTAGCAAAACTCAAATAAGTAAAACTTGAACGAGTCCAACATGCGGCCCTACGTACATCACTTGGCGCCATGAAATCAAATCCAGTCGAAGGGGCTACGCACGGAGGCGGAGTTCCACCACTAAGACTACGGTGGGGGACTGGCTCTATTTGCAAATATTCTTAAAAAGCTGCTAACAGAGCTCACCCATTATTGCCCAAACTGAAAGGTCTTTCGGAAAGGGGGCCCCAAAAGGTTCCGAAAGACACCATACATTGCGACACAGTACAACAAGATATCTGGCTACCTACCTATAATTGACCGGTTCTCAAAGATAGCCGAGACAATGAGACCCGATGGGGTGTACCTTTAGAACAACTACCAGTGATTGTAGACGACCAACTGAAAATTTGACATCACAAACATAGCTTCGATCGAGAAAAGAATGGGATTACCTTCAGGCCTATCTGGAATCGAAATGCCAGGTTACTTACATATATATACAGACGGATCTAAAATCAAAAAAGAAGGATTTGTTGGCGCAGCCTTTGCAATTCCAGAGATAGAATACACACTAGGCACTCGACTACCAAGTGAAGCTCTATTTCACCGCGGAAGCATGGGCCATTCATGCAGCGCTTTCATTCATCGCAGACATAAAGATTGACCGAAACGCCATAGTACTTAGCGACTCACTTAGCGTCCTACAGATTTACAACCTGAGAAGAGTAAAGAAGATACTCCACCAATTATTAACCGCATTAGGGAACCATCAAAGATCTGTCATCAAATGGCCAGGAGGTCACCCTTATGTGGATCCCCGGCCATGCACAACTGGATGGCAACGAAATGGCAGATAAGCTTGCAAAAGGGAGCCATCCAAGAAGAACCCACACTAATCAGCATCCCGTACACAGATTTCCTCCCCATAGTCAAGGAATCCATCACCATGAACATCTGCAACACTGGCTTAATTACACCCAACTGCACCCATCCTCCCAATACTCAATGATTCAGAACTCATTACCAGAAAAACCATGGTTCCACAACCTGCAGATACCCAGATGTATATAAACCACTATTATCCGCATGAGGTTTGGCCATTGCAGTATTGGTCACCACCTGTCTCGGATCAAAGTATATCCATCAGCCATGTGAATGCGGACATGAGGATGAAACCCTCGAACACATATTCTTAGAATGTGACAACTACAAGTATAGAGCTGAGCTTGTTTGGGAGGACTCGATCTCCTTAAATGCCCCAGGCCGTTAACATCTCCCCCCTCCTGGTAGAACCCAAGAAGGAAATGATTCAAGTACTTCCACCTATTTGAGAAGGAATAATAAACAATCTAGAAACATGAGTAGAGACACTTGCCTACTCCTGTTGTGTAAAATAGTTCAAGTTTAAATATGTACATAGATTTATTCTTATTTCCTATAGAAATATTTTAAAGTCCTTTTATTAGGACAGTCCTGTATCTGTCTGGAAATTACTAAGTTTACCCAGAAGCGGTGATACCCTATAATTTTTATCTTTATGTGTACCCCTTTGCCATAAAATTTTTGTGTTTCCTTTATGTTTAGCGCTAGCATCAGAACACCCGAGATCATCATGTTTACCCAGAAGTGGTGAAAACCTATAATTTTATTCTGTATTTGCCCTTTAGCCTAAATTTGTTGGGTTCCTTTATGTTTAGCATTAGCATCAGAACACCTGGGATCGCGGACCCCAATCCGTGGCTCTACTCCTACCACAGTAGCAATGCCAACGAGCCCTGGGCGAGAAGAGTAAACCTCAAATATCCTACCTGAAGGATTTTGTAGTTTCAAGTAGCATTGCAATACCAGAGTATTTATCTACCTACCCTAGCCCCACCTAGACTGGCCGAATGAACTAGAATTCAAGGCCATATAAACAAGAAGAAGAAGAAGATTGTGAATGCAGCACTGCCAACGGACGAAACGACTTGTCTTGCAACGCCTTGGTCAAATCTCCGCCAATAAAGGTAAATACCGATAGTTCTCATTCTTTCTTCCTCAAATCAGACACGTACGATATATTCAAGTGTCCAGTATGTTTGAACTTCATGTGCGGTATTATCCACATGTGCGACAACGGTCACAACATGTGTGAAGACTGTCAAACGAAACTTGTAAGCTGTCCTGTTTGTCGAGTGGCACTGGATGCTCCACCTGCACGTAATCTAGCTTTGGAGAAGCTAGGACGCTCGCTGGAAATACCGTGCGAATATTGTCACGAAATCGTAAGAATGCATTCTCTAAATCATCACAATAAACTATGTTTTATGAGTAAATGTCCCGTAGATTTGCAGTGTAAATGGAATGGCACGGTGCATAGTTTCAGTGACCACTGTCATGAGAGCCATCAGGACAAAATCTTGATAGGTGCAAAGCACGAGTTTAATCACAAATCTAAATCCCAGAAAGACTGTGAAATTCATGTAATTGATTTAAATGGCATGTTGTTTCTTTTCCATCGCAAGTTCCAATTGACGGAAGTTGTATTCCAAAGTGCTGTTAAGTACTTAAGTCCACTAAATGAGAACCGTGTGCTTAGTTACTCCTTGCAGTTTAGCGCCCCATCCGGCGATCACAGCATTCTATTCAAAACAAACGTTCGACCGTTTTCGGAAGATTTAGATGACATTTACAAGCAATACGGAGGTGTGACCTTGCATAGGGGTCAAGCAACAAACATTCTACGAGCCGATTCACTCAACTATACCTTGACTATTGATATACCTGAATAAGAATGTACTATGGGCTTATCTGATGTTAATTATGTATGCTATTAATATTTTGTACCAAACCAAGTTGATTTAAAAAAACTCGTTCAGATAAGTTATTTTAAAATCTTATCACAATAATAGCCTATATTCTAAGGTCATGTGCTAAAGATTTGATTAATATTCAGATAAGATTTTGTTGTGTTATTATAGTTGGAACACTTGATTGTAATCGCATTGCTAATTAAGTGTTCATTCATTATATTATATGTTGTTACCTAAAGAACTTCACCTTAAACTTGAGGGGCTAGTCAAATATCGATAGACTGATCAACTGATTAAATCAGTGCATCACAGTTCACAGCCAATGTTGCCAAACAGTTTAAGCATTTTATTTGTACCATGATGTTTCTTTTTATGACCACTCAAATTTTGCGTACATATTGTTTTCTGTTCACTGTAGCTAGTAATGTTTTTGTCTTTTTTGTAATAATGTTGTCTGTTCATAGGTCAAATGTTTCACAATGCAGTCAGTAAAGCGTTATTTAACATTCCTTCTCTATGACAACAAGTTTGTTTAATGTAATATTACTATCAATGTATTTAATTTATTAAAAAAATATATAAAAATAGGTTTGATTTTCAACAAAAAGGAATGCAGTGCATAATGAAAAAGGCTACTAAGTAATAATGTGTATTTCCTAGTTTGAAATCAGACTGAGATTTTTGACAATGTCAGTCGGATATTTGCGTAATTATTTTATTTTTACGGGGAATGGAGCTTGCCATCCGAGTTTAACGCAGCTTTCTTATTGAGGATTGCTATGTGGATGCTATCAGCGTCTACAGCAGTTTTTATGTTTAGATTTATATTGTCACAAAATTGGTAAGTGATAATTAACTTCAAACCATTTATTGTTTTAGATGTTAGTAGATTAACTTGTATTGTGATTTGTGAATATTCAATTTATTAAATAAATTAGATTGCATTATTTGAAGGCTGTAACACATTACATTCGTAGCTTTGTAGAGAGCATTCCCAAATCACCACTCCCATTCGTCGACCACATCACGTACTGAGTTACCTAAATCTACAAATATATTTTTGTCAGAATTATAATAATGTCCCGCTTTATAATTTAAGATAGATAATTGGACATTTACAACAGCCGTTATCTTATATTTATGAGAATCGTAGTAAATTTGAAGAATTATTCAGTTCTGTTTATCAAACGATGACATTTCAAAAACATGAAAAATTATACGTTTTTAATAAACATAAGATAAAGTGTTGTAAATGTTCAATTATTTTTTCAATATATTAACTGTTAAAATGTTATATTTTTGTTAGTATCTTCACTACTATTTTATATTTTAAGTGTGTGGTTGGACTTGTTTTGGTAAAATTTAGTATGGTTTTAGTTGGCGTTGTAGCGTGTGCTATTAGTAATGTTCATAATATTCAATTGCCGGGTTCAAACTTGGCCCAATGTGACCGGCTTTCGTGAAGGATACCCGCGAAAGCCTGGCGTGTAACTAACGTCCGTGGCCAAGCTAGGACGAGAGGGCAGCAAGAGTCTCTCGTCAATTCTCTCTGATTGAGTTAGCTGCTCCTGCTACACTGCATGCTAAGTAGCTGCCCGCCAAGTGCATTCAGGCAGGCAACTTGACCCCGGCAACTGGATGCACATCTTTCCCGTCAGGTTGGTAACACGAGGACGCAGCTGGTTGACAAGAAGCGGAAGTCGGGATTTGCGCAAGAATCTAAACACTTGACAGGCTGCTGTCGTCTTCCGGTATCGGTAAAACAACCGCATCGTACGATCTCTCACCCAGGCTGTGTGTGTAGCCAGCTGTACGTTGATTCATTGCTGTCCACTTATATCATTGCTCAATTTACTTTGGGTTTCAACTTCAAGAGCAGTTTGTACGACCCTTGTAAACTTATTCGAGAGTCGAGCACTGTGTCGCTCTCCCCATTACTTTCAAGAGTTTTATCAAAAGTAAATAAAACAATCAATCAATAAATCAATAAATAAATACATACATAAACAAATAATGTTTCGTAGAAAACATGTTCAGACAATTATTAGTTTGATGAAGGGACGGGAAGAGTCGTTTAACATCTCAAAAAAAAAAAAATATATATATATATAGGATGATTTATATAAATGGAATGTGAAACTTCGTATGTTGGTCACATACGGATACAACAATATTGGGACTTCAGACCAGTTACTGTTATTCATCCTTATTTGTTTACCAAGCTTAGAATAAGCTCTCGCTGAAATATTGCCCTTATCCGATAATAAAAATGGGGCATTTTCTCAAAGCTAATCCAATATTATTTCCCCTTGTTTTTAAAATTATTTTTTGTTATTTGGTAAGCTAGGTTCAATGTAGATTGAAATACTAGAGAGAATTTGCCCGGATGCATTGTATGTGTGACTAAAGTAGTTACGTAATACACTGTCTTACAGATTAGAACATTTGTCGTAAAAATCATGTGTCCTTCCTAATAGGCCTACTTTTTACGACTATAAACTGTGGTAGAATAAAATATATGGAATATTTGTTACATATTGTGTTGGCTGGTCACTCTAAAAGTTAGGTATAAATAGATTCATTTCAGTGACCAGTGTAGGCCTACGTAGCATAGGCCTACACATAGTAAGCCTACATTTATCGAGAATCGCTTTCATAGATTGTTAGAAAAGGGTACATTCGGATTAGTTTAACATTTTTGGGACACTTAGGTGTTTTGAATTTGTATTAGCCAAGTTGACACTGACGTAGAGACGTGTTAAAGCGATGACGGCGAAGCGAATTAATTTTCTAGCAAGTCCAATAATTCGTGAAATTGTGCAAAACTAATCTAATATAATCTCACAAATGTGTCGGCACAAAAACGAGATAATTGGTAAGTCGAGCTTAAAATCCGTCGCGGTGGTCGTCAAAGAGGGTGGCACGTGGTAGCAATTAGAGACAGAGCGTAAGACAGAGACCCATCCATGCACACTCAAGGGTTTAGCAATTACCCCGCCCTTATACTTGGAGTTAATCAGATTATTGTGGGCTTGAATAATATTTAACTGCCCCTCCCTTGGGGACAGTGACGTATGACTCTCCCCACAACCCCCAACCCCCTAAACGCTTACGCGGGTCCCGCGTCACCGGCCAATATACTACAGGCTGTTTCAACTTAGGTTACCGATTCTGAGATGGCGAGATTTGTAGTGAAAGCTTTCATGACAACGTTGACAGCTTATACGAGTTCAATAACAAATAGTTTGTAAATAAATACATGAATATTCGGACGGAATGCGACAGTTTCGTATTTAGAGTAGTTTTAAAGTGGATTATGCCAATCTTGTCAGCGCCGACGCCATCGACGAGCGAACAATGGTCAACTAAGGATCGCTAGGTGTTATCTAATTGTGATATTTCAATATAAATTCTATTAAGCCTATTTTATGTTATAGTGACGAAGGAAATATTAAAGAAGTAAAGCATTTCAAAGCGTCTGTTTGTATAGGTAAGCATTCAAGTTGCTTTCGGGTTATAAATAAATGTCCCCCCCCCCCACTGAAAATCAGCTCTGTGACTGAGTGGGTAGACTCTAAATACGAATTTATTTATTTATTTGTTGTCGGATATTTTTAATTAAATTTATATTATTTTTCAGCCATGACTACGAAATAGGTTGTGTTAGTCCTACGCCGCAAAATATATTGGGCTCTACTTTAAAGAAACATGGCGTTCATTTTCGATGGCTACAGTTATAGAGAGTTTATTTTGTATTTTTCCGATTCAGCGTTGACTATAGTGACTATACGGTTAGCTGCTACGAGTGTGGCCACTGTGAACTGTAACATCACACAGCCTATAATCTCGAGAGATGGGGGTCTATTCATGAAACTTTTTGAAAGAATTTCAAGTAGTTCATGACTAAGTTTATGTTATCGTTTCTGTGTCATGTTTCAAACTAAGCCTGCCAACTACAAGTAGGCTAATCTAAATGAACCGCTTTGTAGAGGAACGAACAAAGCCTGAATTGCCAGTGAGACGGTTATTAATTAGTCAAAGGGACGACGACCAAGCCAGGGGTAATCAGCAATTGGATTATAAATAGATATCTTCAATGATAATTCTACGGCTTATTAGCCCCGTTATGAGTGGCCACATAGCTAACAAGTCGTTTCAGACGACAAACCGTGCACTACCACAAGAGATATAAGACAGGAACCTAATTGTTAGATTACTTTATTTACTCGAACATCATCTCTTAATTAAAAACTACGGATTTTTGTTTTACTTTTTTTCTGGATTGATTTCCATATTATAAACGGATTTAAGTGACATTGTATAATTACCGTTTCAAATATCATATGAACAACCTTACTTAATTGCGCAATTCACAGAGGTTTCTCATTACAACTAGACAAGTCATGGGATTAGCATCGAGACAGAATTATATACTCTGAATTAAATATTATAATAAGCTTATTTCACAACCATAGATTTACAGAAATCTACTTATTCCATATGTTTTAAAAAAATGTATTTTTATGAAAGAGGATGAGTTGCTCTTTTGAATCAATAATTTTGGTTTCAATTCATTTTTTATTAATACAATACAAAACAAATGTACATGCATAGATGAGTGTGTTGGCCCTATAAAGCGTAAAACGTAAGGTGAGGCCTACAACACACACTACACATACTACACATAATGATATTCAAAATAAGTGTGCATACTAAAGCAAGAATTAACTAAGAGGATTTTTGAATATAGCCACATTATTGTTATCAATCTGTAGTTACCAGTACAGGCTTCACAACGTACCATTATTGTTTGTGTTGTGGGTTTCATAAATTGTGGGAGGCACTTTAAAATATTTCTTGTATGGGAATTTATGATACCTACCATACTCCTAATGGCTCTTTGCACTTTGTCGGCCTACCACCATATGAGACCCATATGGCCATATCGCCCTGAACATACGTGTCGCCTAAAAAATTACAACACATCATCTACCAATAAATATAGCTATATTTTTTCAACGTCAGTAATTTCCCTGTCTCCCGTGGTAAAATACTGCGATGTATTTTTGTCGCTGAAAATGTAAGCAATCAACAACACTGGGCGTTGGCCAATAGTCGAAGATCGCTAAGAATTGGGTAACCTCATAACAAAATGAGTTAACAATAAGTCAACACCTTCAGTTTGACTCAGGTGTGAACTACGGTTAACACCGATGTAAACAGCCCCAACCTGGCAACCATGTATTGAACGACAGAAAGTTCGAGAAGACTAGGGAAATACATTGTTTGATTTCGTACTATAAGTTTGTTTGTCTAGGCATATGCAACCTCAATTTAATTCATAAATACTTGACACATTTCTTTCTAACTGTGAAACTGAAGCCTTGCCATGATGGAGACAATAGGAACACTATTCAAACATTTAATTTATACTTTTCGACTAAGCGATGCACATAACGTTTGCTGACAAATAGGAGTCTTTTGTATAGGAAAACTATCTTTTGTATAGGAAAACTATACTAATATGAAATGCAAAGTTTATAAAACAATTGTTTAAATTTGATTGTATTACATACAAATATTTGATAATGAAAAAAGTGTTTTGGGATTTATTCAAATCGCAGTTTTTTAATGGGTTCATTCTGAAAAAAATTGGAATGGATGAACCATTAAAAAGTGTTGTTTATAAACACGAAAGAAAATAATTACCAATAATATTATTGCACAAATGAATTGTTTAATCAATGATTATTACTGCACTAATTATTATTAGCGTTCTGTTGATAAAACGGATAATTTATGCAAAAGAGTATACTTACGTATGAATATTAATGTATTTTTGGTGGCCATTTTATCTTTAAAAAGTTGCAACAAGCTTTCTTACGGTTCATATTCCAAACACAAAGGTGATGCAAATGCGGCGCCTCGAATACGGACACCAAGGCAGCTCATAATCTGCATTTCCTCGTCTTGGAATGCGCACCACGTCTTGGCGTTAGTGGCTTTAGTTTGACAAGACAGGATAAGCTTTGATGGCTCACGTCTGTGTCAAGATTTGTAATATTTGCCTCGCTAAAAAACAACTTAACAAACATCGCTCTAGTTCGTATAGGCATATGCATATTTAACACGAAGTTAAGAACTTGATCCATGTTTTTGTAAAAACTCGTTGCATTGCAAATATTTATGATAGAATACGTTTGAAAGTTTCATTAGAGACTATTGATTATAGTTTTTAAAATCATAACAAATATCCACAAAAACTTCTCAGTAACTATTGATAGTAAATGTCCACACAAACTTTGTCCTGTGGTGAAACTTCGACTGTTGTCAGTAAATATTCACTCACACTTCATGTGTGTCATGTGATGCAACTTAATTGTAGCCAGTAGTAAATATTCACAAAACTTTATTATGTTGCGTAAGTAAATGTTCACAAAAACTTCCTCCTTTGATGTCACTTAACTATTGGCAGTAAATTTTCATACACTTTGTCATGTGACGTAACTTTGACTTAACTAACTTATTGGCAGTAAAGATTGACAAACACCTCGTCCTGAGAGTGGCAATTTAAAGACTAAGGACATAATAAAACAATAACATTGTTCCAACTGAGAATAGAAACTGTTTTAACCATCTCATTATATTACACAAGTTATTCTTGCTCTCAATCCAGAAAATCTGAGTTCACCTCCAGTTTTTTTAGCATCTGAAGAAAACATTAATTTGCATAAGGAAAAAATTGTTCCTTTTAGATGTAGCTCCGAGTTCGAGGAGTGTACAATAAATTGTATGATGCCCAGGATTCAAGAAAAGATCGGGAAACTAGTTATTGGGTGTGTTGCAAACAAAAACACATTTCATTATTTTTAAAGTTCAAGGTTCTTGAAGAAATTGTTCAGAAAGTAATTTCCCAGGGGTTTCCCCCGAGTATAGAATGGAAATTACTTTCGCGCGAAGTTCGTAGATGACAAATCCACCCAATTCACGTGTTTTGATATTGCCTTGTTCATTCAATAGAAATTCATTTGCGCATTCCGCACATGCAGTCACACATACCTGAGTCTATCGGTGCATGTAATACATTTAGTAACGGCAAATGAATAGGGGTCTATTTGGGTAGTGATATCGTGGTGATTGAGTGAGAGACGAGGCATTTGTATATACATCAGGGGAGGCAAGAAGATGTATTTACGAGTCGACTGCGCCAGACATGTTGTTAAAATAAACATTTAAAATTGGCGATGTCGTAGTGGGGGGGGGGGGGGGGCTTAAGTGGTGAAACCATAAACTTTAAAATGTCAGCAAATTTCAGGAAATACCATTCTAAAACAAAATAAACATGAAAGATAGAAAAAGGAAAACATTTAATATTTTCTTGAATAAATTTATTGTCAAAATCACAGCGTAAGATTAGTACCCCTCCCCCTCGTAATTCACAAGGATCTCAATGATAAAAGTTTGTCTATATTATTAATAAGAAAAGTTGGGACATACGCAAATAAGCTCGGGAGGTGTGAATTCGAATACAATGCCAGACAGGACAGTGTTGAAAGTGGTGATTGTTTTTTGTTTATGAAGTGGTGATGGGAATGTGGCAAGATTTGCTTGACTCATTCAAACTGGGATTTGACCAGTGAGTACCTGAAAATATTACCATAGATAACACAGCAGGTGAAGTGTGTACAGGTACTTACAGATATCGTCATCCATGACGTATTTTGCGAATTAATCCAATGTTTTGCTCGTTGTACACAACACAACACTCACGCACAACATGCGTGTCACTCACTGTCGAACACAACGCATTACGCACTGTGAAAGACCGGTATACGACGACGCATGTTCAACAACACTACTTCGGTTTGACAGCTCGTAGCTCGTTCGGCTCGACTCGTGAAGACGCGTGTTGCCCCTCGGAAGGCACCTCGCGTACTGAGCGTCGCGGCGAGGATCCAGATGCATCGCGACGCCGGGCGAGGAGGGGGGGGGGGGGGTACACACATGCTCGACGACAAACGAGGTGGAATCCAAAGTCACCACACAAAAAGGTAAGGGATCCATGGCGGATACAGGGGGGGGGGGGGCGCGGGGGGCGATCGCCCCCCCCATGATTCTTTAAAATTAAAAAGAAAATGATTTTATTATTTTATTGTGCACGCACCAAATGCACTCTAAAAACCTGATTTTCAAATTTTCAATAAAAATCAACTTTCCTTTATGTCAGAAATAATCAGTTTGCCTCTGAAATGTGTCTGCATCAGTGTACTTCGATTTATTAAGTTGTCCTTCTACGTGAATCGTTTTTTGACTAAATAGGATAGACGTTTAATAAATAAAATAAATGATGACTTGAAAATAAGATCAAACGTTTATAATAATATTTAATACAATCCAGAAATTAAAAAATCCATCCCGATCGGGGTCGAACCCGAGTCTCCCACTTTCCGGGTGGACGCCTTAGCCAACTAGACCACCAAGACGGTAACTATTTAACTTCTGTATTGTCGTTACATTATAGAACTTGAATGGATGGAACAATAAAGCATCGAAAAACTGTTGCTGTTGAATTGACCAAACAAACATATGTATAATGTCATTACCTTACGCAGGTATGAGCGAGGGTATATTTCTCGATTTGGATAGTCGGGAAACACTCCCGTAGGTGGAATTGTTAATATTTAATACAATCCAGAATTTAAAAAATCCATCCCGATCGGGGTGTTGCAATCTAGACCAATGCTGTAAATTGTAAGCTCGACATGACGACAAAACAAATTGGTGCACACAAACTACATTGTTTCCGTATTGCATTCCGCCCACCACTTTTTTCTAAAACGCACCAAATGCACTCTAAAAAACCTGATTTTCAAAATTTTCGTCTGCGGCGCAATTAATGGGGGGCTCCGCACCCCATACCCCCCGTGCATCCGCGCTTAGTCCCTTTCCCACGACCGTACATGCACACGCAAATCGCCCCCCCCATGATTATGTCCTAGATCCGCCACTGAAGGTATCTCGTACAGCTTGTCGTCTGAGAAATATTTACCTTTCTCTAGAGGAACATAGTAACGAATGTAATGTATACTCTTGAGTAGTTATGGAAAGAACAGCTTTACTTAAGCCTTCCGGGTTGATATCAGTTACAATCAACAGCCACATGACACTCTTGATGATATGATACGTATTGTTTGGTTAGCTGAAGGACAGAATACGTCTTCTTCATTTTTTGTATTTTTTTTTAAATGTGACGATGGTTTTCGTGGAGCTTTCTGACAGTTGTGATTAGGAACACAAAAAGTGCAGGGTGGGGTGCCCCAAGGAAAGTTGTTTGCATGTGTGTGGGGGAATTGGGATGCGGTTGTGAATGTTTCCTAAGTCTCTAGAAGCAAACAAAATTCAAATTCAAATTTAAGTTCGGTAGAATCTAAAAGAAGAATTTATTTTAAAAAAAATTATAATTTTAGGTATATTTACAGTGACCAAACAACACACAACAACAGGGCTCTCAGGCAAAGTTTTTATGTATTTTTTTTTTTTTTAGAAAGAAAGGTGTAACAAGTTTGGAGGGAATGTACGAGAGAGATTTTATGAGGCTTAATCCACGATCACATTATTAATTTTTATTTTCTTTCTTTCTTTCTTTATTCGCTTTCTGACTGAGGAAAACCAAGATATAACTTCAGTCACGCGACAGACGGCGGCGGGTATCGAACCGGTGCCTTTCTGCATAAAAATCCAGAGCGTAACACCTAAGCTACCTCTATCAGTTCATTTCATGAAGTATCATTTAGCAAAAAGCGGCTTCTTTGTAAATCATTTTTTTAAACTAATAGACTATAAAACAGATAAAAGACATTAAAATAGACTTTGAATAAATAAATAAAAATATTTTTGTCCCTTTCATCTACTAGTCTGACCCTCAAAGACGCAGCACCACTTCTGAATGTAATATGTTTACGACCGTCAACAAACGTTACAAAACCCTCAAAAGAGCCTCAACACAAAACGTGTCACATTCAAACGTTTGATTTAGTTTTCGTCCTCGTCAAAATACCTCACTGCGCCACGACGACCGGTCGTCAAAATTAATGACGACTCTTCGAGGTCGCCTGTATTTATTTCTGTCTTGGATGACGAGATGACGTGCGCCTATTTCTGCAGTGACTGATTTATGCACGAACGTCAGCTACTCGCTAACCCGCTTAGATGAGCGTGAAGACTCGCTCTTGGCAGTCGCTGACTGGACCCTTTGTCTGGTTATGGGGGTGACTGCTTCCATTGTATTACCAGACAGAACTTATATTGTTTTGTTTTACAAAATGTTTCTGCTTTTGTTTATCTTCCTGCCTATCTCAATCTGATGTGTGCCCCTACAGTTGAAATCACCCCACCCATCCCTTAGAAGATATTGAACCCTGCACCCTATCTTTTTCCTGGATCGTTTCCATACGCCAGGGACGGATCCATGACCCTTGTAGGGGGGGGGGGGGCGATCGAGTTCGTGCAACACAACCCCGCAGGTAATTTTTTTAATGAATTTTTGTCGAAAACGTGTTCAAATGGAATTATAGAGTATATTTCAATATTCATGACTACTTTTTCGGGTAGACCGAGAAAGTGTAGGCAAATTTTTACTAAATTACCTTGAAACACCAACGTTTTGTGGCCGCTGTGGACCACATTGTCAAGGTGACTGAAGATTTTATGTTTTATTACATTTATCATACAGTTTGGTATGTTATCACGTAGCAAGATTGGAAAATCATTAACCTCTTGAGAATCAAGGGGAGGGCGATCGCCCCTACCTCCCCCCTGGATCCGCCACTGGCAGTTGTGTTGGGGGTGGTATCGGCCTCACTCACCGAGAGAAACCTCGTTCGTCTTGCAAAGTTGCAAGGGTCGGGGACCACGAGCCCCAAGGGTATTTTGCTACTGCATATAAGGGTGGAGAACAGAGATGTATTCTCTTGTGGATTGATCAGGATCAGGGTTGTAGAAGGGGGAGGGGGGTGGCCGGGGCAGATCTGACTACGATAAACACAAGCTGTCTCCGAGGGAATCACAGTAAAGTAAAGGAGAGGGGTGCTTGACAATCGTTGATTAGGTACCGAAAGATGTAGCTCAAACGTAAAGCGCGAGTCTTGGAATAGGGTGGGCACTGGTTCAAAGTTTTTTCTAAGGTTTTCTTTAGTCGTTAATGCGAATGCAAAGGATTGAATCCTCTTAAACAGCCCTTTGACATACTCTTCACAATTGTACTAACTCCAAAATACATAAAAAGCCTTTGAGACACCTAAAGAGGGGCTTGCATTACACCTTGGGCAGGTTTCCCACAAGAATTTACCCCTTAAAATGATTGATTTGGTACGGTTTTGTAATTTGTTCAAATGCTAACCAAATACCCTAAATCTGTATTTAGAGTCTACCCACTCAGTCATATAACTGATTTTCAGTGAGGAACATTATACCAAGTCAACCCTGTAGGCCCCAACGCAATCGACGAGTGAGCAATAACCAACCAAAGATCAATATTTTTTTAATATGAAATATAGCAATCGGTGGCATGGACAGTGCGAACACCCGCGGATCAACGCCAGAATCAACAAGGTCGATTCGGTACAACTTTGAATTTATTATGTACCTCGTTGCTAGGACGGCTTCAAAGTCACCGTTTACAAATTCCTAAGCCAAGAACTGATGGACTCAAGTCCGAATCAGAAGTTTAATCTGCCTACAGCGGGAATCGTACCCTGGACCTTCAGCATTTTAAGCAGAGACGCTAACCACAAGACCAACGAGCCACACAACATTATACATTAGATATTTGCAAAATACAATTGTCCAAAACTATACTGCAAATTGTACTCTCACAGAATGTTTCAGTGGGATGCGATCATGCGAGTAAGGTAGATTCAGTACACATAAGTGATGCCAACGGAAATGCAATAAGTTCATTGTTAAAAAAATATTATTCACTTAATTAATGTAGAAGTCAAGTGGAAGTGTCGAGCACAAAATTTTTAGGGTAAGGCATGTAAAAATTAAATGTATACTTTTAACAAATATGTGCAGACAGGAGTTGCATTCTTCAGAAAACTGACTAGATGTGTGTGTGGACTAGATGAGGTAAATCCACCACTTGTACAACTTAACTAATGTTTCATTAATGTGTTTATTCCTTGGTATAGGAACACAGGTATAGAGGAACAGAGAAAGGTCCTAGAATCTAGATAATAAAACAAACAATCATTGTATTAGTGAGCATTTAATGCTTTCTTTGCTTGGTCACAGAAAACTAGTGTAGAGAGACACTCATATTCATGTACAAGTGGTAAGACCTTATTGTAATAGCAGTTATGACTAGCAAACAATTTCTTTTGGTAAAATAAAGAACAAGAAGAACTAAAGACATCCTCCAATCAGGAGGTATAACCTTGACAGCAGACAGAATTATATGTACATATCAATATCATTTTTATCTTCACAACATTTAAAAAAATCATTCAGTTCTAGTAGCTTTTGTTCTTACTTAGATAAAACATTATTTGCGGATAAGTTTAAGAAACACTTAATAGGTGAATTATTAGACGACACAAAATGAGAACTTTGTTTCCAAGAGACAGCAATTCTTTATCTTGATTTTACTTCAAGAACGAGTTGCCAACTTTTTCCAAGGATCTCTCTCTTTCAATTAATATTATTAGGCCTACTATGTTACCACCAAATCAAACAAGAGGGATCTTAAAAAATCCACTCCAATTTCTCTAATGGCTCAAAATTATTCACAAAAAGTTAATGGATGGAATCTGAGGTGAAAGCTAGCTGACTGAATATAGTACATCTTTATAAGAACAAAAGCCAAACAACATAAATTTATTTCTGCCAACTGGTCCAAGTTAAACCCCCCGAGCTATTGCAGTGGCACACACAGGTTATTTCAGTGGGGGATTCATGAGTCTAAACAGACATACATCAGACATTGATAGCAAATAGGATATTTTACTGTTCAGTTTATCCACTACATGAGGGGATAATGTTTTATCTAACAACTCTCTTGGTTGTAAGACTGTAAAACATGAGTTGGCAAGTAATGCCTGGGTAAAGTTATCTATCGATCGCCTTCATCATTAACAGTACTTTATCACCCACACAACATTGATGGAGAATACTCGTAAACTTCATAGAATGGACGTTTTAAATCAGATGAGACCTCTCACTAAACGTGGCGAGCAAACTACCACATTAAATAATTTATCAAAGACTAACCAAAATTAATGTATACGTTCAAAACCTCTAGAATAGGCCTACATGCATTTTTAAACAAACCGTGGCATACATTTTAGGTGCTGATAGTTTTATTACGTCCAAAAACAAATCGAATAATTATATGCACCATCGACCATTCATAAGTAAATCAAGGCGTCTACATGTATCTACCATACCCAGCCCTTGATTTCCTTCTGATCAATGGTGAACCTATAGTTATTCATCAAATTGTGAAATTGATCAATGAAAATTTCCAAAAATAATTATGTACCGGTAAGATACCTTCATATAATCTTTGACACAGTACTCTCTCACAACAAAATAGCAAAGAATCGTGGCAATGACAATCATATTGCATAAAAGAAATACTAGCATAAAAATAGCAACATTATTTTTAACCTCTTCTTAATACTCAACTCCAAATACTCAAAACTTTTCTTCTTTTGGTATAATTCTACCACCCTATATCATTCAAAACCTGTAAACTGTAAGGATACATATACCTGAAAGAAAAGAAAATGGGTGTATCATCCTGTGTATGTCACTGCAAACCCACGACCTTCGTTGCATACTGGCTCAAATATCTCTCACACATAAATGTAAAAACACAATACACTGTGATCATGGCACACTTAACAATGGGAAACAAGTTTGTGATGTAAGAAATAATTATCACTAACTAGGGTTCAAAATCGTTGTATAAAAAAATTTAAAAAAAAATTGTAAAGATACTACAAAATAATCAGGATTTCCTGACTACCATTACTACACATTTTAGCCTATATCGTGCACATGGAGTGGGCATGCGCATACATAAATATTTCACAATCAAATAAATAACTGCTATAAATTGAAAGAAATATAACGAGTGAATATGATTTGTACTTAAACTTAACTAACCTTATACAACAAACATAAAATTACATACATTTTGACATGTGTGATTTGGCATTCAACAAGTATTAAATTCAATTGATATTTTAATGTTATTTTATCAGTTGCATATAGTGTTTATATATTAATTTTTTATACATACAATGTATCTATTTACTCTAGAGAGACTCCCATTTATGTATACATAGAAATAGAATAGAACCAAACATTTCATTAAAACATGAGTATTTACTGTTACATTTGTGTGACGAACTGTATTACTGGCTTATTGTGAATGGCTTCTCGATACCTAGTATGAGAAAATCCGACACATGCACACCGCAATGACCAAACGCCACTCTTTCAGTGCCAACTCACTCAAACAGTCAAAACGACGCCACTGTTCCAGACATGCACACTTCTAACAACTGTACGAAAACTAATCTCTCATTTCCTAACATCAACTCATGACTTATTGTAAACTGCGGATAAGAGTTTTAAAGTGACACTGAACTGCAATAGTTATCACTTTGTTGATTGTTCTTACCCAAATATCAACATGTTTTTTACAATGATATATATATATATATCTATATATTTGGTCATACTCAAACCAAGCACCCTTGCTATCATGTCATACAAACGCACAGTACAAACTTGGAACCGTTCCCTTCAGTCAACAGTCAAAACCTTTTGACGGGCAGATCTGGTTAAGTTGCCAGCGCCTGCCGGCGAGATTCACTTCATAATCATCCGAGGAGTCCAGCCCCCATCAAAGTGTTCCCTCCGAATGCATGATAACCGTTCTAGTACAACCACGTAAACGTCCTCTCCAACATTAGACCGCCACTTGTGTATGTAATGTACACGGTACACACCACATTTCAGAGTGTTAGTATATTTTCCATGCTACGTCACGGCGTAGCAAAGGGGCATTTACTCAAGGTGAGAACACCCTCAGACTTCGTAACAAGGTTGCCAAAACGCTGGCCAGATTCTCTGCATGTTGTAATAACATGTCGTTTGGAGCAATCAGAGAGGAACGAAGCGTTGAACGGAATACGGATAATACGTCGCGGACTTTGAGCACCAGGTTACGGGTCTGAAATAATCACACCCAGGCATGAGAAGGCATTTCTCATTGGACAATATTTGAAGATCCATTTTTCTAATTGTTATTGATGGAAGAATTACAATTAGTATTAAATTAATTTATAGCAGGCAAAACGTAAAGCAATAAAAAATCCATAATGAACTAATGTAAATCCTAACTTAAACAATAAATGAAATACTGTATTAAAGTAAACATGAAATCCAGCTTACAAAAAAGTTAAGAAGAACATATTACTATCTTGTAAGTACATAAGTAAGATCCAGTGTGTGCTTTTATTTGCTTTCCACACCAGATACCCCCATTTTCACACAACTAAGTTAGCTTCAATCTGCTTCAAATCTAATCTGCATTGTTCATGGTAGTCCCAAAGATGACAATTGTTTAAAAAGAGGTTCCTCTTTAGCTGAACCATGTTTAAACAATAAACTTACAATCTACTACCTAAGTACAATGTACTTACATGGTACTTACATTGTTGTGGTCTTCTTGCATGTGGGCAAAAATGCCACAGTGAATCACAGTAAGTAAGGTGCTATACTTCTTATAAGATCTATCTGCCTTTATAAATTAATAATGTATCAATTTGAAGAATATGTATAGACACTTTTCTTTATAAATAAAACATGTTTAAATGAGCACATAACAAACATAAACAAGATATTAATCACCCTATAAACAAAGTTGTGTTTAGTTACCTGTACGGGTGCTGTGGTGTGCGAGGCAACATCCGCGGCCAGATCCGTTAGTTGGCTAACCTGTCGGAGGCAGTTAGACACGTTCTGCGCCAGATGATCACCGTCAGTAGCGCTCTTCACCAGCATCTTGGAGGCCGTCACCAGGGACCTGGAGAGAGCAAGTATTTATGCACCATTGTCTCATCAGTACAGATTTTGGGTTTCATTATTACGTAATTTATTTTCTATTTTTATTTCGGGATGCAACTGTGACGGTGTGTGACGCTACCTACAAGTAGAAGTGATATAAGTAAAAGCAAAACAAAGGCAAATATAATATATTGTGTAGACTGATTTAAGACAATAATAATAAAAATAAGATGTCAACAAAATGTACAATACGATACTATAAAATAATACAATATAAATATAATGACTGTATAGTGCTCTATCAGTAAATCATATTCTATAATAAATAGCTCTAAACTTTAAAGCGTTCCAGGGGCCGATTATAGCAAATGGTGGGACAACAATCAACACTGTGCGCAGTGACGGCTCCATCAGAGAACTGACCTGGCCACGGTGGTGAGCTGTTCCTTGTCCGCCTGGAAGCTGGCCTCGTCCATGTGTTGCCCCCCGCCGGCCTGCTGCGCGCGCTGACACTGCGCATCGGTCGCGTCCAGCCGGTCCAGCAGACTCGCCAGAAGCTGGTCAGACTTGTTGAAGATCACCTGCCGCGTATCCTGAAATTATTACATTATTATTTACTTAACGAACTCATAACTTGAAAACATTAAAACAAATTTAATTTCACACAATATATTACACAATAAACCTGAATTACATGGTCCAATTTTCCATTCAAGAAGTCGAATTCATGATCTTGACTTCAATGAATTTGAACATGTAATTATGAAAATTGAATGAAAATAGTTTCAATCAAAAATTGAGTTTAACTTTTTTCATTTAGAGCTTGCTCTAATTTTCATCAAACTTGATAGAAACCAACCAATCAGAGAGCAGTGAAACAGAAGGGACCTCATAACCTCAAACTTCAGCCAATCAGGAGACAGCAGATAAACACCCAACCACTGCCTACTACTTGCTCCCTCATTTTGTATCTAGGGGGCAGTGCATTGAACGGTGTAACTACCCTCAATGATTCATTCAATGTGTGTTCCAGTCTTGAAGTCAAGATTGAATTCAACTTCTTGAATGGAAATACCTATGTGTTTGAAAGGAATGCCAAAAGGCTGGATTATGTGAATGACAATAGAGATAGGGTGCCAACAGCTTACCTTAAATGGAGTAGGCGCGCCGCAAAAGAAAACATAAAAACACAAATAAACAAATAAACTACATAGTCAAAAGCTTCTTAAATGAAAATTGAACCATGTAATTCAGGCTTAACACAATAAACAATATTGTGGCCGCTCCCCCGTAGCCATCAGCAAGTAAATGTGCAAGTTTAAGAAATTTTGCCCACCTGTAATGTGTTAACGTGGCCATTTCTAGGAGGGGGTGCAGTCTTGGGCCGGAGGGTCTCGTACGCCCCTCGCATGGAGCTCTTCCGCAGTACTTCCTGCAAGATAAAGAGGGAATCAGTACTTAGAGTGCAATGTACTATAGAACAATAATACGGTGCAATAGATGTGCAGTGCAGATTAAAATACCTCTTTATTTATATATTTATATTATATGTCACGCAATATAGGCCTGCTACTAAAATAGTAAATAATTTATAGTTTTTCATAATAGTAAAATTAAAAGTTAAATAAGTATAAGAAGTATTAAGTTAATAAGTTAAGAAAGTATTACAAAGCTAAACATAATCAAACAAAACCACAATCTATTAAAAAATAAATCATAAACCGAAGAAAATAATAATCTCTCTTAATCGAAGGACAATATCAAACATTTGCTAGTTAATTGATGGATAATCAGTTATTAACTAATTAATCAGATAGTATAGTACTCATATTTAATATGTTCAATAAAATGTTATTTTCTGAAATTAAAATAAATAATTGAGTGAAACTATATGCAGATTGCTTCCATTTGATTATCCTAAGCACACACTTGAAGCGTGGCGTCTTCCTGTCCTACTTGCCTGTGATGGCACCGGCGGCAGTGGTGGTTTCTTGGGAGGTTGTTGCCAGGTTGTAGCCCTGGGTGGAAGAGAGGGTGCATCATCTCTACCACCCCCTCCATCCACCCCCTCTGTGCTCGATGGGGGGCGGGTTCCGAGCGAAGGTTCGCTCCGCGGGCCTGGGTGCTCCGTTACTCTGTCCACAGCAGGAGAACGGTCCGCTCTTACGCTCCACCGTTGGGTATTCGATCACAAACTGTTTCCGCATGTCCGAGTTGCTCTGGGAAAAAGAGAAAGATGTCTTGTGATCCTACGTAAGCTATGAATGTTAAAAACTGTCCTGAATCCTCAGAAATCACTAATCCATGTATAAAATTTCATAAATATGGATGTAATACTAAAATAAATAATAAATAATAATGATAGTCAATTTGGAAAAATAAAACGTTTTTTCAAGATAAAATTGATGACCAGTGTAACGTCACAAAAAAGAAGGTTTGTGAACAATATGTTTGTGCTAGTTGAAGAACAGGTAAACAGTTCAGTAGCCTATAAGAAGTCAAGAAAATGTTGGAAGTATTTCTCAATTTTAATCGTATTTCGATGAAATTGATCATATGGAAATCAATTCAGAAATAATAAAAATAAAATCACACTCAGCCATGGGGATTTCATGAGTAACCAATTAAGTTAACAGTCTCGAAAGGGTTGCTTAGAGGTTACAGAGTCCGACCGGCAATCGGGAGACCTGGGTTCGATTCCCGGCTGAGATAGATATTTAATTTCTAGATTGATTTCCAAGTAATTACATAATCTGTTACAGTTGTACTTACTTGTGGTTCAGCAGGCGTGAGCAGTGGCGGTGGGGGGATGATGTACGACAAGATCTCTTCCGGAGTTAGTTCCATAGTGGGGGCTGCAGCGGGGGTGGGTGGTTGTACCATGCAGCTGGCTAAGAACGCCTCCAGTTCCAAGTTCACGTCTAAAAAAAAAAAAACAAGAAAGTACTCAATAACTCTCTTGAACCGGGTCTTCAATTATGTTTAATGTATGGGAATGGAAAAAACAAAACAAAAAAATGCAAGGCTTAAATGTTTATTCTAAATAATTTTCATCACCAATTCATTGCTTTTGATCACAGCTTTAAGGTTATTTATTTTCACCACAAACACCTTCCCCAAAATGATATTAATAAAATCACTTTTTATTGTAACAAAGTCCTTTGCAAAATCCCAATCCCAAATATACAGGGGACAGGGGAATACACCACTACAAATTCAATTTTGAGTTATATTTACCACCTATGTACTGAATTTGGGCATAATAAAAACAAACAATTTTATTCAATTTTCACCTTCTAAAATATTATTTATTTATTTAATATTTAAAAATGTCTCTGTATGCACAATATTATATTGTTAGAGGAAGTGGCAACTCACCTGTGCCCGTTTGTTCCGGCTGGTATCCAAGCTGATATATGGGCCGGTTGCGTCGGTTCATGTGGTTTGAATCTTGAGGTAGTGGAGCGCTGTCAGCAAATGGCGTGGGAGGCATGCTTAGATCCGTGTAGACATCCTGAACATACGAGATGGAGCAACAATTAGAAAACCGCCTTGATTTTAGAATAGTACATGAAATGGTCATCTGTTAATTAAAATCTATCTCTAAATGAGCAATTACAGGCATTGTTAAATGGTAAATTAAAAGTTTAAATCAAACGTTTCTGAGTTGTATAAAACAGTAGTTTTAATTGAGCAAGAGAAAACACAAACACAGCCTTAAGTGCTGGGAAAGATATCACAATCATGATTGATATTTCTTTGGAAGAATAGAATAAATCTTAATTAATGTACTTGCAAAATTTAAACTTATGTAAGTAACCATTTAGCTCCAATCATTCACTTTTACTGTGATTGCCTTGCAGTGATTCCCCTCAATGGCATGACACATTAATTTTCAATTTTCAATATTTAATACTTCAAATTTATTTTTAATACTGTCATTAAAAATTATTTCATCAACTTTGAAGCAATCTGCAATGCTTTGATAGGACCCACTTAAAGTATTTCATTCTAGCACATTCCCTAATCTACCGGACGTTACGTACGTTGACTGTGTTCACTCACCGAGCTGAGGAACAGTTCGTCGGGCGTGATTGGCGGCGGTATCATCGTGAGGTCTATGATGTCTGGGTCCAGGTACAGGGTGCCCTCGGCAAAGTTGTACGGCAGACAGTTGTCCTCCTGCAGTCGCTTGAGCAGCTCCTGAATGTTGACGTCGTTGGGCCGGTAGCCGACCGGCAGGAGGTTGTCCGGGCTGTGGAGGCCGAAGCTAGAATCGCTCGACTTCAGAGAGTTGCTGCTGCTGTAGCCAGAGTTGCCTGGGACACAAACAACAAGGGTTTATTTCAAATACATTGAATTAAAAATAATACAACTTTACATGGTGAATGATGTTATTTATATAAAGTTATAAGGACTAATTGGGAGCAATTCTCTCTTATAAGCATCACTTTTCTGTCTCAATCTCAATATAAAAAACAAACAAGATCTCCGATTGACATGCAGTTTTTGTTCTTGATATTGCCCTTCAACAAGGATGATACAGACTGTTTTTGGTGACCTTGGAGCAACAAAATTTCAAACATTGGAAGGATTTTTTTAAAATTCTTCTTTATGGACACCCGTACTTGAAACTTGTGTTACAAGTTGGGTACACTCATATGCGAGTCACAATTACAAGCAATCATGAGTTATGAGGGAATAAAGAACAAATGGTATTTTTAGTAGGGGTAACGATGGATAATGATGATTAGGGGTGTGCGGTTAGAGGTATTGATTGACAGTCGGGTCGGTTTCTGGTACTAGAGTGCTTCGGGCTTTCAGGTGGGTTACGGAAAACACAGCCGTTATAATACTGCATGCTAAAATGGATAAAGAATTATAATTTTATCCCAATTCATTTACAATTAATGTCTGGATCTTCATTGAATGACATATTTTTGTAAAGCCATTATTTATAAATAAAAACTGTCTGGACCGGCACCTCCACCATCCCACAAACAACACTTTTTGTTACCTGAAACCCGGGTACTTTTTCTTGACTATCGGGTCGGCCTGACCCAAAATTTCGGGGAACCACACACCACTAATTGTTAAAGAGACCTTTTCACTATTTTTTTATGATGACGAGGTGTGTTTAAATGTCTTCCCATTCAACACTCATGACTTCTGTACCAGTCATACATTGGTCTCTTGATCACCACAACACATCAGCCTTACTCAAGCACGTGCTACACCTTGTTGCAATTAGATTGAGTCATACAAATCAACTAATAAATAATACATTGGAGTGTAGTTGACTCACCAGTGTTGGCCTTGTGAGATGGACTGTTGGTTGGAGTGCTCATTGAGTCCGTGTCACTTTCCGAGGGCTCATTATCTCCGATGTCGATGTTGCGGACAGCTTCGTTCACCGCCTCCGTTAGAAGTTTCTGGCCCTAAAACAGTAAATATTTTATATTAAACAAGTAGGCCTACCGGTAATTTGCATAATAAAAAAAATATAGTTTTTAATTGTTTTTCTACTCTTTGCCATGAACTTACTTTTCTTGGGGAATATTGTTAGTAATTGTTATGCAAAACTTGCATAACCATGGTGTTGTAAACCAAACAATGGAAGGGAAAAAAAAAACTAAACAATGGAAGGAATATTTTCATCCTTTGTAAATAACTTAAACAGTTTTTCTTTCATAAATGTTCTCCTCTATTCTTTCCCAATCTGTCAAATCTTCTCTAATCCAAACTGAATTGGATGATAGATAAATGAATTATTAAATGAAGAGTCGGTCCTACCTACTTTATAAAATTCACTTTAAATTTTATACACATGTTTTTTTATCTATGGGAAAATAAAAATCCTTAAAACATTTTTAAAATTGTTTATTCATTTACTTTTCCAAGAAAATCCTATACTGTTATACAATCATTTCGTACTCGAAACGTATTGCGAAGGTAGTCGGGTTACATACCTGCGTAAGAAGGAGAAGCGAGTCCGAGTGCTTCAGCTCCCCTGGCGCCGGAGTGTCCGAGTCTTGTGACGATATGTGAGATGACTCCGAGTCGCTCTCCTCCCGTTCCCGCTCGCCATCTCGCTGCTGCTCCAGGTATTGCTCGGAAGTCTGCACCAGCTCCTGCATCTCCGCCACACGGCGTAGAACCTTTTGAAGAGATGAAAGAGTCACATTACTGATATGGTGGTTGATATAAAACAAACCACAGAATACCAACACCTTGCAGTTGAATACAATGGTTCTGATTTGATACACGAGTTACTAACATTCAAGGCGTGTTGGTACTTAGCAGTGGGATCATTGGGAACACCTTGTGCTTGTTGCAAAGTGGTGAAAGCAGAATTGCTAAGTCGTCCCCAAGTTGACAACGAATGAATCTTCATTTGCATTGTCACTCACCGTCCGCTCTCGCTGTGAATCAATTGTTCATAACATGTTTATGGTGTGAACATCACCCAAAAAACAAACTAACAATTTACCACTATGAAACTATTTATTTTCATAATCATTAAATTTTGGTTCACTTATGAATTTATATCATTATTGTTTCATCATATATTGTTAATGGGATCCTAATTTCTAGCAATCTTTTTCATACTATTGTAACTAATATTTTAAAAACTTTGTAATAACATCATCTCTTGGGATATACATCAAACAACTGCACCTACACAAAGACACATAATTAAGACAAAGTAGCAAATGAAATCACTCGTGAAAGTGAGGCCTACCTCTTGGTTCCTGGCCTCAACGTACGGCCTGTCGCTCTCTAGGATCTCCATGGAGACGACGCTCTGGACATCAAACGCTCCGTTTGTCTCCGCCGGGCGACCATTCAAACCCTTCATGTTCAGTAGACCATTGCTGAAACATTACAGTCGATCACGTAAGTGTGATTCTAATTTGGCTAATAAAAATAAATGTGAAGTTCAAATTTTAAACTAGTAGTCTACAGTTGATTACGTTAAATAGGTAAAATGTTTAAATTTTATTCACTATTTAGCTGTGTGAATATTGACTCGGAAATATTCGTGCGAATAATTTTATACGATATACTTCTATTCGAGTTCAAAATTCGAATAGTAACGATTCAAATTTGAACTATTTTTAATTTTTGCAGTTGAATTTAGTAAGATATCTATTGAAGCCGTTAAAGTGCAGTGTTTGAATTTCCCAAGAGAAAAAGTTAATAGTTTTCATCACAGTGTGAATAGTAAATCAGGAATAATACTAATTTCTCACAGCTAACTATTTTGTTTTCTACTTTGTTCTACTCACTGCGTATTGTTCATGTTCTTGTCGAGGTGGTTGGCAGTGGTACCCCTGTAGGCTGGTGGCGTGAGGTGACCGTTGGCAACCGGCATCAGTTGGTACGGTGGTGCGATGGAGAAGTTGGCGTAGTGTTTATTGTCGTCGTGTTGGGAGTAGCTCCACTTGGAGGGTAGGACCTGGTGTTGACAGTGGTAGCTCGGAGCTGTAACACACAAACATAGATAGAGTGGGGTGCACCTTAGACTGACAAACACTTTCAAGAGACTGCTGCATCTCTGTGATGGCAATACTTTTAGGAATTGGTTATTTTCTCTAAATCAGTTCCCTTTAGAGTTAGCATAAACAATTGAACTTAGAGAAATTGAGTTAAGAAAAATGTGAAAATGAAAAGGAGTATTACACCTAAAGATGAAAACAATTGGTTGTAAAAGCAATGATGAAGCTCAATTGGACAGCTATTAATTAATGAAGCGCTGATGGATGCCAGTAAAAACCTGCTACTTCAGAAAAATGTATATTTACTCAAAATTTGAAAACAAATAGGTATTATCTTTCTTACTCTTATATTAACATCACTTTGTTATGGGTACTGGTATGAGATAATCTCTTTTACTTACATTGTTCATACAAAGGAATATAAATATGTACTATATATACAAATTACAAATACAAAGTTGCGGCTGAACTTTATGACTATTGGAAACATCTCCACAAAATTAGGCTACAAGATCCAATACTTAAATACATAAACACCTCTGTCATAGTAGTAGTGTAGTGTCATAACTTTATTTACGAGCATTCCATTACAAAAAGTGTGGGTTGTTATCGTATCTCACCAGCGTCGTCTTCCCACGAGACATCTCTGTCTTGGTCCACCCTCAGAGATTCCCCGGTGAGCAGGCGGTAGTAGCCTTGTAATACCAGCAGGAGTTCTTCCGCATCCCGGTCCTCCAGGCTGAACATCAGCTGCAACAACAACAAACAAGGTTTACTCCAATTTTACTACGTGGTTGAATATCATCTAAAATTTATTATGTATTAAGGAAGAAATTTGCATTTATTTTATTTATTTCATGTCTATCCTATGCAGTTAAAAATAGATTACATAACAGTATTTTAAAAGGTTTTGAATTAGTACTTACTGCATTGACACAGAAGCTATTGTGTAGAAATAGGCCAAGAATCATTGATAAATTAAATGATATTAAATTAAAACCAACAACTTATTTAAAAAATAAATTTAGATTAGATGAGTTGAGTTGATCTAATGACCTGAATTCAATAATATCAAGATGAATAAATGGAAATGAAATGAACAAATGAAGTTTACAAATGGAGACGTTAATTAAATAAATAAATGAAATAGGTCGTCACTATAACATGAAAAATATGGGAAGTACAGAATCATAAGAAAATGTATACAGGAAAACAAATCAAAGTGTAACAAAATGGATAAACAATTAGCCTTGTAGATACAAAGAAGAAAATGAAAGGGGGAAAACGGAAGTGTGTAGAACTACTAGAGTGTTTTGTTGATGACTGTACCTTCTCAGTGTTTGGTGACAAGTGGATGCAGACTCGCCTAGACAGCTCATCTTCTCTTGTCATGGTAACTAGGCTCATTTGTTCAATGTCTGCTAATGGCACAGGCTGAAACACAAAACAAGTAAAACATAATTTAATATGTAGAACGTTAAGGAACATCGGGCAAGGTTGGTACTCGAGTGGGTGACCACTTGGGAACACCACGTACTGTTGGCAAAGGGGGTGAAGCAAGATAGCCAAAATGAACTCCCGATAGGAAACAACAATGTACAAGTTTATGGAATCGGAAAACAAAAAACAAAACAAAAAACAACAACATGAGAAAAGCAAAACTTGGTTTATTTTTATACAATGAAGTTATAAAACAATGCATGCACAGCAAGCTAACAGCCATAAATTCATCTTGTTTACAGTTGAAAATCTCTAGCAATGCTCTTAATCTTTCTTTTTCTGCAGGAGGCTGGTTACAAAAAGAATTCAGATAAAACATACCCACTAAATCACCTCAGGTGGGAGGGTTACAGAAACTAATCATAGTGAAATACTGAGTCTTATAGTGTAAGAGGCAATAACTCACCACACTGTTTCGCAGGCCAACAATCTGACTGATTCCGAACTTGGGACTGACTAAGATCACTCGTTCCATATTTGAATCCTGAAAATAAAAAGTGAGTCATTCATCCTAAGTCAGTCGAATTAATCCCATGAGATAAAGAATGAAGAACAAAGTTGTTTTTCAATAGTTAATAAAACATGCACCCATGTGTAAATCCAGAAATAAAATAAAATTTGAACAAAAAATTACCTACAACTCTTCATACAGAATTAAGAGAGGCATGTTTCTTTGCACTGCTAAATTACAAGTTTTCTACGTCCAAATACAACTTAAAGATTAAAAAAAAAAATCAAGATCCAAAAAATGAAATTTCAAGTAAGTTGAGAAAACATAAAAATTGAATATGCTTGTTTGTAAGATCGTTAAAAAAAGAATGCCTTGATGTATACACATTTATTTGAGAATTTCCTTCCCCAAGTATGGCCACCCACATGTCCTCTCTGCAGAGAACATAACCAGGATGCAGACCACCTAGAAATATGTGTGTCCCTGAACTGATTTGATTGGATATTGCTTAACGTCTCACTGTCCCTGAAGGCAGAAAGGGACCAATTGTAGAAAAAATTAGAAAAGAGGAAATATGCGGCAGACCTACACTGGGTGGCTAGGCAGAGAATGGTTTAAATCCAACTCTGGATGTTAGAAAGAAGAAGAAGAAGAAGAGTTTGGCGGTGTTCTAGTAATACTGACCCGCAGGTTGGTGGAGAAGCACTTGGCGCCATAGCTTGGCAGCTCGCCAATGATGTTGAGGTAATAGAGCTTGGCTTGTAAGCTCGTGAGGCTCTTCTGTCCGGTAGGAGACAGATTGTGGTTGAGCTTGAGGAAGTGACTGATGAGCTTGCGCAGCTCCTTGCGTTTCATACTTGTCATCAGAGACACGGGGACGAACCTCTCGAGTCCAAACTCTCGCCTGGAAGGTGGGAAACAAATATTACAACAAATGAAACTGCTTTTGTGGAACATACTCTACTTTTTTAACCTTCAGTAATTGATCCCCGTTTTATTGCAGACAGTTAGCTATCTATTAGGACCTAATAATTCCAGTAGTATTAGTATTATCTAAAATAAAAAAATAAAAAATTGAATATTCTAATTTGGGGATCATTGTTCACATAAACAACTTAAAGCAAATAATGTACAAGTGTCAGGTTAAATATTTAAGTCAAAAAATAAACTGATCTGAGTTGAATGGCAAACAATGCACTTACTCCACAGTCTTGACAGTGATTTTCCCTGCCATGTTGTTCTGAATGGCATGCTGATGGATGTGCAACGCAGCCAGACGCAGCGCGATATCGTACTTGAGCTCGGGTGCATAGCGTTCCTGCACCACGTCATTGCAGCACTGCATGTACAGGTACTCGAGGGCAGTGAGGTCTCGTTGCGCGAGGTCGCACGCATTGCGTGGAACGAACGCTGCACGGAACAGACAGCGAAGGTTGTGCGAGCCAGGACGAGCAGCAATCTGAACACACAGAACGACAAGGGAATGTTAACGTTGTACTTAGTTTTGTTATGTACATTAGTGTAACTGCAGCCAAACACACAACATTTGCTTCTTAATGTAACTTTGAAATAATTATGTGGACACATTCAGTAAATTAATTGGTAGATAAAAATTCAAATAATAAAAAACCAGTAAACTAACAAGTTCTAAAAAATCCTAGTCTATTAAAATAATCAACATTTCCTATTCAATGTAAGTTTGAAATATGAACACACAATCAGAAAAATAATTTAAAGATAAAAATTCAAATAAATAAAAGAAAACCAGTTAATTTTACCAATTTTGTAAAAATCCTAGCCTATTCACTACAAATGTCCGATTATGTATGTGATAATTTTATTCAATGCGACAATATTTAACCATTTAACATTCTTTGTAATACACAGATATTTGTAACAGTGAGATATATTAGAATGTAGATTTTGTGTATTGAAATAATGATGAACGTTTTTTAAGTAAATCAATGTATATCTAGCTTTTATGATAAGTACTGGAAATAAATTACAACCAGTAGCCTAATAGATCTTTGGTTGGTTATCGCTCACTCGTCGATTGCGTCAGGGCCTACAGAGTTGGCTTGTTTGCTTTGATTTACTGTCCCCCACTGAAAATCAGTTATATAACTGAGTGGGTAGACTCTAAATACATTTTTTTAAAAATATAAACAAATATGGGGAAAAGTTCAAAACATCAGGTATTTTAAAATTTTACTTTTTTGCCATGTTTGTAAAATGTTATGGAAGTGTGAATGTAATTATCGACCATCTACGTACCCTTGCCAGCGGCTCCCCTGGCCCCAGCAGCGTGAGCTTGTTCCTGCGCAGACTCTTGACGTGTTCCACCACCAGTGAGAAGTGCTCTATGGCCTTGATGCACAGCTTCTGTTGTAGACTCTCTACTACGTCGCCCACAGTCGTTGTGGCGTCGTACTTGAACGACTTTGTCTGGCCGTTCTCCAGGAAGACCTTGAGAACGTTCGGTAGGAAGGGGATCGAGGAGTCGCCCAGCGAGAACGTTGACGGCTGCGGAAGGAGGAAAACACGTGATCACTTGTTGATTTCAAGTTTCAATTTTATTCACTCGATCGATACATAGTACAGATATAACCCCTCTTGGTAGAGAAGGAATGAATAATCCTTAATAACTACTATGTACATGATTCACATGTATCATAGAAAATATTAATATTAAGTATAAGTGGAATTAGAAAATAAGCAAGTGACTAATGATAATGATATATATTATTTAACAATAGTATAACTGGAAAAGAGAATATTTCAATGAGGTTATTTACATTGGGATGATGATGATTGGAAATCACAAGAATCTTTTCAGTACTTATGTGATGATTTGTCACTTGTCACTCATTGCACGGTTTAGTTTTGCTTAAAAAAACTGGTGTATACATGGCTAGTACTTACAATTTGTTAATTTATTTTTAATATACTAATTTACAACTATACATTGTGTAAATTTCTTGCAAATGTTCAGTTGCTTAGCACTCTTTAGGTCAATCAATATAACTAGGAAAACGCTTAAGTTCCGCCGCGTTGTTGGATGAGCGTAATTGGTGCATTGAGCTGCCATGTGTTATGCGGATTTTCCGTTGTTCTGTCCAAAAATCATCCCCAAGTTGAATTTTTTTTAAATTAAATTAAATTAAATAAAAAATTAACTTTAATTTATTAATTTTTTAAGTTAATTGTAATTGTTAAAAAAATAAAAAAATCGTAAAATTGCGATTTTTATAAGAAATAATTTCTCGATTGCGCTCAAATTTAACACGAATATATTAATTCATACAATAAGGGTTCTGTGAAAAAATCATTACAATAGGATAAAGCATGTAGGTGATATAAGTCAAAGAATTGTTTTAAAAAAGAAAAAAACTCGTAAAATTTCGATTTTCATGAGAAATATTTTTTCGATTACGCTTAAATTTTACACGAATATCTTAATTCATAAAATTTAGGTTCTGTGAAAAAATCATTACAATCGGATAAAGCATGTAGGAGTTATAAGTCGAAGAAATTTTTTAAAATTCGAAAAAAAATCGTAAAATTGCGTTTTTTATGAGAAAATTTTTTCCGATTGCGCTCAAAAACGTGGCAGTTCTAAGTTCAGAGATTTCGAAGGCCTCCATAAAATTTCATCACAATCGGAGTATCGGTTTAGCCGGAATCGTGTTAACAGACACACAAAAATACAAAAAAAAAAGAAAGAAAAAAAAAAAAAAAAAAAAAAAAACATTCCGGATTTTTTTCTCCAGTGTAGTGAAATGGAATCTTCGCTTCGCTCGCTACGCTCATCCAATTAATCTTTTTACACAAGTTGCAAGTAATACTAAATATGTGGACTTACCGGGAAAAGTGGGGATCCATTGACAACAACTCCTTCTGCAAATCTCACTCGAGATGGGTTAGATTTGAGTTTGGCTTTCTTAGCTGCACTCAACAGCGTGGATTTGCGTGCAGACTGTAACACAAGAGAAGAGTATGAAAGTTTAGTGTTGAATGTTTCTTAGCCCATAACCTTCAAGTAAGTTCGAGATTAAATATTAGGCCTACGTGTTGTAGAAATGGATGCTCATATACCTAGATAGGATTTCACCACAGTAGTCAAGGACATACAGAACGAGGAAGAATTACAAAACGTACATAATTTTAGAACTGCTGTGACAATCTCTTAATTGTCGCTTAAAATGTGCCAAAAACTACATTATTTAATAATACACAAACTTTTTTTTAAATCTGAAAAAGTGTACAAATTACTGTTGCACTAGTTTTAAAATCAAATGAAGTAAAAGTTATGCAATAAGCAAACCAATTATAATTATTTCATAGCCATATTCAAAAGATGGTTACACTAGAAGATGAAGAGATTGAGTAAATTTATTTGGAGATTTCCTAGAGAAGAGATGACTAACAATTTGAGATTATATGAATTTTAAATAAAATAATTACAAAAATTTGGATGTTACACGTTGGTATTAATGTTTCAATGTAAGGTAAAAAAATCACATTTTGATAGTTGTTGTTCCGACCTAGAGGTGTGTTGTGATAGGTATGTTTATAGTTATACTCACGTTGTCCAACGGAGGCTGGCAGACGGTGAGCGATACCGTCTCCTTGCACGCCCTGACCAGCTTGATGACGTGATCGCGCGGAGCTTTCTTCACGTCTTCGCCGTTGATGATGAGAATCTGGTCGCCGGGCTGCAGCTTGCCCACGCTGGGCCCACCCTCCGTCACGAACCTGACACAACGATATCATTCACGGTTCATAGTTTCAAGTCGCACTTGGTTGCTGAGCTTCCAGCTACAATGAATGTCCTCATGCTCAAACTACAATACAAATATGAATAAAAATATTTAATTTAATTTATTAAATCTTAAAATTTCTCGCAGACTAACTTTTCAAAAATAGTGTACTTACAACATTTTGTTTCATTATTTGTACATTATTGTTTTTATTATGACTAAATAAAAACAAATTATAAGCGTTTGATATATATTATTATATTATTATGTGTTTATTTTGTACATTCATTACATATTATACAACAAACATATGGATGGATGCAAAATAGCGGACCTAAGATCCATTTGATCCACACTAAGAACGACAGATAATTTCGAGGAGAAATGGAAGGAGGGAGAGAAATGTTAAATTTTTCAAAAGACATTATTATACCAGATCAATTTAAATTTGAATATATTTTAATTATTTAAATAAGAGGTGAAGTAATTCACGTTACACATTTGGTCAGATGCTCTTTCTGTCATTCTCGCATTTATTTTTAAATGTTTACATATTCAAATGTTGTAGTACAAATAAATGCAAAATTTAATAAATGAATAAATTTAAAGAAAGATAGCAACAAAACTGAAACAACCATTCACAATGAATCATCACATTGTACATAAGATAAGGTCTCGTGTTAGTACCTGACAATGACGGGCTTCTCGCTGCCCGGCGACAAAGCCGAACCCCAGCTCTGCGTCTCGCTCGAGCGTGACGACCCGAGGTACGGCCGGTTCCTCCGACCAGTCCCTGCGAGGGTCTTCATATGTGGTGGTGCGGTTCACGTGGCTGCGAGGGTGGAACACAACAAGTGTGAGGCGGGCAACTAGAGGCGAGGCTCACTCGACAGGCAACCTCAACGAACGTCTACGTAGCGCGGGCATCAGAAGAGCATTTCGTTTGTTCCCGTAAGCCAAAGATTGATATGAAACTATGGATGATTGAAAATCAAGGACGGTCATTAAAAAATTACTAAAATTTTGGGATTATTTACATCTATAAAAATTCTTATCTAAATTTAAAAATCTTAATACAATCCAAAAATCCAACTTAACCAGAGTTTTAACTTGGGTCTCCCGCTTGCTTAGCAGTTATCTTTAACAAAACGACCAATTTGAATCAAACTTATTTTATAAAGTGTAAAAACAGTAGGTTTCATTACCATGTTAACATAACGTTAGAAGTTTCATACCAATCATTTGCTTAACGGTTGTATGAAATGTCCCCCAAAAGGATTGCTGATATTACAGCTCCATAAATTTTGTTTTCAACAAATATATTTGATAATCGTGTCATCTGCGGTGAATTCAGTTGACATACAGGTTTTCTTCAGGGTAGTATTAATTTTTTTAGTTTGAGTGAATACACAACTGGTCTTTCAGGTTGTTAAATGAAAATAAGAAATACAATATCGTAGGTTGTGACCACATTTTATTTATATTTAATAATTTAATGCATTGATTATTTTCAACACAGTGTGTAACTTTTATGTCAGTTCCCAAACAGATTTTTTATCCTCAGAAAGAGCATGATGACTAAACAGTAACATGAAAGAGTCGCCTTATTGCACACACAGATCGTTCTTAAAATTGCCTCATGAGCCACGAAACTCCCATTTTTACTTGTAAATTCTCGGCACAACATTCGTCAATCTTTGTTGTGCAGATCTTGAATCATTCAGAGTAATAAAAAAACTACGGCGGCGAAAAAATTGCGTATTCGTTGTAAGCATACATACTACAAAATAGCACTAGCTTGGCAGATATGAGATGACTCAACTGGCCTCAGCTGTATCTGGCGGATAATCTACAAGAATTTAAAAAACAAAAATTGTCAGCCAAAACCCTTTTTACCATTTTACTTACATAAATCATTGCGGCATAATAATCACTTGTCAGGCATTTGTAAATGGAGATTGAAGCACTTAAATTGTACAAAATATTCTTATCATTAATATTAGTTACATAGTAGGCTTACTTTTAGAAATGAATGAGAAATGAAGAGCTTATATTATGGCCTACATACCTAGAACAGAACTACAAATAATCTAATAATACACAGCTCTAAGAGGACATACTTTACAGAAGTAAAGATACTGTACAACAAACAATCAATACACAGGTCATGCAGTGTTCCGTCATCGTAGCATTCAACGAGGTCTACAGAACAAACGATCAAGGGAGGAGCGTGCAATTATATTTCTACCTTGGTCGGTGAAGGAAGAAGTGTCGCATGGCATTGTTTTGATTGGTCAGACGCTTGAACGCTTCTACTCTAGTCGTGCGGGCGACACCTACAGGCCACACCAGAGTATCATACATACACTGTCGTACCACTTGCCTCAGTCCAATACCAATACTAAAGTGTAGACAGATCTATTAACTACTTTTATCACTTTTTTTTAACTTAATAATTAATAAACAATGGGGTAAAATTGTATTGTTGTAACTACAACAGAGTATTTATGTAGGGATTCTGGTGAATGATTCAAAGAATTTAGAAAAATTGATTTTAGTTCATTAATATTCATTAAGAACAAGTATTAACAAAAAACTGAAGGATGTGTTTATCTTTTGAATTTGCAATATATTGGTAGATTTAAATAAAAACAAATTTACGATAAAATAATTTTTAAGTTGTGCACTGTTCAATATGTTTAAAATTAAATATATTGTCATTTACCTAAAAATGAGTCGTTACTGGTACGGTACCTACTTAGATTTTTTTTAAAAATACCGTATTTACTCCATTGCAAGCTGATACCAAATGCAATCTGACCCCCCTATTTAAAAGTATGCTTGAACAAAAGTAGGCTGTATCACTTAAAGGGGTATTTTACCGCTAAACTCAAAAAATATATTTCATTCAGGCTAACTAGTAATGAATTTAGCAATTAACAGAAAAATTATTGGGTCCACCATGACCTCCCAAAAAATTGTCAAACATGACATTTTTCGAGCTAGGTCCCATCGGCAAAAATCTCCCATAAGAAATAACATGGGGACGATCTTTATGCCCCGTGACCTTGGAGGATTTTGATCCAAAAAAATATTGGCCATTATTGACGTACTCTACAGCCTTTTCTGTAAATTCTCTTAATTTTGTTTTGTAATTTGGGCAAGTAGTTTGGTCAAAATATGCTGATTACCAAGTTGGGGTGTGATTTTGGAATGCATATTTTTGGGTGTTTGAGGGTATATTTGGGCACAGTTTCAAGACACGATGTTATAAAGGGGCATTTTAGATTGGTACTATGCTCTAGTATCTATGTGGACCAAAAAGAAGCAGGTTAAAGCCGATATAAGGAATTTCCCAAAACACCAATTTTTGCTAATTTCTGGATCAAAAAAATTGAAAAATTCGTGTTAAATCACAGTTACAAGATATAATTTTTTAAACGGTCATTTTAGTGTAGTATTGTGCTATAGATACGTGGTAAAAAATAATTTTTGGGGTTTTTAGCTCCTTTAAGTAAACATAAGTTATAATCGGTTTTAAGTGGAGGTGCATTTTTGAATGGTAGAATTGTGAAAAGGTAGGCTAACATTTAGGTAAATAGAGTATTTTATTTTCAATGATCTGTTTACACCCCAACTGGCAGCTAGGTGGGTAAAATACGTGAAGACCTACACATCAAACGAGTTTCACCACATTAACATAATTCATTACACACATAAGTAGGCACTAGGTGGGTCTAATACGTGATTACCTAAGTTTACGAGTATGTACACTGTTTCTATGCCACGGGTGAATTGTGTAACAGCTATAGGTAGGGCTAGTTGCATAGGGTTATGTACATTACTTGCTCCCTACGCTACACGTACAGGCCATACCCAACTATACACTGTAGCTAGCTCTAGGGTTCATCTAGCTAGATAAACATCATGGATTACCGAAAGTGTGGTACCGTACAAGGAAGTGTCTAGCTATCTATATTCAGTTCTAGCCGTTTAACATGTACCTACTTTACTTTACACATAATGTCAAACTAAATTAATAGTGTGACTAGGTACTGTATTAGGCCGTGAGCCAGAGGAAAAAAATGGCTCACTAGAGGTGAATAAACGTGGCATACATCGTTGGATTCCTCACACCCTACAGAAAATTAATCAAGATGGTACTTTGTCAATATCGGAAGGGAAAATAGCGTCGCGACGCCGTCAAGTCTGGCGACGTCCAAATTTCGCTCACGCACATTACTTTACATTAACTAGGTTAAAATGTTATTGGTTCAAGATAATGACATGATTTCTTTTGCATTTTACTCGTGTAGGATATATATTTCATTTAAAGTAACACACATTTAAATATCTAGCAGATAAGTAGACTGTTTCATGAAAAACAAGACCTTTACGACAAGATTTTTAACAATTGCCGTACTTTGGATACCCCTAAAACCTACATTTATGATTTTTTTTCGATAACTCTTTTTTTTGTGGATTTCAAGCATCAATGTTGATATAAATATGTATGGCATCCATAAACCAACTGAATATTGATAGCATTTTGACGCCCGAAGTCAAGCGATGTACATATTTTGCTAGCGCACATTCGTCTACATTAACTGAATAAAATCGTTAATGATTGCAAATAAATTTAGAAATTGATTACTGTTTACTCGTGTGAGCTATTACATTTAATTAAAATCAACAAGAAGTTAAATATGTACGAAAAAAGTAGTCTGTTTCATGAAAAAGTAGACCTTTCCGACAGGATTTTTAACAATTTGTACTTTCGATACTCCTAAAAACCTCCGTATATTTTTTTAGACAACATTTTTTTTTGTAAATTTCAAGCATCAATTTTAATACAAATAGCATGGTATTCATTAACCGACTGAAATTTAAAAGCGTCTTGACGCCTTGAATTCAAGCGACGTAGACTTGCTTTTGCGTACATAAATCTACACAAACAGCATAAAACTTTTACTCATTAAAAAAATTTCTGTAGTCGTGTTAGTTAAATCAACTCCATTTTTATCAACATAAATTTAAATATCGATTAGATAAGTAGTCTGTTTAATTTAAAAATAGACCTTTCCGACAAGAAATTTGATTTTGAATACTTTAAAAGCTTGATTTATGATTTTTTAGACACAACTAGTAATTTGATTTCACATATCAATGTGAATACAGATATGTATGTAATTCATATACCAATTGAATATTGATAGCGTCTCGACGCTTCGAAGTCAATCGACGCACTTTTTCTACTTAATACATGAAGTCATTTAAACTACGATATATTGTATTGATTTAAGATTGAGGCATACAATAAACTTCAGTGTACTAGTTATGGTGCTGGATACTTTATTAGGAACCACAATTCACGAACATATATGCACAATAAGTAGTGTGTTCGGTTAATGTTGACCATTTGTACCATTTTTACAAGTGTTTACAAATTGTTGTACTTTGAGTTTCAGTACCCCAGAAAACTAAATTTATAAATGCAATTATTTTGAACATTTGTGGTAGGATTTCACACTTAATGTTAAACAGATGTGTATAACTTATAAAACAACAAGACATTGATAGAGTCGCGCTGCCAAGGCAAGTGACTTCCATTCTTCACTTGAGCACATCAGACCATATACAAAAAATACATACGGTGCCATTTTTCTTTTTGGTAACAGACATAGGTATACAATAAGCTGCTGTGAACTAGTTGGCAAAGTTTTTTCTGGATACATTTTGAAAGTTTTTCGTTAACTTAAAACATTGCTTTTAGCGCAGTAAAATAGTTACAACCAAATCGTAATCTTACAATCGTATAACACTTTCATCATCTAATGTAACGACTATTGCAGAGTATTAGATTAATTTAAATAAAATATGTAATGAAGACAATGCCATTCGCATATTAGGCACTTTAAATACACTTTATAAAACATAATGAACATACCTATGAATTTATAAAAAAAATATACCAATCTTCCATTAGACTTTTCACAACATTATGTATTGAATATTAATAGAGATGCCCACTTACACATATCACTGAAAGAGGTCACAACAAACCGCTAAATAGGCCTAACCCGATAAAAAAGTTTTACCTTAACTTCACACATTATTGTCTTGTATAAAGATCTCGTTTGTTCAGATCCAAATAAGAGCACAAAACAGTTTACAAAATACACCGAACATAAATCACTCGAAAATAATAAAATACATGTAAACCTAAACTTAAAAGTAAAATCCCTTTATAAAAATAGCATTACTGATTGCGATTGCGACACAGTTGTTCAATGTTCATGATTAATCTTCCTCAGAGTCGTCATCAGCTGTACAACTGGAGACGCTGACGTCGCCTTCTGGATCATGTCCGTTGTCACTAAGCGGTTTAAAGTTTGTGCAGTCTTTAAAATTACACGTGTCAGTGCAATACAATTTAGAATTTACACACGGGCACTTTTATGAGTCACACTTTGCTCGACACGTACAAGATAAAAGGTCCAAAACAGCTTCAGGCGCTGGAAGACAATCCATCCAGCCGATCTCCATGGATGGTGTCTTCTTCCAACCGTGTCTTTCTGGAGATGGAATCACAGGCATTTGCTCAAGTGAATGTTTCCATATATCAGCTTGATAATTACTTCGTAGAATGTGTTTCTTTAAAGAGATTTGACATGGTTGCAAACTGTGTGACTCAACGTGACCATTTTTGGAGCAAAACAATTTGTAGCGAAGTTCGTTGACACTATTTTCGCATTTACCGCCGTACATTTGGCATACAAAAGATTCTACATCTGCAATCACGCTATCTGATATATCGAAATTTTCTCCCAAATCAGCAAGAGGTGATGAAGTGTTGTTATGATACCTAGATAACAGTTTGTATGCATGTGATTTGCCACGACCAGCAAATGAACTCACAGAATCACAACCAGTGATTGCGTGAAGACCTATGAGGGAATTCGTGATCGTACTACTAAGGTTTCGTGACAGATCTGTTATATTGATGTATCGTAGTCGATTTAAGGTACCACATTTAATGATGATGTGTCCACCTGATTTATGTAGATATGAGGCAAAATGCAGTGCAACTACTAGGACATCAGTATCATCACAGTGTATTATGACATTTTTATAGCCATTTAGAATTGCGTGATTAGAATGTAGTAGAATTCGTGTGTCTGCTTCTACATAGTTTGAGAATAGTTCTTGAACATCAATGGCCTCATGTTTGGTTATTTTCGTACAACGTTCACCATGTGTAACGAAAAGTTCCTTTTCGACTAGTTTTTCACAATTATGAGGCTGCATCCACTCTAACGCAAGGAATTCTATCAGAGCAGTTTTGTTTGGTGACTCGGAGAGAAACAATCCCCAGTTCTTTAAAGGATGTGCTGCAGTTAAGTTATCAAATCGTAATCCTGAGATTGTTCTAGAGTGTTTTTTTTTGCAATTCGCGTTCCAGGTTTTTGATTGAATCATTTAAGAGTACGTTCCGAATGATGCTAACTTGCAGCTTGGGCGTGCCCAAAGCATTCCGTAAACACCGCCGCCATCACAACGCCATTAATGCCCAATGTTAAACCTCGGGCATCTTGGGCATGTCTGGGTGTTGTGGGCGCGTGGGAGCATCATTCGAAAAGTACCCTATGTAAACATAAAAAACGAGTTATTTTTTTAGTTTAACAGACTGCAGTGGCGGATCCAGGGCGTCGGGGGACCGTGCCTCCAGACACTCCAGCCTTGCGTTACGCCAACTCAATCACCCAAAACTCCTTTCAGAGGTCCTGGAACCGGCCCAGATAGACTGCTTATGCATTATTATTTTAAAATATGCATTTATTTAGTGCAATGTCCAACATTGAAATGTGAAATCCAACAACTAGTTGTGTCTAAAAAATCATAAATCAAGCTTTTAAAGTATTCAAAATCAAATTTCTTGTCGGAAAGGTCTATTTTTAAATTAAACAGACTACTTATCTAATCGATATTTAAATTTATGTTGATAAAAATGGAGTTGATTTAACTAACACGACTACAGATTTTTTTTTAATGAGTAAAAGTTTTATGCTGTTTGTGTAGATCTATGTAAGCAAAAGCAAAATCTACGTCGCTGGACTTCAAGGCGTCGAGACGCTTTTAAATTTTAGTCGGTTTATGAATACCATGCTATTTGTATTAACATTGATGCTTGAAATTAAAAAAAAAAAATTGTTGTCTTAAAACATATATGGAGGTTGTAGGAGTATCGAAAGTACAATTGTTAAAAATCCTGTCGGAAAGGTCTATTTTTCATGAAACAGACTACTTTTTTCGTATATTTAACTTCTTGTTGATTTTAATTAAATGTAATAGCTCACACGAGTAAACAGTAATCAATTTCTAAATTTATTTGCAATCATTAACGATTTTATTCAGTTAATGTAGACGAATGTGCGCTAGCAAAATATGTACATCGCTTGACTTCGAGGCTTCAAAATGCTATCAATATTCAGTTGGTTTATGGATGCCATACATATTTATATTAACATTGATGCTTGTAATCCACAAAAAAAAGAGTTATCGAAAAAAAATCATAAATGTAGGTTTTAGGGGTATCCAAAGTACGGCAATTGTTAAAAATCTTGTCGTAAAGGTCTTTTTTTTTCATGAAACAGACTACTTATCTGCTAGATATTTAAATGTGGGTTACTTTAAATGAAATATATATCCAACACGAGTAAAATGCAAAAGAAATCATGTCATTATCTTGAACCAATAACATTTTAACCTAGATAATGTAAAGTAATGTGCGTGAGCGAAATTTGGTCGTCGCCAGACTTGAAGGCGTCGCGACGCTATTTTCCCTTCCGATATTGACAAAGTACCATCTTGATTAATTTTCTGTAGGGTGTGAGGAATCCAACGATGTATACCACGTTTATTCACCTTAAATGAGCCAAATCACGTGAATTTGGTGCCCTGGCTCAAGGCCTATATCTACAAGAAGAATATTAATCATGCCACATCAATATTTCTTTCTATGTAAATCGGTTCTGTGACCGAATAAGTACTAATATAAAAATATTAATATACTGGTATTTTTCAATTGACATTCTGAAAAATGACACTTAAATTTTTTTTCCAAACTCCATAAAAATTTAATGTCATGTAGACTAATGAAGTCAAGAATGAGTCAAGAATTACGAAAATTTAAGATAGTATCATATTATGTAATAACAGAGGAGCCTGAGCCCATTATTTTCTAAGTGAAATATCTCGAGTTTGCTTGTGATGAATTGCTGGGGAGTGACTTAAGGCAATAAAGGTTGTGATCTGTGGCATATGGTGGTGTTTTTTCCAGGCTGTCTATTTCCGTTGGGAGAGTGCTTGGCTGTCGGCAGTACATTTAATGTGACATTCAACAGACATCTCATTAAACAATTAAAATACCTTCCATGCAATAGAGATACAGAGAGGAAGGGTACACCCAAGTAGCACTCGACTAACAGTAACATGGGGTGAAGGGGTCTAGCAGGCTTTTATTTAGACAGGGGCATATCTTTGAGGGATTCAAGTGCTATGTACACTGTTGCCATTTAAAACATGGGATGATGATGCTATGTCACAGTCACCTAAAACACACACAAACACTGAGAAATGTTATGCAGTTCAAATGTCTCATTCCACAACCAAACTAGTTAGGGGTTTAACAGAGAAAGGTGACAGAAAGAAGAAGGTGGGTTGGGGTACATTAATTTGCCAAAATTGCACATCCAGTAATTTAGTTCTATAGCTCTTATACCTATTTGATAATGCATTGATGAACATGGCAAAGTGCTTCCTGTTTCACATCATAAAACATAAAGGTGTAAGAATAATAAGTATTCATTCCATTATGATGATTGATAATTATTATTGCTTAACGTCTCTTTTATTGCATACTCGAGATAATGAGTGGAGGGTAATAGATAAGGGTGAAGGACAATTTGAAAAAAACAACATACTTATGCAGGATTGGAACATGTAGTATCCTAGTGCCATACGCTTCAGAGCACTGTAATCTTATGTGACACCGTAGACGGCATTCCATTATCAAATCAGTAAATAAGAATAAGAATAACTTTAATAAATAGGCTAAAATAGGTTGTGTTAAATAAATAAAATTACATACGTTATGACCAAGGATGGGCACCCATTATGTGCATAAAGCGATTAAAATTGATCACATGGACTGCAAATAAACTTTTGTTGGGAACAGTTCCAAAGTAACTAGTAACCAAGGAGAGAAATATAAGTATTTTTAATGTGATGTTCCAAATTATCTGGGTGATCAAACAATCAGTGTTATTGATTTTCTACAATGATGGCTTGACGGTAACTATCTGGGCCCCGATTCATGTACATTTATCCCGGGTATAGGTGGTATAAGGACGGTATAATGCAGGACATGGCAGGATAAGGCCTGGTTAAGTCTGAGCAACTCTCATCCAATCAGAAATTTTCAATCCAACAACAAGTACAACAAATGTTTTTTCCACTGCATTCCACAGCCATGTAAATCAGCAGACTTGCAAAAGAACACTAAAAATTTGCACCATCTTTTGTTTCACATTTTTATTTATTGACAGAAGATTGTGTGAGATCATTAAAAGAAAAGAAAAGGCGTATTATTGCCGTAAATTTTGGAATAGCCTAGGACTATCATACTATTGTTCATCTGCATAAGGCTTTTAGTAATCAAAACTAGTTATTTGTGCGGGATTTGTGTCAAAACAAGGTCGTGCAGGCCTAGGGTTGCCTAGGAGAGGCCAAGGGCTTGTCAAACGTGTTATGTTAGTATAAATTTTATCTAGTCCTATAGCCTAATCGAACTTTAGGCCTACACTGTTGTATTATGAATAATTTTCTACATCTGGGCCTAGGCCCGAGACGGTTTCTGATTTGTTTTAGGAGGGTAATGACAACTTTTCTCGTTTTACACATAGACGCAAAATTTAAAATGTCCGCCATCTGTTTACGTATTTTCTTATCCCCGGTCGAGGCGGGATAAGTCTTCATGAATTGGATTCGGAGTTATACCGCACTTATACCACCTAACTCTGCTTATACCGGGATAAAAATGTACATGAATCGGGGCCCTGGTAAATATGTATTAAAAATGTAGTGACTAGTTACCAATGTAAGAATGTAATAAGATTAATCTTTACTTTACAATGCAAAATACATTTTATAGGAATTAATGGATGACTTTAAAATATAGACATTGTAAAATTAATTAATTTCATCTTAGTAAACTAGGAAGATGTGTCTCTCTAAGCAACATTTTACTTGCACATTTCATTCTGTTGGTTGTCATTTCCAGATAGCACATTACCACAGTTTCTCGCCTTCTTTCAACCCACACCCGAGAAGACGCATCAGGCGTGAAATAGGAATAGAGTTATTTACAAGGAGAGATGTAAGTAATTTAACAAGTGCGTTCATCTTACTTGATGTAGTAAGGTTTGCCATTAGCGTCTGTAGCTTGCTCCCAGCCATAGGGGAAGCCCGCTGCCGCGCAGTCCCAACTCTCGGCAGGAGGAACCCACGAGGAGGTCTGAGTTAGGTGGCTGCAACACACGAGAAACACTGTTAGTTACAACATCCCTCGCTGGTCAAAGTAAGTGGGTAAACAATGGTAGAAAATATACTTTTACAGTTTAGACAATACAAATTAATGTTGACCACTGGCCTTACCACTCAAATTAACCTATTTTAAAATATACAGCTGTTATTAAATTTGCTAACATCCTCAACATAAGCCAAATATTAGGGAGAAACCTTGGGGGAGGGGGGGGTTGTTAATTGTTGTGACTCAAGACAATGAAAATCAGTTAATAATGCATTTCATCATTAACTCTTAGCCATTATGATCACACCACATTAATGGGAGGAGGAAGAGGGGAGGGGGAATATAAGGTACTAAAATCGATTATAGTTTTAAAATGCAAAGAAAACACCTAGTGCAAAATCTAATGGGGGATCAGTATGTGGGAGCTTTATCATTTTCGCTCGAATTCAATTTAAACCCAACGCTAATTTTTGTCTTTCCATAATACAATATTCTCATCTCCACCTTCACAATGTATTTGAGGCTACACAGAAGCACATAAGCTTTACAGTTGCCCATCGATCGTAATGGAAAACCTCGTTTCATATGGACAACGACAACCATAGGTTTATCCACTTATCAGCATTACCCAGCCAGGAAAGTCGTTCTTTGTTGATCCTACACCAAATACCATTCTCCAACCCACTTAGCTTTAATTAACTGTGTTCACCCGTCAAGTAAACAACAACAAAACATCAACCCCCTGATAAAGTAACTTATAATGACAACATGAATGACAGTAAACAACAACAAAAATGATTGAGTACTTGGTTCCTGTTGAAGGGGGTGTCAACCCCCACCCTCGAGGTCATACGATCGTTACCCTTACAAAACACTTGTCCTCTTATAGGTCGCAATAACGGGTAAATGTCAGGTGTGCTGGGGCGGAAAGTGCTCGTCCAGTCAGCCCCATACAACTCGGTATATCTGGGCTGTGCAGATTACAGGGGCTATTATAGTCCTCTCATATCGCACAGGGACAGACGCTGGGAGTGATTTCATTTCAGGTTTGTTTTTATTTTGTGTAGCCAGCTCAATTATAAAATGAAGTATGGTATTGATTCGATTTGATTAAGGTCTATATAGAACACCGTACACTGCTATAGATTGAAATATACTTGGTACTTAATCCCATAGGGCATAGAGAAATATTTACTTCCGTTCACAATTCGTTTCGTGACGGATAATTTTGTACGCCAACCTTTGGGAGGTGGGGAGAATAAAGTAAGAAACTTCTAAAAGCTAATAAGTTGAGTGAAGTTTGACGGTGGATGGTAGTGAACCGACGACCCCCCAAGGGGCAGACAGGGATGCGGGGAGTGGGGGCGAACACCCCGCCGTAAGATTCCGGAATCTCTTGTTTCGAAAATGAGACTGAAGTTCATTATTTCTTAATAATACGGTAGTTCATTATTTATTTATTACCATGCACTCATAAGAGTCGTACATATTGTTTTCTCTCTTTAAAGTCGCTATTACCTCCAAAAGTTATATTTTGCCGCGTAATCTGTAGCATAATACTCAAAGATAATACTACACTTAAATGACCGTTTAAAATATTATATCTTGTAACTGTGATTTAACACGAATTAAAAAAAGTTTTTTGATCCTGAAATTTGCAAAAATTTACGTTTTTGGGCAATTTCTTAAATCGGCTTTAACCTTCTATTTTTCCGCATTGATACTAGAGCATAGTACCAATCCCTAACTATATCTTAACATTATATCATAAAACTGTGCACAAATATACTAAAATACGCAAAAATATGCATTTCAAAATCACATCCCTTCTTAGTAATTAACATATTTTGACCGAACCACTTGCCCAAAATTATAAAACAAAATATAGCGGATTTAAAGAAAAGGTTATGGAGTATACGTCAATCCAATAATGACCAATATTTTTTAAAATCAAAATCCTCCAAGGCCACGGAGCACAAAGATCGTCCTCATGATATTTATTATGAGCGATATTTGCCGATGGGACCTAGCCAAAAAATTACCAAGTTTGACAATTTTTTTAGGTGCTATGGTGAACCAAATAATTTTCCTGTTACTTAGAAAATTCATAACTAGTTAAGACTGAATTAAATATACCATATTGGCACAGCCAAGCAAGTCATCTAAATACGATATCCTAAAATTCCCTCACTATTAAGAGTCTCGCGAGTTACATAGTTCGATCGGTGATTGGAATTTGAGTCGGGAGAAGAATTCAATCGACAAACGTTTTTTTCGGACGTTGAACGATCATGACTGCATTACTTGACTGGTCAAACGAGCGCACTGATGAATGTGCGAAACACGCTGTCAAAGCAACGAAGCTGCAGCCAGAATGTGTACGGAGAATCATTGTCCTGTCTTCCTTCAACCAGGATCTCTCACCCACTTTCGTGCAGCCATGTAGGGAGGACTTTCTAAGGTAAAAACACATTCGTAATGATTGGCAAGTCAGTGGAAGCGGATGGTCTATGCTCCAGGGACCTCAATACTGGCCAGCCAAGAGAACAAGGCCGTCCGAGACGACGTGGTTGGCGAGGCTAGTAGGAATCACAAGTATACATCACAATAATGTTGAAGGAAATTCCTACATAAAAATAGTTTAGTCGATAGCCTAACCAATGCGTTCTAAGTAGGGTCATATCATTTAAGCATCGATATCACACGTAAATTTCGATAGCGATATATCGAAATTTTAAATTTGTGCAAAGAAAATTCTAAATTGAATAAAATTTAAATGAAAGAACAAAATCATTGTATCAAAACAAAAGAGTAAGGTATCGCCAAAACTTCATAGCGATTTTTACGTTCCAACTTCCAACTCGCGTTTAATGACCCGGCACCTCCACCATATGTATATATTTTTTGATTTTGTAAATTATGATATGGAGTTTAAATAATATAACGATATCAAAAATATTCCCACAAACCGATATCGGTCGGATCGATTTATTTGTCCAAACCATATTTCAACTATGCAGTTTACAGAGTGAGATATTTTTACGAAGATGCAAGGAAGAGTACGATGATAGGTACAGGTAGAGGCCAAATAAGAAAACTTTAACTACGGTCTGGAATTATTCTCAAAATGCAATGTGGTGTGTACTACTAATAATGACGAACATGACGTATGAACAGGCGAATAGAATAATATGTGCCAGGATGGGAATCAGACAGTTATTTGGCATTGTGTGTTACCCCTTTACGTCAATCCAAGTGAATTATTTTTTATTGGAGATGATTTTCAGTAGGGGATATAAATTGTTGTTGACGACTACACATTGGGCCGCTTAATGGACTTGATTCATGCACAAATCAGGAGGTTGGCAGCTAGATTAGAGGACGAGGACGATAACACACTTAGCACACAGTTTCGTACACATCCAGGGCGCTTTTCACATCCTATGGGCGTTAATGCTTTCTGCTCCGAAGAAACATTTTGTATTTTTACTAAAATTTTGTACTAATTGTGATAGAAAATCGAATGCACCGGTAGAAATCATAAATAAATAATTAATATATTTATTACATTTCGAAAATATGAAATGAACCTATGTATGGCTACGTACGAGACAAAGGAATTTAGCTACGTATTACATTTGAAATTGATTGATAATTTTGACCACAGTGCCTCAACGAGGAGCCACGAGGAGCATCTAGGAGGCAAAGATTTTGACTATCTACTTCAATCTAGCAAAAAAACGAAACTTCATTAATTTCATATTGTATTCAATGTATTGTGTTTCAAATGCAATCGCAAAACTTTAAATGCTTGAAAATACCGTCTTATATGCCTATGTGGGTATAATCTTAGAAAGAAAAAATAACTTAAATTATGCCTGAGACTGTACAATACTAATTATGCACGGCCTAGACGGCATCACGCTAGCGACACCGGCTCGGTATTATGCTAATTGTTAATCGACACCTCCAATCAAGGAGGTCGCACGTCATTGGATATGCACGGCACGCGATTAGCATGTCCTGCCCATAGAGACCCGGCGTTGACGCTCGGCTGCCTGCGTCCTATTATAGCGCTACGCATCACTGCATGTTTACATTAGCAAGTGCATTAAGTGCACGGTGACATCTTCACCAGGTTGGCTAAGCTAGTGAATGAAAGAACTCGATAAAAGTTCAGTTTAAGGCTTGAAAAGTACCTAGTTACAAGCATTTAAAGTCGGTATGACTGAAAAGTTAAAAGTTATTTAAAATAAAATAAAAATACTTTCAATAATAATACTGGTAGAAGAAAGTGTAGAGGAATAGTAAAAAAGATTGTTCATATCTTTGCAGAAAGGGAGATTGATTCCTCAAGGGGGTTTAGATTTGAATAGCAGGAAATAGTTATATAATATAATATATATATATATATATATATATATATAATATATATATATATATATATATATATATATTAAGTTTTTAAGGCTTTCGTGGCCCGAAGTATTAGAATCACAATTGTAAACTTGTCGGGTTATTTCGCCACGTCGATTTGACTTACCCATGTCAACGTTTCTGGACCGCTCTGGGTCCCGTCATCACCCGACAACCCGACAAGTTTACAATTGTGATTCTAATATATATATATATATATATATATATATTTTTGTTTTAAGTATCTTTACGGTAAATAATCACGCACAGTATTATAAAAAATAACTTTAATCCCAACGTTTCAGAAAAACTATGTTTCCATTTTCAAGGGAAGGTTAAAAACAAAAATTCAATAAAACAACAACAGCATTATAAAAATAAACAAATAGAAACAAAAAAAACACACTACCTTGCAAACATAGAAAATTACAAAGATCCAATTGCAGTGAACCTAAAATCAAATCACTTGGTTGCATTGTGAGTGTGACTTCTTGTTACCATTCTAGCAGGCCTATCGCTGTCTTCATGTCTTGGTACCACAGGCGGCTCAGTCTCATACTTTTCAAGAGCTGCAGTATGACTTCTAGTCATTCTGCTGGATTCTAAATTTCTAGACAAGATGGTTGGGTCCGTCCGGACCGTCCCACGTTCGTCTAGAACTGCAGGCACTCTATCAGCCGCTATACCGCTTTCTTTGACTAACCTCTCAATCAAAGCAGGCTTCCACGATTGAGCCAAACGCTTGCCATCGTCTCGTTTGTTAAGATTGAGTGGGCGCTTCTCAATTTCCACTGCCTCTCTGACGATTCGACTAGATAGATGGCTTACCATGGCAAGAGGCCTCATTCCGTCAAAATCAATGGAATGACCCTCCTTCTTGACATGTTGTGCCAAAGCAGATGTTGTTTCCATCTTGTTGACGGCGAGTTTGTGTTCCTGTAGACGCATCGACATATTTCGACCAGTTTGTCCAACATATGTCTGCGAACAGTCTCCACACGGAATCTCGTAGACGCCCCAACCCTCCAAATGAATCTTGTCTTTGTGGCTACCAATCATTTCGCCTAAGGTTCTATCTGTCGAAAAGACCGTCTTGATGTTTTCAATAGCCAGTAGTTTGCCAATTCGGTCGGTGGTCCCTCGAACATATGGCAAATATGCAGTGGCTCTTGGTTTGTCTACTGGATCGACTTGAGTTTCTTCTGCTCTGGTTCTTCTTTTCCAAGCCTTGTGGAACAACCGGTTAGGAAACCCATTACTGAGCAGTGCCTCACGTAGAATCTTGCCTTCTTCGTCTAAATGTTCTTCGTCAGTTATTCTTCGAGAACGTGTAGCCAAAGTAAATGCTATTGATCGAAGTTGCGAAGGATGATGATGTGAAGAGGCCTGCAAATACCTATTGGTATGAGTTGGCTTTCTGTATACAGTGTGGCCCAAACGTCCATCAGGTTTCCTTATTATCAAGGCATCAAGGAAAGGCAGTTTTCCGTCTACTTCAACTTCCATGGTGAATTGAATGTCAGAATGGATAGAGTTTAGGTGGTTTAAAAAACTCGGTAGCTCTTCTTGCCCATGTTGCCAAATTACAAAATAGTCGTCAATGTATCTCAACAAAACTCGAGGTTTGTAATGGGACGATTCGAGTGCTCTGGTCTCGAAATCTTCCATATACAAATTTGCTACCACTGGTGATAATGGTGAACCCATCGGTGCGCCTATGACTTGTTTATAGAATTGTCCTTCATAAACAAAGTATGTAGATGACATACAATGCTGCGTTTACCGTAAAGATACTTAAAACATTAACCATGGATCACGAAAGCTTAAGACAAAACATATATATATATAAAATCTCTTGAGAGCGGTATATATATATATATATATATATATATATATATATAAAAATAGGCTCGGTTTAATAAAACATCTTGGTACAAAAATCCAAAAACACTTTTACTGCTCGTGGGATTGTGATTAGTGCTCCTCATTCTTGATATTGTGCTACACGAGTTTTTGTAGAAGTCCTTCGTCGTAGTACATCTACTAATCTAGAGGCTACTTAAATTCTTAGATGAAACAAACAAATTGTATTTCGGTTGGAATAACTGCACATCAGATAAGCCAAGATAATATCAAAATTCATCTGATTTAATCCAAGGTGGGAAATTGTGAATCCTTATAAGAGCACTGACAATTCTATGTTGATGCTATTTTTGAAATTGTATATTAATTGAACAATTATTATAATATTATATTATAATATTCATCTGGGAACAACAATTTGTTAGAAGGCCTATCTTTCGCTGCAAGGACGTCTACAAAGTCATAATATATATATACATAATACCGATGAATTATTATTATTATTATTATTATTATTATTATTATTATTATTATTATTGTTATTATTATTATTATTATTATTATTATTATTATTATTATTATTATTATTGTTATTATTATTATCATTATTATTGATTCATAACAGTTGTCGAAAAAGTTTGCCCCGACTAGGGTTCTAACCCAGAACCTCCGGCTTAACGTGCCATAGCTTTACCAAAGCTACCGGGACCACAGAACAAACCTTTACTAAACTGCTATTTGTTGTGATTGTTGACTTGCATGATTATTATTATTATTATTATTATTATTATTATTATTATTATTATTATTATTATTATTATTATTATTATTATTTTTATTATTATTATTATTATTATTATTATTATTATTATTATTATTATTATTATTATTATTATTATTATGTAGTCATTGATGAATTGAACATAAAACTTAACAAGCTAGATCAATACGGACGGAATGTAAATTTTGAACTGTTGAACGTTGAGGAGCGAGGTGATGAAAACATTGAAAGTGTAGTCTTGAAAGTGGCACAGGCGCTCAAAATCAATCTTACAAGTGATGAGATAGAAGCTGCGCACAGATTGCCTTCTCGTAACACTGAATACCCGAAGAAAATAATTGTGCAATTGTCCTCTCGTAAAAAGAGGGATATGTTCATTGCTGGGCGTCGCCAGGTGATAACAAATCAACAGATATTCGGTTCAGGAAGTAGTTCAGAGTTACAAATACTAATCAATGAAAATCTAGCGCCGTACTACAAAAACTTGCTGTGGGAAACGAGAGGTAAAGCTAAAGAACTTGGTTTTAAATTTGTTTGGTGGAGCCACGGGAAAATCCTTGTACGGCGTGAGGAGGGGTCACGTAAAGGTAATTGTTATTAACACAGCGTTTGATTTAGATAAGCTCTCTGAGTGATTTGTTTTCATATGGTATCGCGCACATGGAATTATCTAATATTGACCTTGATCTAGTAGTTTGTAAACAGCTAAGCAGCCTTGACGCTTGGTCGGCTTTGTCACTAGGGTTCACTGGAGTCCACATTAATATTAGGTCTATATCAAAACATTGGGATGAACTTGTTTGTCATATTACAGGCGGAAATCGGGAAATTTGATGTTTTGATATTAACGGAAACATGTCTTCAAGGTAATTGTGACAAAAGTTATACGCTTGAAGGATATGATTGTGTATTTAACTCTAGAATTGATAAACGTGGTGGCGGCTTATTATTGTTTGTAAAATCGAGATTTATGGTCGCGGATATTTCAAGAAACTTTGTTCATTTTGAAGGAATCGCCTGTAATGTATGTCTGAACAAAAATATTTCTTTTCAGTTACTTTGTATTTATAGACCGCCGGACAGTGACAAGAATGGCTTTATATATGAACTGCAGGAATTTATTAGCAGCAACAGAAATAATTGTTTAATTATGGGTGATGTAAATATAAATATCCTTGATATTAATGACAGGTATGTACAGCTTTATGAAAATGTGTTAGCATCGAATGGTTTTTTGAAATGTATTACCTATCCTACAAGAGAGGAGTATTATTTGGGCAACCTTTCGAGTACGTGCATAGATCACGCATATATTAGGTCGAACTCTAAGGTAGATATAAACTCAGCTGTATTCACAACAAAAATAACAGACCATTACATGATTCTAGTTTCTATGGGTTTCAATGTGTGTGGAGTTGCAGGTTTAAAGAAAATGCAAAATTGTATTAATGAAAGAGTTCTCACGACTAATCTAAAAGCTATTAATTGGAATAGTTTACTCACAATCAATGACAGTTTCTTCCCTGTACAATGAGTTATGCAAACTTTTTGAAGGTTGCTATAACAAGGCTAGATATACTAAACAAACTTTAATCAAGGATAAAAAGAGATTACAGAAGCAATGGATTAGCAACGATTTGGTCAAATTAACAAATCAGAGGGATAAATTGTTCAGGCGCTGGAAAGATTGTAGTGGTCTAAATCCATCCAAAGAGACCTACAGAAAAGAACACGTGGGCTTTAGAAATTTTGTAAACAAGCAGGTATGGTCTGCAAAACAAGCTTTTTACCGGCAATCGATAAATAATTGCAGTGGACCGAAGGATTTGTGGCAAACCATAAATGTAATCTCGGGCCGCAAAATCAAAGACTCAGTTGATACAGTTGTTAACAAATATTTAGGTAAGAAACACACCGATGAGAGCATTGCAAATGAGTTTGCAGACAACTTTGTAAAGCAAGTGGAGGAGATACGTCATGTGTGTGATTTGAGGTGTGCACAACACGTATTTAAAGATGTTGCTCCGCAATCGTTGTGGCTGCCTCCGATAACAGAAAATAAAGTAAATCGCATTATAGATGAGATAAACGTAAATAAGCAGCCCGGTTATGACGGAATAAGAGCTATCGATGTAAAAAACTTTAGACATGAACTAAGTCCCATCATTTCTCACTTAATAAATTTGTCAATAAGGGACGGTTGCGTGCCGGAAAAAATGAAAATCTCTGTTGTGAGACCAGTATATAAAAAAGGTGACCATATGTCTTTCTCAAATTATCGTCCAATTGCATTGCTGTCGGTGATCGAAAAGATAATGGAGCGATACATATCTACTTGTTTAAGTAACTATCTAAGTAAATTTGAAATTGTAAGTGAAAATCAGTATGGTTTTCAAAAGGGGAAAAGCACCCAGGATGTTTTATTAAAGTTTTCAGATTTAGTAAATAGTAGCTTAAATAATAATATGCACGTAGTCGCTACGTTTGTTGACTTTTCCAAAGCTTTTGATACAATTAATCACAATGTCCTTTTAGAATGCTTAGAAGAAGTAGGTATCCGAGGTAGAGTATTAGATTGGTTTCGTAGTTATCTTGAAAATCGCTCGTACAAGGTTAAAATAGGCAATATATTTAGTCGGCCAAAAAAGTTCACGACAGGAGTACCTCAAGGGTCAATTCTTGGGCCACAATTCTATGTTATATACGTTAATGTTATTGGAAAATATTTGAAAAATTGTATATTATTAATGTATGCGGATGATTTGGTGCTTCTGTCAATACATAAAGAATTAAGCGTGGCGACAAAATTTATGAACGATGATTTTAGGAAGTTGCAATGCTGGACCCATGATAGGGAACTTGTTATCAACGTGCAAAAGACAAAAATTATTCACATGTGCACACCATTAAATTTTGATAGGAACGTGGCAATTAGCGTAATATTTCATGAAACTGCTTGCTTACATAGGAGGGCTGGGATCGATTTTGATTGTGAATGTACTCAACAGATTGAATCTGTGGCGAGCCATATGTATTTAGGAGCAATGATCGATCGTAATTTCTCATGGAAGCCCCATATTGATTATATTTGTACAAAACTTCGGTCGTGTGCATATCAACTATATAAGTTAAAACCAGTTCTATCCGATGACACGTTAAGATTAGTTTACATTTCTCTAGTTGAATCTGTATTAACGTATGCTTTGCTGTCATGGGGTAACGCTTCGGTTTCGAATATGACCATGCTTATTAGACTACAAAACTCGATAGTAAAGATAATACACCCCAAACGCTTGCATAATGTCCACAACGAAATTGAGGACGTCTATAGGACTTGCTTTATATTACCGGTAAGAGAATTATATTTCTACAGGCTGATTTTGAAGTACTTTTACGATACGAAATATAAAATACCCCGTGGGCATGATAAAGGAACTAGACTTGCTAGCCAAAACAAGTTTGTAGTACCATTAACAACGAATAAACATGGTGATCGCTGCTTGCGTTTCATGATACCAAGAGTTTTTAATTCATTGCCACCTGAAATTTTAACGTTAGATAAAATATCCTTGATTAAGTTATACCTAAAATCATTTTACCTCGAGAACCTTTCTAAAGAACTGCAATGATTTTTGTGAACTTACTCCTTTTAAGAACTCATTTTCTTTTTCTTTTTTGTAAACTCTCACCTTGTGTGTGTACAATTGATTTACCTGATGTAATAAGTAATTGTATATTATCGATTTTATATTATGTTTCTGTGATATTTTCAGATCAATTCGATGTTTATTGTATTTCCTTATGTCTCTGTGTGTACCTTGTCACTTATATTATTGTGTAAAATTGTTAATTTTAGTCATATTGTAGAATGTTTCAACGGCCTTCAGCTATGAGCTTAAACCTAAGTTATTTTGATACATTAATGTGACCCACTGATAAGCCTTCGGGTTTAGTGGGATAATGTATGCTATGTTTGTACTCTTATGTTTTTGCTACGTACAATAAAAAAAAAAAAAAAAAAAAAATTATTATTATTATTATTATTATTATTATTATTTATTTATCCATTTGTCACTAACAACGGGCATTAAACATAAATTAAAGCACCCCAGTCCAAATCCAGGATTTGAGGTAGGAATACACCCACAAAACCAACACACCACACACCCAAATTTTCAAAAAACTCTTTTTTCTCGCTTTTCAAACTGCAATGATGAAATTAAAAAAAAAACATCTCGATTGGTTTCAATTCTGTCATGTCCGTACAAATGAAATAGCAGTGTATAGTTCTCTAGAAGTAAAAGTCCGACTAACGGATCCTGGGTTCATGTAAACCAGGAGTCGAGGCCATGCCCATAGCAGCTAGACGGAGCTGCCATATTGAGGTGCACCGGTTAGATGTCGTCTGACCGGCGAGTGCATTCATACCATGGGATGCATGGGATGAGACTGTGGCGTGGCACTCCGCACTACCGTACTACGGGAGGTGGTAACCCCAACTTATATCAACTCGTGCAAAATAATTTCTGATTCTCCTTCCAAGATAGCTTAGCGAATATTTCCCCTATTGCCTTCATTAATCCCCAAGTCTTCAGGCAAACTTCATATGCGTTTGAGAAGGATCGCCTATAGAAGATCAGTTTTTACGTTTTCGTTTTTCTTTAATTTTTATCTCTTTCTAGATACTCTAATTAATAGCTTGATTCAATTTTGATTTATAAATCATTAATACAATTTACAACACTCACTTCAACTTAAATCAGCAATCGCCTATTGCAAAGAGACTATACCCCCTACCCCAAATTGCGATGTACTAAATATACCGAGTTTACGTAGGGGGCATCATTTGACATTTCACAGCTTTGTTAAAGTAAAGTTAAACCTTCTCCCCAAACACGCTGCGTGAAATTTTATAGGTATATGATTTGAATATCACGTGTAATGACCCTACCCCAAATACAATGTAATGTACAGTGTTCACATTGGGGATCTCATTTGACATTTATCACAACAGAGAGCGTTATAGGCAAATTGTTGTTCGCTCGGTCGACTGACACCATCACAGGTGTTTGAAATTTTGAACATATGTCACGAATGAGGAAATATAGGGCTCTGCAGTAACACCGTTGAGTGACTAATAACAGTAACACATTTCGATATTTTGTTTTAAAATCATTTATAAAAAAATTAATTAATTTTCACAAATTTTGATTTTGTAAAAAAACTCCCAAAATTTACTATATTCGTGATTTTTTCTGGCTAATTAAGACAAATTTTTGAAAATCTATGACCCCAGGGCTGTCCATGTATGCTTCATTGACAACTTTGCAAAGTGTCATGTACGTCGGATGCATTTTAGCCGAGCGAATAGCTATTTGCTACCTGCCAAAATATGTGTCCCATGCCCTCTTAAATATACCGATTACCGTCGAGTAACGAGAGGAGAGTGCAAAACGGTCAGACACTCTTGAAGCGAAGTAAAGTAAAAGATTGGAAAAGTAAATGTAAGAATATTCACTTAGTTTGACCTTGAGGTGTGACCTCGCGTAAATGCGCTTTATTAAAAGTCAACACAGCTTGTTAGAAAAGAACAGTAATTAACTATTTGGGCGTCCATGCGTCAATATCGTAGTTAGCATCTAGCTGGAGGTATGTTAATAGCTAATAATCAAGGTATTTGAATAGATAGAACGAATCTCCAAGGGCGGATTCAAAGAATGGATCCCAGCATCCGCCCTCAATCATACCGAGGAAAATATTACCAAACTTTTTCAGATAGGATTTGCGATGGCGGAGATTGTTTTCCATCTCTTTACTCACTATAATAATGTAACTTTCAATACACAGGATCCTTGCAATTTCTTAGTTTCTTGTATTTACGTTGTTTTTTTTTATATCAATAATGCATTTGTAGCAATGAGGCATAATTCGGTGCTTTATATACGAAATTAAAATCCTGGTAATAGAATATACATAAACGCAGATGTATACGTTTCTACTCTAATCTCGCTGGCTTCTACATTAATCGCAAAGATAGAATTACACAAGGGTGAATTATTGTTTATGTCAAAATCTTGTGAAATATATTCCATTCCGGGGAGGGGGGCTAAGCCCCTCACACGTATATATCTGGTTGCGGGAGAAATACAAATGTTGGGTTTACTCTTGATACAGATTATTGTTTGCATTTCGTTATTTTCAGAAATATTCTTTTTACGTTATAAAATATTAGCACTAAAACAAAGCTAAGATTTAAGACTTGCATACAATGCATTGCATTACCTGTCACAATTGTTTTCTCACCCAAGAGATAAATGTAATTATTGTATGCAATCTAATAAGCCGTGGTTCGCATTTCAAGAAACAATTAGTATTCTATGTACTTGTACTTTCTGAATAAATTGGCTGGCTTAGGTTTAATTGCTCTGTGAGACCGAGACTATTCAAGAACGTTGGATAAACAAAGGCTGCAACATTTGTGGAGGATGAGTTTGGTGTCTGTTGATGCAACGAGGGAATCGAGACGACTTGAGATAATGATTGATCCCCGGATAAGCAGAATGCAGAGGAAGAGTCTGGATCACTTGGAAGCTATTATAATTTGTCCTATCGTGTTGTGGTTTGCACCAAAATGTCAAGCAAGAATGTGTGATTGTCGCTATGAGAGCACATTTTCCAAATAGTTCTTCACTGTAACGGACAGTAAATATGCCACCAAACGGGTAAAATGTAGCAATTTTCCAAGCTTGTGTATATATGAGACAATTTATAATCTTAAAACGTGCTCTTATAGAGAATTGCGCCCATCCTTTATAAGCAGCTGGATCTGCGAATTTTTAAATAAGACATTTAACATTGTAAAAACAGTTGGCCCGAGCTCGAACAATCAAACCTAGCCTCGAACCTCGTTGATGGTGGAGGTGCCGGGTATTTGTTACGACAACCCCGCTCCCCTGACCACCAGGGTTGCCCAAAGAATCTGTCATCCTCGTTGAAAAAAAACAAACAAACAAACATATACCAATCAGTGGCATTGCTTCTTTTTTAATGCGAAGTACGTAGCACCCGCACAGACGAACAGACAAAAAGTAATGGATTCAAGAGAACTTCGCCCCTATTCACAATTTTTTATTTTTTATTATGGGTTGGATAAGAGTAAGAAACTAAGGTTCAAGCGAAAAATTTGACAGAGCCTACTAAAAAAGGGGGGGACGTGCACAGTGCATGAATAACAAGCAATTGCGAGAAAACGTGATATGGACATCGTTACCTGAATACCTAGCCGATTTAATCTGTTCGGTGGCTCCACTCCTAGATTTAGAAAATAAACAACGGTAATATTGCCACTGCCCCCCCCCCAAATTCCCCACCAAGTGCGCCATTATATCAGTTAAAATCCATGCATTGAATCTTTTCATGGCACCGTACAAGTTTTCAGTTTGAGCCCCTATACTTTCATCAATGATGACAGAGTATGACATTTGCGATCTGCACAGCCCTGATATACAAAACCTGATTTAAACTTCGCATCAAATTTTTTTCAATTTACATAATATATATTGCGAAACTTTTATCTGAGTTTAGAGCATACTCAGAAATATTTTGTTAGCATTCTTTATTAAATTTGAATGTTATAAAAAAGCGCTGAAAATTCATCTCCGAACGGTGGTATAATAATAAAACCGCAATTCGATAAAAATTTAAGCTTTACATCACATGGGAGTAGATGAGAATCCTGGGTGGTATTGTTTTTTCAATCTTTGTGGTTTGTACGTATCAACACAGGAAAACAACGTGTTAAGCAACAACTAGATTGTTGTTGAGTTTAACAACTATAATAAACTTTCTACCAATCTAACAATCATATATCTGTACCTATATCTTTTATCCATCTCATACTTTCTATCTATACGTATAACCAGACCGTTGTTAACTCACACATTCAGGCATATACCCATCCAGTTATTTCCTACCACAAGACTCGAATAAGGAGTCTAGAGAAATCAACAGGGCGGAAAATATCAACGATATTTTGTTATTGGTAATCATGGAGGTTCCCCTATGTCATTCAATTGTAGATTTTATAAATACTCGTAACGAATAAAGAATGTGCATTAAAACTATACAATGGACATAATAAAAAATACCGGATACATAAATTTACAGTCATACTCGTGGAGAGAACGAAGACAAGGGTCATACATCACGTCTTTACCCTTATCAACTCTCGTCCACGTATATATATATATATATATATATATATATATATATATATATATATATATATATCTGGAATATTTTAGTCCAATGAACCGAACGTCTCACAAATGGGTAAACTATCAACAGCAAATAATAAAGAGGATAACCGACACGCAAAAACACTGTTACAGTGAAGAGGGTATCTATTCCACCCTTGATTTACTTAATGTCCACGAGTATAGCATGGTGCACTGTTTTAGCTAAATCAGTTGACCAATTCGCAATATCGTGTCAAAACAGTTCAGTGACTCCATTGAAAGTATCTTCTGACTGCTTGTCAACATCCATGCAGAAACAATATGGTTAAACGCCGCCACCACCAACACAACCACCATCCTTTTGTTTTTGGATGAGCGTAGCGAGCGTAGCGAGCGAAGCGAAGATTCCATTTCACTACACTGGAGAAAAAAATCCGGAATGTTTTTTTTTTTTTTTTCTTTTTGTATTTTTGTGTGTCTGTTAACACGATTCCGGCTAAACCGATACTCCGATTGCGATGAAATTTTATGGAGGTCTTCGAAATCTCTGAACTTAGAACTGCCACGTTTTTGAGCGCAATCGGGAATTTTTTTCTTATAAAAAACGCAATTTTACGATTTTTTTCGATTTTTAACAAATTTCTTCGACCTCTAACACCTACATGCTTTATCCGATTGTAGTGATTTTTTCACAGAACCTTAATTTTATGAATTAAGATATTCGTGTGAAATTTGAGCGTAATCGAAAAATTTATTCTCATGAAAATCGAAATTTTACGTTTTTTTCTTTTTTAAAACAATTCTTTGACTTATAACACCTACATGCTTTATCCTATTGTAATGATTTTTCACAGAACCTTAATTTCATGAATTAATGTACTCGTGTTAAATTTGAGCGCAATCGAATAATTATTTCTTATGAAAATTGCAATTTTACGATTTTTTTATTTTTTTAAAATTACGATGAATTAAAAAAATTAAATTAATTTTTATTTAATTTTATTTAATTAAAAAAAAAATCTTCGACTAAGTAATGATTTTTGCACAGAACAACAGAAAATCCGCGTAACACATGGCAGCTCAATGCACCAATTACGCTCATCCAACAACGCGGCGGGACTTAAGCGTTTTCCTAGTTTTAATGTGTCAATATCATTATTACAATTGTTGTCATTTTGTCCTTTTGTTCATTCATTCATTCATTTTGTCCTCCTTTGTAAATCAGTTTTTATAACTGAATAGGATAGACGTTAAATAAATAAATAAAATAAATAAATAAACCACCACCACCACAACTACCACCACCACCCGCGCGCACATAGGCCTACCTGGCCCAGACGTTGTTGTTCGCATCTTCTTCACCCTTGAAACCACAGATTTTAACACCTCCATACACACTATCACTATCCACCCCACACTTTCTCCCGACATCCCCTAGTCCACAGAACCTATCACCACCCCGGAACCCGAAGGTCTTGTCTTCGTACGAGGAGGAGCCCTTGAATCCCAGCCCGCAGATCATAGCTCGCCCGTCCGAGTGACCGCGATGTCCGCACTACACAGCCGCTCGCAGAACACGGATGTCGGAGACGTATGACACGTACGACAACCAGAGAACAACCAGTCCATCATATAAGGATAAAAATACAGGACCTGACAGATCGGTCGTTCCCTTAGCCCGAAACACTTTCCACGGCATACCAATCATCGGCTCGGTGAACAGGTGTACCGTGCTCTATGCTCTTATACACCGGGACCCCGATATGTATGTACCGTGCATAACGGGGACCGGGACCCCGTGAATGGAGGGCAACATTAGTGTGGGTACAACTGAATAGACTCAAGAGTTGAGTAATAAGAAAATTCCCGGTTGGGGCGGACTTTTTTAATTTCTGAATTGTAGTAAATAATAACAAGAAAACAATTAGTGTTGGTTCCACCAGACTCTAAAACTTTTATAACTGGCTAACTTTGTATAGCTTTTAAAAATGTAAATATATTTTTAGGTTTGGTTAGGCGATGTTAAAAGGTGTTGTGTTTGTATGTAAGTTAATTGACTATAAAATACAACGTTACAAAGTAAGTTACAGATCCTTGAACTCGATAATAGAATTTTGGCGGTTCTATAGGTACTTACTGCTCAGGAAATCGAAATATTCCGATACAAAGTTTTACAAAATGTTTGTAATACAATTTTCCCGGAGATGCTGATAGACGGAGCCCAAAATATACATTATTCGAAGGGAGAGCATACTTCGACAGTTGGGTGGGAGGAAAATGTCAAAGGTCAATAGTTTAAAAAATTCAATCTCAGGATTCGCTTTAAACTAAAGAAAAACTTGGAGAAAACCATAAGTCAGGATTTTAGTGAGCGATAGCGAATCGAGGACCTCCAGATTTGCAGGGTCTCACATGCAGATGTGAGTTACCTGTATAGAAACAAGAATAGATGTTTCAAAGGAATAGTGTTTCTTTAAATAAGAGTGAACTAATTATCAACTTACGAGTTACGACATCCCCAAGGAGCAAAGGTAAAACATGTGAAAAAGATGAGTACACTAAATAATTAGGTTTAAAAAAATTGTGAGTGTGTACGAAGTGGAACTTTACAGTGTACAGACCCCACATTCCCAGTTACGAGTGCGACATTTGTACTGTAACCAAAACGTGTTTCAAGCAATGTATAATTACACTTCATCGCAATGTTGTTTCGAATTTTAGCAAGATTCGCGGTACTCGTGCGCATGTGTGTGGTCACCAGATGTGCACAATATATTGAGACAAGTTCCTAGGATTCGTTGGTTGGTGTTACGCTTGGAAACGAGATCGCATTATTGCCAACACAAACATCTTTTTACAATCGACGACTATTAAGATTCGTTTTGTATATTTAGAGGAGGAACGAGCGGCTCTTGAAAGCGGGAGTAATGTGATAGGGGGTGGGGGTGGGAAGGGTTGGGGAGAGGAGGGGATATAGGGTGGTGATCTTTTACCTTCTCGCTTGCAAGAGTTAAAAGGTTAAAATCTCGATCGATTCGATTGTGTGGACCTCGAGTCTATGCATAATAGCTAATGTTCAGCCCGTGACATGGGCGTTGATATGCGCTTGCTTGGTTCGTCTCTAGGTTATAATGGACATTCTCACTGAATCAAGGTTTTTCAAGGTTTTAACACAAAGGGTAACGAGAACGTTTAACAATGGGTGTGAATACTTATCACCATATCATGGATCCACTTTAAACTTTTATTATACCACAATTTCGAAAAACATTTTTTAGATGAGATATCAATATTAATTAATGGGACGAATAGTACCTTTTTGGAGAATATTGAAAATAAATACACATCCACAAAAACACAGTAGAACATTTTGGTTTGTCCCGAAAATGTAATATATTTCTATTTTTCAGGTATTTCAGATGGTCCTTACATATAATGAAAATGCAAAAATGCCAAATAAAGAAATAGAAAAAAATCTAGTTTTAGATATGCACTTAGCTGCGAATTGTATTTTAACCTAAAATGTGGCTTTAATTCGAGATCCAAAATTTCCCAAATAACTAAAATACCACGATAAACAAATATGAAAAAATAGATAGTAAATATATGGATGGTTTTAGCTGTTGGCTAAAATTTAGAATAGAATAGTACAACGAAACTAATCAAGACCATGCACGTTTTTGTTAGGTAAATAACAACGTGGACAAAGTCCTTCAAAAACTCATCCATCGGACCATTAGTTTTGCAAATCGCCATCAACCAAGGTCCTTGACGAAGGACGGTTTAGGGCTGTATGCCAGCCTTAACTTCCACCAATCAGAGCTGGCGAGTGGTTAATGGCAACGAGAATGGACGTTTTACGCGAGCTTTATGGGCACTTCACTCTAATTGGACCAGGCTAGCAACGTGAACGCACCGTACAACCGTCCGACATCCTTGAGATTCTGAGAGGACGTCGCGACCAAAGCTGGGCAAAGAAATCGATAGTTTCAACATCGATATTTGAACTCCACATCAAAATATCGTATTTTAAAAATAAATCAAGAATAAAATCCTAATTTTTGTTAAAAACGTGAAAAAGAAAAGCGATGATAGGATTTTTTTTAATTTGGTGGAGTTGCCGGGTCATTAAACGCGAGTTAGATCGTAAAAGTCGTTATGAAGTTCGTTACTCTAAAGTGGCAATGAAATTATATCACGATTTAAAATACGAACTTCCGTTTTCTGAAAACGGCCACTACCTACGCAAGCGCGTTGCATCACTTGGTAAACAGGAGAAAGACGTAATAACATCCGAAGAGCATCACACATTACGCGCAGTGCTATTTCCTCTAGACCCAGTGGGCGTAACTTAAGTGCATCGCTGCTTCCTACTGTACGACCTTGATAAAGAAGGTACCACATACCTGCACCGGCCGGCTTTAAAAACCCGTGCATAACAATCAATATTTACACGCGCTCCGTGTAAAATCATGCCGATCTGTGCGTGACGACGCCTTGACGTTAGGCAACCTTGCCCGCATCACAGCAAGGCGGGAGGCATATCTGGCGAGTCGCAGGGGCCAACCAGCTACCGCTCGGTTCTCACTAAGTGTGCAATTATCGCTGTCACCATCTCCTGTGCATGTTTATGTTCTTGCGACAATTTTTTCGCATTACACTCCACTGTAATTTACCGCAGTGGCGTAACGGACTATGCTGCATAATAATACGTATTTTACAGGGCTTAGCGAGACTATATGTTTATCCTCTAATTCTGTGTTAGATAATTATATCAACGTCATTATAAGCAACGGATAGTCGAAGAAGAATACAAAAATTACAAAATACGTTCCCTTACATTGAACTTATCTAGTTTTTTGGTGGAGGTGCCGGGTACTTTTTGCAAAATTTGGGTAACGATAGCCCCGCTTCCATCACCACTGATATTACATTTTGTTCATTTCACCAATAAAACGCAAGGCGATCGTACGTCGTGTTCGGTAACATAATAAACAGGCGGTGCGGACGGACAGAAAAGTGAGGCTCATAAGAGAGCTATCTGAAAGTTACAAATACAATAATAAAGAGGACCCAAAATACACTCTTGCATACGAGGGCATTTTCTTCTTCTTCTTCTTCTTCTTCTTCTTCTTCTTCTTCTTCTTCTTATTCTTTCTTCTTCTCTTCTTCTTCTTCTTCTTCTTCTTCTTCTTCTTCTTCTTCTTCTTCTTCTTCTTCTTCTTCTTCTTCTTCTTCTTCTTCTTCTTCTTCTTCTTCTTCTTCTTCTTCTTCTTCTTCTTCTTCTTCTTCTTCTTCTTCTTCTTCTTTTTTTTTTCAATACTACACTCACTTGATTTAAATGAGGCCGACATCCTTAGATAAGCCTCCGAGCGCTAATGTGATTTCAAATAAATTACAGGTCCCATGTTCATTTTCGTTGGTTTTAAAATGCACACAGGATGTAATATTAATATTATATATTCCATATCTCATATGAGACTGGAAAAATTTCACAATTAATAGACCTACCATATGAGCCAAAGTGCACGCTCGAATCACGGTACAGTTCCTCGCGTGCGAATTATATTGAATTTTCTATATGCATTTATTTATGTGAGGTCATTACGTCTTGCATTCACGATTTCGAAAGGGAAAATAAACTAATAGATTGCATATTATTATGTATTATTATAATATGCATATATTATCGCTTTAATGTTGGTAGGATAACTCTTTTACTGCGTTACCTATTCCATCATTCTGACATGATCATATTTTATACATTGATTGCGTCTTGGAAGACTTCACCCTGTAGGCAGTAACTATAACATAGTTTGCACTTGTGCCTCAGCTAGAACAATTTTTCCCAAACAAAAGTTATATGCAAGGATAATGCACCAACTTTACACATAAAACAACTATGAAAACGCTTAGTCGATTATAGATGAGCGATCAAGCCACGAGTTATTTGTAGTGATGAGCCTTCTCAAAACTTCTACCAAATACTTTAATGTTATATTTTCTTTTAAAACTTTGGCCAACATTGTTTTAAAAATCCTCCAACCACTTCTAAATAATATAATCTTTGAGTATAGAACCGTTCTTCTGTACTCAATTATATAAACTAGGAAAACACGCAAGTCTCGCCGCGTTGATGGATAAGCGTTTTAAAGTTTTTAGTTAGCGTGGGATATCTTAACTTTTGCAAGTGCTTTGTTTTGTTGCCTACGCATTGTAGGTGATTGTTGTCAAGTTTCTATTGTTTCTTGTCAATTGGTATTATTTACCGTAAAAAACTTATAATAAAGCTTTATTTCTATGGATTCTGGCTAACTTTTTCAACTTTTTCTTTCAAAAGGTACTACATCAACGTTGTAGCCCCACCCGTTTGGTCAGAATTGGCCCAAATGGCACGAAAATATAGCACAAAAAATCAAAAAAACTTATATTAAAAGCTTTATTTCTATAGATTCTAGCTAACTTTTTCAACTTTTTCTTTCAAGATGTACTACATCACCATAACCTTAATGTCTATGTATAATACGAACGTTGTAGCCCCACCCGTTTGGTCAGAATTGGCCCAAATGGCACGAAAATATCGCACGAAAAATCGAAAAAAATCGTAAAAGTACGATATTTATGAGAAAGATTTCTTCGATTGAACCCAAAAACGTGGCAAGTCTATAAGTTCAGAGATTTCGAAGGTCCTGTCAAATTTTCATCAAGATCGCATATGCCGTTTGCCCGGTAGAGAGCGAACAAACAGACAAAAATACAAACAAAAAAAAAACAAACAAACAAAAAACACCCGAGCTAAATTTTTTGGGGGGTCAGTGAAATTGAAGTCTTCGCTCGCTACGCTCATCCACTGATGTGGTAATGCCATCAAGGACACAATAGAAAAAGTATCGAAATGTTCCAATTTCATCCGAATGAAGCAAATTTTAACCAATATATTTTGGTAAAAGTGAAATTTAACTGCATCAGCCCTCAATCCGTCACAGCACTCTCTGTAAATTTATACTTCGTTCATTATAGGGTTAAAAAGATAAACCGTTCGATAAACGTTTATAAATATAATATGTATAAAGAAATGGTATAAAACATTATAGGCCTACTCAATGATATCACAGATAATATTATATTACACTTACGTGGTGATATCACTATACAAATGAACCAGTTCTATTATGTTTATGTCTGGTTCTGGTCTCGCTTGTCTGGCGAACAATTATAAATCTGAGTCTACTACTATTAAAATGGTTACGTAATGAAATAAATACTGTAGGTTTTGATTGCTTGATTAGATTTCTCGTCCACCGGACCGAAAAAACGTGTTTCTAGATTACCATGGGTCGACAGAAGACCACAAATGTGACTAATTTCATTTTCGGGGCGGATCCTTACAGAGTTTCGCCAGCATTGTTCCTAGCTGATGTGGTCGACCATCACCGCTAGTGGGAATAGTGTTATTGTACGAGCGGCCGCACGCTGGAAACTTGGCTAATTTCTACAACATTTCACTTTCAAGCGGTTTCGCTGTGTTCGTGTGAACATCACATTTATAGAGTTAATTCTTCTTGGGTATCTCGAGTGACACTCGTGACGACAGTGGCGGATCTTGCATGGGGAGGGGGGAGGAGGGGGGGGGGAGACCGACGCGGAAGTGGAGCAGTGACACTCTGCTCCGGAAGTAGCGGCGGAGAAAAACAATGTCGAGTATCGAGTGGTAGACTTTCTCACCACTCTGTACTACATCACTAGAGATGACAAGCGGCGCTAGGAGCTAGAACACGGAATTATACAACCGATGGAGGACCACGTGGGGTACAGATGACGTGTGGAACAACGAAACACGGTTTCCTGGCTGGCCGTGCGTACGTTGCCTATTTCCTGACTAATTTACGTCAATGGATGAGAGTGGGCGGGGACGCCGAGGCTTTTTGGGGGAACAAGAAGAACTTCCTGTGTAGGCGACTCCCTTACCCTTTGAAAAGTTTGAATCTCCCCCCCCCCCCCTCCCCATCCACTGCACACACACAAAATCAACTCATCTTGCCCAAATTGCATATTTTTCTACAACGCCACCCCTTTCCCCAATTCTATTAGCAAGTCGACTGTTAAAGCAAAACTTCGAAAACTTTGCTGCACAGATGCCATGACAACATTAATGCACACTTTAAAAAAGTGCCAAAATAATGTTGCCAACATCCACAGTACATTCATTCAAGTTTCATAGATGAATCAAACTAATGGAAATGTGTGTCAAAAAATTGCAAATTATGTACAGCTTCCTTTCAATAAATCGCCGTTAAAAACATTGGCATACGTTGTTTTTGCAGATTTCATTTTTTTTTTTACAACGGTCCATTTCATTAAACATTCGCTCACGAATCTACGCACCCCGCGAATGGCTAAAAAACATGGCACAAATAAAAAGCGCAAATGAATGAACGAATGAATGGAAGAAGACGTTGCTTCTGTTCCGGCTGCCCCACATACATACATGATATATCCCCAAAGAAACTGCGCACGTGTGAGTGTGAGTGTTATCGCCCTCAGCCGCGGACTCCGGACTCGTATTATATTTCACAACGAGCAATTCATTCTCGATTCGAGCAATTAATTAACCCCGACACCGCCTTCCTGTATTAGCTGCAGCTGGACCGGCCGGTGCCCCTTTACCCACGCTACGTAGCCTACTCCTGGCAAGTTCCGTGTTCCAATCAGGAGTAAGGACTGTTGTCATGGGACTGCTGGCAACTTATATTTGGATTACTGGACGAAGATCAAAATCTCAATCAAATTATCATGGGAACACTAAGATTTGAGCCGAAAATGTGCGTTATTAGGCTACTTTCCGCCAACATCTACATTTTTCGATCGATCAAGATAATGTTTTAGTACTACTCAGAAATGTGATCGCAATCTTCGTATATATCTATTTTCCCAAATTTTGGCTTCGTGTAGGCCTATGGTCACACTACAGATTACTAAATATCAACCCTCAAAAAGTGCAATTTTTATGGACTTTGAGGGCTGGCGAAAAATAAGTATTACGATACCTGTCGGAGGGTGAAAACAGAACAAGACAATGTTGATTTCACTTCATGTTATCCGAAAAGTACGAAAGTACCGAGATACAGAACTGATCTAAAGGCAATATAATTTAAATTTCGATGTATTTCAAACAATACACATATCGATTGTTGGTGGGTCGTGAGTGTCTAGCGAACTGAGTCAGTGATTCCGATTTAAAACACCGCGGTCTAGGAGTGGCCGTTGTTCGCTCGTCGATGGCGTCGGCTCCGACTGGGTTGGTCCTCCATTGCAAATTGAGTGTTGAATACGATTGTATACATTTTTTTTAAATTTATACTTAGTGGGTGGATTATGTTCGAAAAACGTCTCATTCGATCAATTTGTCAATTATAAGCTGTCCAAATTGTTCCAAGAAGTTGCACAGTAGCTTCCATGCAGCGTTTGAAAGCCCCTGAACAGACGGAGGACACTGTATGTAGTTGTTTAATTAGTTCATTCATGTGCAGACACCGGGTCGCACTCGTACGTGAGTACCACTTTGGGGATACAAGCCGGATGCTAGCCATAAACTGTTGCATACGATGGTTACGTCGCGTCTTGTGCAAGAGCAAACTGGAGGAGCATATCCAAGAGACTCAAGTAGCCGCGCGGTTTGTAGTTTGTACACAGACTCACACAACAGACGAGACGTTGCACAAATGTCATGGAAACAACGAAGAATTCTGTAATGACGATCGAAACCATATTTCAGTAAGAAAAACAGTAGGCCAACACACATTTATTTGGTTGATTTTTTAATTTTTGGATTAGTATTATTTTCTGTCAATCAACACTTTTTCTAGCTTACATATTATTATAAAGGTGCTTGATGGCTGCTGGAAAAAGTATACCAACTAAAAATGCCAAATGCCTGCTGCTACGACTTAGGGTAAATACAAGAAACAAAATTACCCAAGGAATATATTTCGGGGGGAGGGGGGGGGGAACTGTGAAGATAATCAGGATACAGAATCTGAACGCACCATTCAATTGGGGGGGGGGGGGGGAGGAGGAAGGATAACCCACAACTCAGCGCAATGGTAAACATTTTGTAACTGTCTTCTGGATTCGGTTCTATAAGCATTATTTTCTTTTCATTCAACAATTCATTGCTGATTTTTTGGCGGGGAGACTAAATCCTCTCTACCCCCCCTTCCCCCGTCTGGATACGCCGCTGATTCCATAGATCCCCGTGTTCTTGACCCCTCATACCAACACAACAACGTCCTCTCTCCATTGATCCCCTCTCTCTGCCTACGTCACAACCATATCATATTTCAATTAGGGGTGACCCAGACCCACCTTCCCAACCAGCCGAAACCATTAAGATGAGGTGATGTAAATAGATTTAAGTCTTTAATCTATTATTAATATTAATCAATATAAAACTTTCTGAGGACGTCCTTGCGACTACGCTCATCAAAGTTCCATTATTATGAGATTACGTTCGGAGGTTAACTCCTGAGGTGAGTCATGCGCAACGCGTTCAGTTCGCGGTTGAATATTTATTCAACTAATTCTGTAACACATCAAAAGTCATGCTCTATTCCTAACAGCTTACTAAATCCAGACGAAATAAATGATTTCTTTAACCAAACTACTAAAGCACAGGTTAAAAGCCCTCAAATAATTGCGGAAATTGACAGACTGAGACAGGCGGAAGCTTTGACCGATCAAACTTTCAGTTTTAAAAATGTTACTCAAGGAGAGGTGTTAAAACATATGAAAACAATAGCAACAACTGCCACTGGCTCAGACGACATTAACAAAAAATCAATAAACTATTTGCTCCCTACGTCATCAGTGCACTCACAAATATAATAAACACGTCGCTGACTACGTCAGTATTCCCTAAGTGCTGGAAAGAGTCGATTATAACACCTATTCCTAAAACTAAAAACGTTAAGTCAATGAATGATCTGAGACCAATTAGTATACTGCCCACTTTTTCTAAAGTAATTGAAAAAATTATAGCAGATCAGATAAATGAACACATATCTATTAACTTGAATGGGTTTTTCAACAACCAATCAGGTTTCAGAAAAGATCATAGTACAACTACCGCACTGATGTCTGTTGTCGATGATTTAAAAACAAACATTGATAATGGTAACTCAAGCTTGTTAGTACTGCTTGACTGTAGTAAGGCCTTTGATACCATTAATCATGAACTATTACTTGCTAAGTTTCATATCATGGGATTTTCTAATTCATCACAGTTACTTATTAAAAGCTTTCTTTCAGAGAGGACGCAAAAGGTTAAAGTTGTAAGAAACAATGAAATATGTGTATCACAAGCATTAAATATATGCTGCGGTGTTCCTCAAGGTTCAATACTGAGTCCTTTATTTTTTAATGTATTTGCACAAAGTCTGCCGGCAGTCGCAACGAATATAAAATTTATCAATATGCAGACGACATTCAGGGTATTTTGGAAATCCAGAGGAAAAACGTAGAATTATGCTTCAACAACTTTAACGACGATCTTAATTTGCTTGATGAATGGGCTAAAACCAATGGATTAAACTTCAACGCTGGTAAATCAACAGTCTTATTGGTAGGAAATAAACATAATGAAGTCATTATAAAAAACTTACTTTCCTCTAATTCTATTCCTGCTATAACGATGTGCGGTACAATTTTACCTCTATCAGAATATGGAAAGAATCTTGGGATTATTTTTGACAAACATCTTTCTTTCGAAAAGCACATAACTCAACAGTGCTCAAAAGCATATGGTATACTTAGATCGTTATTTCATTTTAAATCCCTATTGAGTGAAACTGTGAAGATAAAGTTAATAAGTGCACTAATCTACCCCCTATTTGACTATGGCGATGTTGTTTATATGGGCATAAACGAGAATGTTTCTAGACAAATGCAAAGTTCCAAAACGCATCCGTACGTTTTTGCATGCAACGTCAGGAAATTTGACCATATTAGCCATTTATATAAAAAACATAAAATCTTAAACATTAACAACGGCGGATCCATCACTATTTTTGTAATATAGCCAGAATAATCAGAAACAAAAGACCGATTTATCTATACGAAAAATTAAGATGCACAAACATGCACCATAGCTACAATACACGACGCAAGTTACTTGAGATACCACTTCATCGATCAGCAACTGCCGCTACCTCATTCTCAGTGCTGGCCCCTAAACTATGGAATGAGTTGCCTGATAACATTAAACAGAAATTGAACAACCCATTCCTCTTTAAAAAACAGTGCCAACAGTATGTCTATGCTAACTATAACTAAGAAGTAATTTCTAGTAGTGTCCTAGATTGTAAGGTCTAAAATAGAAGATTGCGATCTGAAATGCTAACGGCAAATCACTATTTTGACTTGTTTTTTCGTATATCATAGATTTTAATTGTTAAAGTAATTAATTGGCAAGTTATATCGTGTTACTATAAACATAGTGTGCATCCTTAACATTTGCATTGGAATGAACAATATGAACAATAATCTTAGTATATTATAGTGCTACTGTATTATAGTATGTTTTCTATTTCTTCTACGTTTAGAAATGAACCAATGGTACTTATCATGATGCATTGTATTAGTATTTATATTATATTCATACAATTTAATGTTAAGTTAGTTTGTCATATTAAGTTGTTCTTACAAAATCTAAACTATTATTTTTATTTTATGCTAATGTAAGTGGTTAGGTGGAAGAGCGAACAGTGTTCGAACCTCGCCGTTTTGTAATTGATACTCTTTTACAAATAAAGTTCTATTCTATTCTATTCTTCTATTCTATTCTATACTATGCTAACCGAGACTGGGTTCATGAATAGTGAAGAGCAAAAAGAGACGTAAAAATACAACGTGGCAGGCGTATACGTTTGATGCTAAGGATGGCGGACTAGGATGGTCTTCGCATCACCTGGATTCTAGTAGGAAGGACAATTTTGACTTCAACAGTGGCTTATCCAAGGGGGGGGGGGGCAAGATCCCATTTTGCCCAAAAACTATCGCAATACTAAGGCCATCTGACCAAAAGAGGATTTTACTAGATAGCCTACAAAGTTGGGCACAGAATTTCACCAAAATGACCTTGAAAGAGAAAACTATTGGATTAAAAACAAGATTTTAGTAGATAAAAAGTTAGTCATTGTGATGCTTTAAAACGCACAGATTTTCACCAAAATGATCTTGAAGGGAAAACATACGGGGGGCAAGTCCCTCGGACCTCCCGCTTAGCCTTCGGTACATCTATAAATTTATTGGTTAACCCCCCTTTATGAATTCCTGGATACGTCACTGGACTTCAAACCAGCCGTTACAAAAAAAATATGCGTGGTGTATGGTGTGCCAGACGCTCCACTCGCTAGCCGGAGTCTGATAAGAGATTGATAGATTTTCGTTGCTTAAATTAAATTTTTACCGTGGGAAACCTGTTATAGGGTGCAATTAGCCCCTCTTCAGGTGAACTGGGTATGTGCGGATAGGAAATTGTGAAGGGATGTCCGAGGGCTATTTAAGAGGACTCAATCCCTTGCATTCGCCTTAACGACTGAGGAAAACCTCGGAAAAAACCTTCAGTCAGGGTTGCCGGTCTCGACGGGATTCGAACCCGTGACCTCCCGAATCAGAGTCGAGCGCTTAGCGCCTGAGCCAACACTGTCGGTTTCGTTGCTTAGGCCTAAATAACGTTGCTATTCGAGACGAAAAATGTTGTTAGATGAGAGTGAAGGACAAGCGGGATTCGAACCCGCGTCCCGTGGCGCTTCGCACCTGCGTCTCTATCGTACGAGCCACCGCGGATGGCATCAAATTCACGTTTCAAAGATATGAACGAGAATTCTTTTTTTTGTTGGTTTATTTCAACCGTTAGGTCATAATGCACCACTCTAGCCTAAGGGGGGGGGGGGGGGAGGAGGGGCCCATGCTGGTCAGAACCAGCCACGGGTAAGGGGAGGAAGGGGGGTTTCTCACGTCGCGGTCGTCATCGTCTGTGTCATCGTTCGTTGTGTCATTGTCACCGTCGCCGGGGGGTCGTTAAGGGAAGGGGACAAGGTCCCCGACGACGATTGCCAGAGCTCGCCTCTAGTTTCGGGGAGTAAGATACTCCGCTCTTTCTAGCTGATGTTTGCGAGGTGGACTTTTTCTCTTGAATCGCCTTTACGATTAGCAGAGCCATGCTCTGGGCCAATTCTACCCCGGGCCCAGACCTTAAACCCAGCCACAAACATGCCATAGCTAAGCTCCTTGGAAACTATATCAACAACAAACCCACTGGGATGATGCGAGGTAGGGTCATAACCTTTCCAGTTTGTGTCCGGGCTCTCGGAATATCCACGTTGTACGAGGCCCCTGGACTGCCCACCACGTCCAGGTCACGACGCCCGTGATCCCGTGTACGATCACACGGATAAAAATAGCCAGGGCGATGAACACCTCGGTAGCTCCTATCCCGGCGGTGTTGTAAAGATAATGGAAGATGTTCACACGTCATCATCACTGGAGCACCGGGCTCTCATCTCGAGGGAGGCGCCAGCTGCTGTTACAGCACGTCTCCTTCGAAGCGAAGTTCTTTAAAAAATATAAAACGTTGCCAGTATACAATAAAGCTGCATTACTTACGTGTTCAACAAGAACGTTGAACAACGAGAGACTATCGCGGTTCAATTATGTTCAATTTATTGGTTCGTTGAAACTTTTATTCTATATTTTAGCTTTTTATGGAGACTCTTAGTCAAAAAGAGAATGTTAGGAATTCAGAAATTTTGTTATTCACTAATCCCCCCCCCCCCCTCCCCCCAAAGAAAAAGTCAAGTTTCGCACCACTATCAAATATCAATGCACTACCTCAAATGGTGTCATACTGCTTAGAGATGAATGACCGATCAACGATGACGAAGAATAATTAATTGAAGTTCATTGCTATAACAGGTCAAATGGAGTTCAAAAATATAACTTCGCAGGACAAGAAAGTTATACCAACCGAATACAAATGTACGCTTATGAAAGGTTATTTCCCTGCTAGCGTATACTCATTAAGGGATGGGGAAGGTGTAAAGCGTAACTCGGAAGTCGGAAGGGATGCGGGACAGAGAAAGGGTAAACAGGAAAGCTAGAAATGGAAAGGAGGAAGAAGCCCTGACAGATCTTACAAGGATAAGTTATGGCTACTACCATATACCAATAAACATAAAAGTAAAAGCAATTATTTGAAATTCAATTATTTAATAGCTTTGAAAAGTTTAAAGACTATTCCAATTTCCAGCGAATGTTCCGTATCGTTAGGTAGGAAAATGTATGAATACTTTTATTTCAGTTTTAACGTTCTCGGAATTTTCTCCAAACATTTAAAACAATAACCAAATGCGTGTTAATATTGCGAATTATAAAATGTGCGGCACATTATATGAAAGCGGGCAAAAACGAAGCAAACGACGACCCTACCTTACTTTCAAGTGTCGTAGTTTCAATGCTAACCCCGTTAGGAGCACCAATTTCATTGGTTGACATTTGGGGCCAGTGCCAAAAAGGAGGGCCCACCCTGATTGCCGATAAAATTAAATTGAGGAAACAAACTTCATTCGAATCAGTAGACCATTTCAACGAGGAGCTTAGCGTCTAAACTGGCGAGCGTCTTATTTCGGAGAGCGTCGGTTCGATACCAGCCAGTAGCAACGGTCGATAAACTATTTCATACTCGGTTTCCTTCTGCCTACATTATCAGCCCTTGGGAAATCCTATTGAAGGTACCGAATTAGTCCTATAGTTAATATGCTATGAGAGGGTTACCCACAGTGTAAACTGAAGTGTATACAATACACCAAACAGTGAGCAAATTCCCACTGAAAATGGTTTTGTGTCAAAGCCATAGAAGACCAAAGCTTCCGGGCTGCATGACTTCCTATATAATATGTAAACCAATACTATTCAACGTTTATTAACTAATTACTTTGCATGAAAATGATTTTTAATAAAGCAATATTTAGTACTTTGTTTCATTAATAAAAAGTAAAAACCACTGTAGGCATACATAATAAAACAAACAGGGGATGCTCCATCATTATTTATCATTATTAAATCAATTTTCAGCATTAATTAACCGTATTAGTTCCATAAAGAAAAGCAATACTTATTTAAACAGCAATTGAAAGTGCAAAATTAAAACAAGTTACTAGTTTCTTCGCTGTTTCAACGCCTATTCCGGGACGCCTATTTATAGCAGCCAGAAATTCACCTCGAAGAACTAAAACTAAGACAAGATTGAAGATAATAATGAGGTTCAAGTCCCGAATCAAGCTTGGATTCTTGCGACCACCCTTCGTCCTGATCCGCCATCCACTCATATACAGACTCTAAACAACAAACAACTCGCAAAGTAGTTTACATCTGAAAAGAACGGGTGGCAAATTGCCATCACACTCAACCAACACATGACCCTTACTGTATTGACGCTGGATGACTCTCCGTACCAATTGTTCACACAACGACCGAGTTAAAAAGCTCTCCCAGCCAACAAAAATGAATTTGACCTTTCGAAGTTCATCAATCGTCGAAGTGCTGGGAGAAATACACACTACTCGTAAGATGGGGATTATTGATCAATCAGAAATCTCGTCCTCGGGATGTCTATCGTTCTCTTCGAGCTGAGAACAATCATTTGGGATTGCGAGGAGAGATCCATCAGCCTTCACACGGGATGGATGGGGTATCCGCTGGGGATAGGGGGGTCGGCCCCCCTCTCTTACCCACAGCTCACAGCTCAGATCTTAGATACAAAACAAACAATATTCACAGAACAACGCATTATCTTCTAGGATTGTGTTTGCATTGTGTGCAGTGGCTAATTTGGGGGTAGGCGGGCAGACACGCTCACCCACTTTATTTTTGAAATGCAATATTTGAACTTAATCGTTATTGAAAAATTAACTCAACACAAATGTTTTAAACAACTAGGCCTACTCTTTGCAAAAATACAACGAATGAGTTGGAAAGATACCCAAGCTAATTCCAATCTTCTTCGGATGTAAAGAAAATTAAGTGATTCCAACATTTTTACTTTCAGATAATGAGAAACCATGTGATCCCCCTACGGATTAGATCATCGAGCGTCCCCCCCTCACTTATTTCTTTATAAATTAACCTCTGTCCGTGTTACAAATACAAAATGTCTAACACGTTTACAAACGTCGCATAAATAATATATTGTAATAAAAGAGCTTGTAGTTGTATACAAATAAATCAAACTAAAAAAAATACATTGTAGTATATTAATTTCCTTAATTTTATTTCAAACCGTGATCTGGTCAGTCCATGTATGAATGCGTGAACAATTTTGGGTGCTCATTACCATATTATGAGCATGGCCCTAGAGTCACGGACGATATTCGCCAAGATCCACCCATTCCTATAAAAAATATTCCTCGAAATGAAGATTGTGATGATACAAGTTTAGTTATTCAATCCGTGTGTCGCTGAATTTATAGTAAAGAGTTCTCCCTTTTTAATTTTCTCTTGAAGTATTGATTTAACTATCATATTGACAATGAACCGTATCGAAATAATATGAATTGTTTGAGACAAGAATCTACTCACGAGACCTACGATTCTACGTAACACGCACGATTTTAGTCCTGCACGATAGAAAGAAATTCACAGTTTCCATTGTAAGTTCTCACACTACTCACTAATGTCTACTTGGCAGCAACAACCCACAGATCTAGCCTAGTCTCGAGTGGACCCCCCGGTCTGCAAAGATCTGGCACGAGCTGCACACAACAAAACAATCGCAGTCCAGCGGGAGGTAATTACGAGTAAAACAAACAGCAACCGGGACTCGAACCCGGGTGGTCGGGAGTGATAATTGCACTTTTCACGCGATGTCATGGTGGATCATTGGGTTACTGGGCTAGCACCTCGAGCGCATCGAGGCTTATCGGCGTCAGTTACCCTGCCAGTACCACAGCTGCCACGCTGCTGTCTACATGATGTGAAGAACCTAAATCCTAAAATAACAAAAAATATGTGCTCACCAGGCCTCGAAACCAGAACGCCTTTTTTGCTCGGCTGATAGATACCACAATGTCCGAAACTTAGAGATGTGGGGACAAATCCAGACATAGGCAAAAAAGCAAATTAAATAATTTATTTTGACGATTTGTGGTCAAGAAACCGACAATTTCGCTAATTAATTTTTGACTTGCTAAACAACAATGATGTTTAATAATTACAATTATACGAGACTGCAGTCGCTGGACAACAATCAGATGCTTTCTGGCTGACAGAAAAGCCGTCCTATAGAGAATGTGAAAGGAGGATTCGGCTACTTTACTGGCCAAAGATATGGCAGGGGCAGTCCAGTCTTCTATTGGAGATGAAGATCAAGTCCGCAACCGCCAGAAAGTACGGGACGAAGCCAAGAACAAGCAAAATGAGTGACCATATTTGTTGTGTAATGTTTTGCCACATATTAGAATAGCAAAATTCCTGAAAATACGTGCGAAAAAAAATGAAGTCTTCATAATATATGTGCCACAAACTCGTGAAAGCTAAAATTTCGATCAGACTCCTTCGAACAATCACGTCCGTCACCGGCCGAGGTGTCGGCTAGAAATCATCGCCGACGGCAAGGCAAGGAGGGTGTCACGTCCAAGTCCTCGTCATGTGGGTCAAGTGGGGTCAGGCCGACTGTCAAGGGCATACCGGGCCCGGGCACACTACCGCGCTCGCACAGGAATGCCACAACAGTTACAAGAGTGCCAACATTCGCGCGCTCTACATCCACTTCCCTACACTCTTTTCAATCGAATCCTCTTCCTTGGCAGACAATGGCCCGCGGGTCAAACGATCATAATCAGCCAACCACTCGCTTTCAAGTTTCAGCTTTCGATTTCATAAGAATTAACTAACCAACCAGCTAACTAACTAAACCGACTCGCGAGCAAGTGTGTCCGTATATGTCGGGTCCCGTGGAAGGAAAGTTTGCATCACGCCGCGCACAATTGCATCGCATCGCGTGAGAGATGTAATGTAGACTTTTTCACAGACTCTTGCTTATCGCTAGTTGGACGAATAATGAGTAGTACTTTGAGAACACATAGTAATTACGAAGAAATGGAAATCGACGAGCGGCGCAAAGCGATGCGGGAGGCGCGCAGGTAGTAAGTAATAGAGACGAGTACGACTATAGCAGACTCGAGCACAACGGAACCGGAACTTGATGCTAATTCCGTTTGAAGATGGACAATAACAAAGACGGACAATGAATGAGAATTGCAGTGGGAGAATGTTGTCTGATAGGGTAGTACACGAAGAGCAAGTCAAAGATATAGAAGGAAACGGAAAATGTTTTCAAATGTTGTGCTACAATAATTATTTTTTTTTAAATTTATTACCAATTACAATATTGTAGATGATGAGAGTACTAACACGCGATGTGACTACTGACAATCGTGATTCATTAACAAGTCAGGACCAGGCCCATAGGGCATAACCCTGTCCAGGCCCATGAGCCAGGCCTAGCCTAATACCATACTCAATGCTAAAACGGCTGAACTACGGTGGCCCGAAAACGCGCGATGCGGTCACTACGTCAGCAAACCCGCAGGGGTTTTAAGGGTTTACATTTTGTTGAGATATAATTAGGCATTCTACATCTCCATATTAAAGACATCTCTAGCTATAACTTTACATATTCAGTTTCAAACATGGCGTGTGGTCAGTTTAATTGAGACATACTTTTAATTTGCATAATTTGGTTAGTAGGTACCATCCAAGTAAAAAAGCCTTGCCCTTTAAAGTTTAAATATTACCTTCACAATATAACTATTACTTTCTCTCTTTCCACAAACACTCCTAAGTTCATTCTACACATAATAAACATAAATATTATTACCAAGAATCCGGACCAGAAATTCTGATAAAATTGACCATAGTGTCAACAATAATAAAATGTTATCAGTGTATCAGAACCAAAAATGGTACAATATTAAAACAAAGGCTTATAACTTCGCCACAAGGTCGTTCGAAGGCGCGGGCGCCCGCATTTGTAACGACCTTGACTTACGTCCATGGGACCCCTCGTAAAGTACGCAAAGTCAAAATACTCCGTCGACCCCTGAGTGAGCCCACAACTACAATGTAACACATGACTCAAAATAATCAAGTTACGAGCTCCAAGAGCGATTCCGAAATATAATTTAGAAAAAAACTTTCTGTTTACGAAGCAGGGGGGAGGGGGGAAGGGGGGCAAGTTCACGTATTGGTTTACCACAAATGAGCCTACGAGCGCTGTTCTATTGGAATGTTATATGTCTCGGGGGCTAACTTATGTTGAGTGTGACATTTACAAGGTTTTCAAGTCATGTTTTTTTGTTGTTTTTTACCGTTTTAGGGCATTTGTAAACTTTTATAGTTATAAACAATAAAAAAATGAAATCTATAAAAATATTTGCATAATTGGCAATTAATTCCTACTACGCCTTCCCAACACCCCGATACCGTGAGAAACTTGGCTCTCACCTGTACTCCAATAATAAATATGTGTTTCCATTCATTTGAAACAATTACATAAACACAAATATTACACACTACATTACGTATACATCGGTCTCATTAGTAGACCTACAATCATCAGGTCTATAGTTGTTTGGACCAACAAGACTACAAACCTACATTTCAACAAGAACTGTTACTACTATTAGTAATCAAACAACTGATGCGTGTTATGACTTACACATATTTCATGGTCGTAGATACCACTTAATTAAGTTTCAAACGTTTTCATGAATTTTGACTGAGTCTTGTGGAAGATTCAGTAGTAATAAATGCAATGTCTTCTGTTGAGAACAAGTTCGCGAACTCATCTTCGTTACTGGAGAGTGAAATTAATTATATCTGTATGCCCTAGTAATCGCGGAAAGAACGATGGCGTGCAGCAAAACTGTCTGCACTCTGTTAGAACCATCAACTCTTTGAGCGCAATGATGTTGCAGACTTTTTGTCGTAACCGTTCGTAGCTCGCTAACTCGGTCTATAGTGGACTGACCCGATCCCAGGCTTATTACATCAAGTTGTGCTCTCGACTAGAGTGAAGAGTTGCCAACTTTTTTCTAGAGAGTGCGCAAGACGAAGTCCTCGTCTCAACTCGGACGGAAAGTTTTTCATAATGCCGAGATTGTGACCGCGGAGAGTTATAAAACAAACTCTTCCCGTGATCGCGAGGGATTTATCTCGACTCTGAACACAAATCCGGGATGGATGAATGCACTCGGTTACATCAACAAGGGTGTTCTTTGGAGCTACTCCCGCGTCGTCGGGGGAGTCCGGAGTAGGTATCGAGCTAGGGACGGAGCCTTACTCAAGGCAATACGTGAGCGTTTGATCTAACTAAAGGTAGAGGAATCGACGTATTTTGAAATTTTCCCCTCAAGTTTCGCCAATGGAGCAAGAAATAGAATTGCAAACATTCTGGGAACATTGAAATTTGAAAGTGTTCACCTGTCCCTGTCCCGTCTGTCCGTGAGAATATGGGAGCTTGCTGGAGGCAGTTGCACACGAATAAAAGTCAAGAGTGATATATATTTCAAGTACAGGTGGAAAAGTGGAAAGTGGCCAAGGACTTAGGAAGTTTTTTATACCGGTACCCTACACATATTTATATTTAAAACACACTTTGGTGAAACAAGTCGCAGTGCGTATTCGTACACAACAATAAAACACTAGCGCCCTTTGTCAAAAAGCCAGACGTTATGCTCGTACCATGTCAAGAAACATCCCGACATGTGAACTCAAAAGTTCTTGCTTTTGTTTAGGACAAAAATGTCAAGAGTATGATATCTTAAGAGCATTTACATCCCCTTTATTGAAATTCTCGATTTCAATCACCGTTCAGAATCCAGAAATTACAAAAATCAGATCTATAATTCAACAACAATCAGGGGTAAAAGCACCGACGGCAATCGGGAGACCGGGGTTCGATACTCCGTTGAGATGATTTTTTTCATTTCTGGATTGATTTACATCCTAACGTTTATTAAAGTTATATGTTGTGTTTAGGCCTTCACATACCGGATCAAATATTGAGAAAGATGACGTTTTAACCCCTAATTCATTCTGAAGATAGGTTAGGGCCTAACTAACTTTAAATACAAATTACGTTGGGAAATAGGTATTTCACCAGGATGCTTCTTGAGAGGGGACAAACTTTAGGCTTACTTTAGTCTCTAATCAAGGGGGAAGGGAGATAGGGAGAGTCACAAAGAAACGCAGAGGTTATACACACGAACACACAGCGTTTTGTTTGGAAGCACCTTGCCCTAATGTTATCATTGCCCATTTGTCTCGGTTCATCGCCAAGAGACGTTGCCTCATCTCATAAAGAAGAGACAACTCGTGTGGCGTCGGCGTCGCGGTCGCCGTTTACTTCAACTCCTCGAGCCAAAACAAACAGACTTGATCCCTCTTCGGCGATCGGAAAAACACCCATCGTGTGTAAAAAAAAAAGAGATTAAAAAAACACGCGCGCGTCGAATGAAAAGATTTCTTTTATGTGGAAAAAGGGGTAGAGAGCTAGGGTGAGTTGACTTATTCATAGAAAACGAACGAGTGTGCGTGTTCTGGTGCGTGTGTGCGGGCGGGCGGGCACGGGCCCTCACCGCGAGGGGGATAAGAACGAACGAACGACAGGATGAGTGTATTAAGAGGGGAAGTAATTAGGGATGTCAGGGGGACTATTTCGGGGAGCGCGGCTTGGTTCAGTCAACGGTGAGCGAAGCAACACGGGATGCTGTGTAGTGTACCGACGAGTGTCGTATGCGTGGATGCTGTAATCTGTAACCCAAGACTCCATCCCATAGGGACAGCACAGTTGGAAAGACTGGATGGGAGCCCCCCGTGGGCGTCACTTTCTTTCTTCAAAACTTACAAATTTCTTGTCAAAAATATATTTTGAGCTACACTCGTCAAAGAACTTGTTCGATAAGACGTTATCACTCAATAGGCGACATCAATATAGGTGTAGGTAGGCCTACACATCGCATACAGTTGTGTTTGGATTATTGATTGATTTTATACAGGCATTAAAATACCTATACCTCGTTCCACAGAAAAAAACTATAATTTTATATGTAGGTATTTGATATTCGTTTTAATATTATAACGTTTATCTCACGGAAACGTAAAAAGTGCTTATTCGTACATCTACGCGCTACCTACAGCAAATTAGTTCCTGCGATAGCGCTTTAGTCATTTCGGTCACCATCTCCGAACAGGCGCGAAAGTGTGTACATCGCGCGCCCATCGTGTTTTATGGTGTCAATCAAGGTGTAACTAACCATACTAACTATACAAACCAGATTATCGTTTTCTTTTCAGGGCACATTCTAAACAGAAGACTTAATTTTAGGCTTTTCACCTTCTTCATTGGAGTTATAAGTTATAACCATAGCATGTGCCTGTCAAGGTGACTAGATATTCTATATTCTATACCGAATTTGGAATCCACATTTTGCATAATTTATTCACGAAGCCATTATACCTCTACGTGTGGCTGTTCTCTATGAACAGAGTTATTTTATGGCCTTATAAGCACCAGTTCTTTACACCGAGGGACTCAAAGCCGCACCCGATAAGTAAAATACTCTCTTATTTATCTCAACACTTATCAAACTCGATGAATTACCATTTCTCAATAGAGAAAGTCTAAGGGAGGGATATATTTGACCATTGACAATATCGGAACGCCCACAATAGAAGTAAGTTAGTTTACTCCCGAAGGTGAAGTTAAAAAAGTACAATACCGGTAAAGTGAATTAGACCGCCCATTGAAATTCATTCGACGTACGTAAGTAACGTTTTACCGCGAACGTGGGTGGCCTGACTAAATTAATTACGAATTGTTGTTGACCTATTGTTTGTTGGTTTGGTTTGGTACCACTCACCAGCACTAGGTGTAGGTCGTTGCGAGCCAAGTCGCCCGGTACTGCTGCACCCCGGCGAAACGGGCATTATAATAATGCTCCGGCAGGGACCAGCCGTTCCACAGGCGTCGTGCGGCGACGTATACCCAGACGCATCGCAAGTCATAAATGTCAGACGTCCGCGAAGAGATGAGACTTAAAAGTTAAAAGCCGGTGCGGATCTAGTAAAATACTAGCACAAGACGACATCAAATATTCCCATAAAAACTTCCGCTCAACGGTTGGCATTGGGCCAGAAACACAAATAACACATCACAACATACGTACATCCTCCTACGCTTTATGACGAGGTCTTGAACGTAGGCTAGGCTCCACCACGCATTGTGTAATGATTGAATAAGCTTGATGACAGCAGAAGAAGAAGATGACCTTCGGAGGTTCTTTCTTTACACAATACAAGCCGGACTATGAACTATTAAGGATTTGTTTACGTTTGTCGTGGTCGCTGTAGGATGTTGAATGAATGACCTCATGAATGCAAATCTCGAGGGAAGACGCCGAAAAGAGAAAACGCGACGAGGCATACACTCCCGAGTTGGAGATTACCAAGTTTGGACGTTGCAAGGGAGAGCACTATCTGGAGGCTCTGGGATCGATCCTGCGTCGGGTCGGGCCGGTACAGGCTACACCCCCCCCCCACAGGGATGCCAACATTAGCGCTGGTAATAGATGCAATTCGGCACGTTCTGATTTCTGATCCGACACTGACCCAGAACTCATTACATACGTACCGGACGAATTACACGTGAGGGCAATATGAATTATAGGTAAAATCTCCCCCCCCCCCTTTCCCCTAAAGTATAGGCTCCCAATAATTTCGATGGCATTGCCGCATAGACACACCTTTCCTAAAGAGAGTCAAAGTCGCCATTTAATTTTTGTTTTCTCAAAGAGTAAACTTTCAGGGGTTGCTTTTGCGCTTGTTGTACAAAATGTACATGATCAAGTTGTCAATTTACGCTATTTCTAAATGAAGGATCTCTCGGACGGATTTAACTATCCAAAAATATATCTTTAGGTAATACAGGACGAGAGATATTCTTGGATCACGTTTCATAACTAGTGACAAAATCAGGGCATCTAGTAGGACGTAATTATAAATGGGTTAGCATATTAGGCTTCCCACACATTCAGCTGCAGATGGGCTCTAAGGCTCTATGCATTGGGTTGCACACACACATTACCCTAATTATTTGTTGAGATTGTTACGTTTTAAAAGTTGTGCACATGACAACAATAGTTTCATGAAAGATTAATCACCTTTGGCTTTATAGATGAGGTGGGGTGGGGACCAAGAACGACTTCAATATTTGTGCACTGCACAACACAACAAAGACTGGCATTTTGGCCACTGACATTTTTTACGTTTTAGTGGTCTATAACAAGAGGTTTATAACAAGAGGCGATTGTAGGGATGGGATGGGCAAACGCGTGTGTTCTACTCCCTAGGCCTACACTGTTGACTGTTGGCACGTAAACTAAAACTATCTCTATATTTTTATCTCTGGTTCCGTGGAACCAGTCTTGGGCAAGTTCCCTAAAATGAAAAACTTGGTAGGCATACCTAAAATAAAGTTAGGAAGGGCCGACTTTGTCAAAAAAAATTACCGGTTATAGCCAAGTTGTCGATCATTCTCAAAAATCGGAACTTACGAGTTCCTCACAAGGAACCTAGTTATTTATTTTATTTTTCCGAATCAGAAACATTCTTGAAAACACAGCATGTAGGTAGGTATCAAAGGAAGCAAATCAAGAGACTCTGGATTAATAGTATGCCTATACATCCCTACATGTTCCATCCCTCCAAAATAATCCAAATGCATGTAGGCTACTGTACTATTTTACACCAGGCTGGTAACTTGGTAAGCAGTGGCGTAACCATGGAGAGAAAGGCGAGAAAGGGGGTGACAGTCCCCGAAATTTGGTCGGAAGCAGGCGGCGAAGGGGCAAATCTACTATTCTTGGGATGGGGGGGGGGGGGGGGGGCACAATTTTATGGCAAGATTTCTTAAACTTACAACCTTCTCACGATTTTATAAATTATCGTAGAAACCACGCAAAAAACTAGTAAATACCACAACTTGAATGTTAAAAATACGCCATTTTCTGTGGCATCCCCCCCCCCCCCCCCCCCAGCCCAGAGTACGGTACAAGGATATAAAACAATTGTTTCATGGGCAGTTCAGTCCCCCAAAAACAAGGGCTAATTATGCTACTGCTGATGCTGACTGAAAAATGCAGAATAAACTTTGACGGTCTTACCACCCTTACAAGGCTTTCTCGAACGAGGTTGAAATTCTCAAGTATGACCTAGTCTTGTTGCACTTACTTGCAGTAGTAGAGCCGGTCGTCTTGAGCCAAGTGTACACTCCAGCCAGGCTTGAGACTTTGTTGGATTTCCTCCAGATTCGGATGGTGTGAAGCCGAAGAATGGTGTGCCGGAATTCCGGCAGGGGGAGCACCATTCCAACTCGGTTGGAGTAACATTCAAAACCTAAGGGGTCAAGAAAAACAATCATCGATAAGCTTGTTCCAGCATCCCAGACTAGTAGAATCTGTAGAATGGACCTTGATCCAATTTTCGCGCCGTTTTCAACGTCAATGCCCATTCCGGTTTCAGTGCACACGATACACATAAATAATTCTGTCTAGGCTACAGTAGACTACGAGTTATGAATATATTTTTTATAAGCTCGCTATAGGTAGTTTTAAATGTAGGGCCTAGCTAGGATAACTATACCGGAGAACGGACCATAAAGGTTTACTTACCATTCAGAAATTAATAGGGGGAGGGGACCAAAGGTAGGCCTAGGTATCCTAAATTGAGTTTCCAGTTGACATTTTTGTAAATCGACCATTGGTGCATGCAGGTGGTGTGTCATGGCCTAGGGTTTTAGCCCTAGCATGTTCTAGAATGCAACCTACGTTCAGTCAATTGTAGAGTTCGAATGCAAATTTGGGTTAAATACGAGGTTAAATATTGATAATCCAGGAAACAGCGCGGTAAAAACAATGTTTTCCAATCACAAAGTTTGCATTCAAGAACGTTCGTGCAAGGACGACAACGTAAAATAGTCCCATGGGTGCGAAGCATATTGTAGTAGTTCCCCCCCAATAGATTTCCATTAAAACCCTAGTGTCACGCCCACCTATCCAGGGGCTGCTGCAAACTTATACAACTCAAACCACAATCGGGCCAGCGTGTTAGGTGTGTTATGACTAGGACTTGTAATTCACAACGAGTGATAAACGTTAGCATTAAAATGGTTCATTAAAACTGAGCCTTTAGGGCTAAAATTACATAAGAGAAAAGCTGAGAGTTGTGAGACGAGATTTCTTACCTTACATCAGGTGCTGAATTCGTTAACTTCCTCCTTCAAACACTTGTCAACAAAAGCTGAACCGTAATAAACACTTCACTTGAATCACTTAAAATGCAAGGCAGAAGCTAGTAAGGACACATATGCAAGTCAATTTACGTCAATTATACAGGATAAAGAGATAAATAATCACATCTGTCACTGATTAAATGCAACCACATCCTTCCTGCTGTTGATTCTGCAGTAAACTGAGTTTAGCGCTGGACCAGTGTGTGGCGAAATACGGAACCATTTTATCCACCGCCTGCTCAACTCGTGAATATTCGACATTCTGTTTTTAATTTTCAAGGTCAGGCTACCTGTCTATTTTCCAATAAAATAAGGTTATGTTCGGGAGGCTACGTCGCCAATGATTTAAAGTTTAAATACAGTGTAATGTATAGGCTCAGATGTGAGCCTTCTCCGTGGTTTTAAAAACTTCAAGTCGTGCTTAATTCTGCTTCAACATGTTACAGCAGGCTTACACGTGTTTAAAGGTTTCTTGTTGACTTGAGCTGTCAGATGAATTGTCAGTTGATTGATTGGTTGCTATAGGCCAATTCCTATTTTTCTTCCATGGATAGTAAACCGATATTAACCTGTAAGTACATAGGCCTACGTATTGATTTGAGAAAAATCCTAGGTGCTAGGCCTAGGCTAGGCCAAGCCCAACCGACGGCTTCCATTGGGAGAGCCACTGCCCCAGCCTAGGGCCGAGGCCTACCTAGGCTAGGTTAAGATTTAGGCTAAAGTAGGATACTAAGTCTTTTTAAATGTTTTTAGATGCTGGGGATGTGGGACTCTTCACAAGTCTAGCCCCATCTCTAGTGCAGGCCCTACCACAAGAATGTTCTGAATGGAGACGATCATATGGTCGGATCGTCAAATCCGTTAAGGTTGAAGCAACGTTTGTGCCATTTTCTAAAGAAATTCTCCCTCAAGAAGGCGATTGGCAGTTGATAAAACAGCCAATATTCCATGTGTACTGGACAGAATGCCTCGATGTAGACGTTTACAAGACAACTGTTAGAGATGACATTGAATCGTGGCTTAAAACTTTAAATCAAACTGGCATTCAAGACTGGTTGATAGTTCTTGTTGAAACTTATGATATTAGAAAGAGTAATAAATTACTTCCAAGGACAACTGTGATTGATAAAATAAGAAGTGATTTTGCAACAAAACATGGCGATAGATGTATATCGGTTATCAACCCAGTTCGGTCAGAATCTAGGTCGGCAGAATCTTGGCGAGGGCTTCTTGCGAGGATACGACTGCTGGTACTCACTGCTTATAACCGAACACTCCTACGATTTGAGGAAGCGATCCGTGAGCAGCGAGAACGTAGGAATGAGCCAGGGTGGTGCTTTTCTCAGTATTTCCTGCTACAAGTAAGAACATCGTCCTTGTTGACAGTATCTGCAAATTAGCCATTGCAATACATTTCTTGGCCTGATAACTTCTCTTTTAACCTTCTCCCTTGTATATTGCTCCTCGTCAGGACTAGGAGACACATTACTTCACTACGCTTTAGTACGCTATGCGAGGGAGAGTGTTAAAGCTCCATACCGATACCGGTAGTCAATTGTTGGTAGGTAGGCCTACTGAATTAACTTGTTAAATATTTATTTCTACAGGAGGAGATGGCATTTGTACTCGAGATGCTAGGAGTTTATGACGAAGCACTTGTTCAATACGATGAGCTTGATGCTCTCTTCACCCAGTTTGTTCTCAACTCAAATGTGGGAGGTAAATTATAAGATAATTTTACGACTTTAATCTTAGTAATAGACATGACGACATGATGACATTCATATTTGGTTTATGTATAAATCCACGGCTAAATAAAGAACTTGAACTTGAACTATGCCATCTTGCTAGTTATGACTGCTGACTGCAGCAAATTTAGAATTATTACCTTATCCTCTACTATAACCTACCGTATGTGCTTTCTCCTTCTGGTACACAGGGATTTTTTTTACTTACAGAGGAGAGTCATAGACTAGAAGGACAAAACATGTCATGGATAGCAAAGTATTTTTTAAGCATTAAGGTAGCTTGCACTCATCTTTGGCAGTGGTGTGTTTATGGATTTGTAAACAATTTACCACATTCAAGAAGTGTAGGCCTAAAATATTCTTTAACTTAACTGAATTGTTGTTTGTCCTCATTTAAAACTCAATACGGTTCACTGCGGTTGACAGCTTGAGTGCAGTTTTCACTTCCTGTCGCTGTGTTTTTATTTTTTGCTGTTGATAACGCCACATTAACACGATTCTTCACGTTCCACTTCGTTTTACCCTTCATTGTTGCTGCAGCCGTAATGAAATAATTCATCTACTATTCCCAATTATAAAACCTTGGACTTAAATTGTTAACACACATGACTAGGATTTAACTTGTTTACACTCTTGTATACCCTAAAGCCCTAACGGTTGGCATGCCCTTAAACCAATTAATTTTAAACACTCTATTTCCATGATTTTAGAAACTGCTGTTTGGCTGAGTACATTCCAATGTCCGTTCGACAAGTGGGCAGGCCTGACGCTAGGAAAATCTGTGGACAATGATCAACGAGAACTGATCAAACAATGCAAGGCATCTCTTCTCGAGTTCCGCAGTTACCTCTTTTCAAGGCAGTGTGCAATGCTGCTTCTTACGCTTAAACCTTGGGAGGTATGGTCTTCCCTCTCATACACACTGGCACTCTTAGGCTTAGCATATCAACAACAAAATAAAATTTTAATAAAAACGCAACGTAACGACGACTTTTGTGTTTCAGATTGCTCAGCGGTCACTTCCGTTTCTGCACAATTGCTGCAAAGAGCTCGGGATTTTAGAGATTGCATGTCCAGCCGGAGCTTTAGCATGTTGGGTCTTTCTTTGTTGCTTGGAAGTGCTACACACATGCCAGACTTTCAATGACACTGGCCAGGTACTATATTAGGTCTCCCCTATCTGTGTTCTTATAAAAGTTTTGGGGTTTTTGGGTAAGACCTATTTGTTTATATGCCATCATCTGGGGAAAAAATCAATGCCGGGCCTAGATTGTTTTTTAAGTATTGAAAAAAAAAGTAAAGAGCATTTGGCTTGCAGTGCTCTGCTAGTGTATACCCCTAAATATAGGCTACCAGTACATAACAATGTGCATCAGTTCCAGTAGGCCTAAGTCTTAGAAATACAATGGACTACACACATTAACATTTTAATTCAAAATTAATGGCAAGACCCGTTTGAGACCATGAATAGTGATAGTTGGGAGTGAGGGACACAACAAACAATTACATAAACCTCAAGTGAGATTCAGTCCCACATCAGTCATTCCAAGGCAACTGGTTGAACCAGCACCCTATCCAAATGAGTCTTTGTGTACGACTGGGAAAATGAACAAAGCTTGATCAAAAGTCAAAACTTCTTCATTGACTGTGACGTTTAAATAACATAACATCATAATATGTCAATCACAATTCAAAATCAATAGTAAGAAAATGTTTGCATTGAAATAGTGTTCCTGTATGAAATCTACCCCTGTTGAATTGGTGTATATTGTGCAGGTGGAGGCGTACTCGCTGTTCACTGCCAGCCTCTGGGCGTACGCGCGAGACAAGTTGCGCGAGCTCGGAGACCTCTGTGGCCTAATGCCCGGTCGCGAGCCAACCAGCGCCGAGCTCCACTTGGTCGTGGGTCTGTCGTCGGGCATGGGTGACCGTGTCGGACCCATCGACATCAAGAACCCAACGCCCACGGACAAACTGAAGGAGGCTCTGTCTTCTAAGGAGGCGTTCAAGAAACATTATCTGGTGAGATGCGCACTTAACAGTGTCTTATGTAGGGATAAGACAGGGTTCCCACCGACCTGAAAAAACTGGAAAAATCAGGGAATTGACAATCACTGTATTTATTTATTTTTATTAAAAAACTGATTGACAATGGGGGTCGAAATGTCAGGGAATAGGCTTGTCGTAGAATTGAAAGGAAAAAAAAATCCTAGTGCAGCGAACAATAGTCAATCAATCAATAATCAATAAAATGCTGTACAGTCTGCTATTACACATATATTACACTAGGAAAACGCTTAAGTCCCGCCGTGTTGTTGGATGAGCGTAATTGGTGCATTGAGCTGCCATGTGTTACGCGGATTTTCTGTTGTTCTGTGAAAAAATTATTACTTAGTCAAATATTTTTTTTAAATTAAATAAAATAAAATAAAAAATTAACTTAATTACCTGATGTTTTTTTACTGTCTACATTGCTTTTTTTGGCTGAATTTAAAAAATGTATAAATTTAATGTATTTTTTAAAGACAGTAGAAAATCCTAAGATTTTGCCTAAAATCCTGTTATCCTTGAGACACTCTAAAAATCCTGAGAAAAGGATAAAATCCTTGAAAGTGGCAACTCTGTATTACATATTTTGCAGACAAGGCTGGTTTTAGACTACTGGATTGCAAATACGGTACATCAGGGTCTAGTATTATTCAGATCTGTGAAGTGCAAGGCACTTTGTAATTTTTGTGTTGTAGGCTTCCCTACAAAACTTCTAATTTAAAATAGGCCTACCTAGACTTGATAATACTATTTCAAGTCATCTTTGTCCTACCTAACTTATTGTGAATCTTGTTTACTAATAGGAATTGGCTGAGCTTGCAATGGGAACATACAAACACATTGGTCGTCTTCGATCGGCCCGTCTGATTGGTCTAGATCTGGCTTCATTCTACTTGCAACTGGGCGAGACTCAGAAAGCGACGGTGTTCCTTGCAGACGCCGCTAATGCATTTGAGGAAGAGAACTGGAAGGCGCTGGCGGTGGAAACACAAATGCAGCTAGCCGACTGCTACAAGCGCATTCCTGACAAGGAGAGGTAAACTTTGACATTACTTCAATTCGAGTATTAATCCTTAATGCCAGGGGCGTCGGCAGGATTTTTGCAGGAGGGGTATGAAATTTGTTCAGCCCCCTGCTGTGCTCATAGTGGAAATGAAGGGGTGTCGGGATGTAGTAGAAGCGAAGTACTTTAGTGGGAAAGGGATCTAGAATTGGAGGCTTGGGGGTTTGAGGCCCCCAACAACAGCACCGCAGGTGAAAATGTTGAAAATCATTAAACAGGTTTTTAGAGTGCGTTTTAAAAATGTATTGGGCTGAGTCCGGCTGATTGCAATACTTACTACCGATAAAATGTAGTTTATGTACATTGTACGGTACAAACTAGAAAACCTCCAAAAACCATTCAAACACTGACTATATTGAAAATCCATGTTCCGAGGCCCCTGCTTAATGCTATCGTATTTCCTTCCTCTTGGTTTGTATTCTTGTCTGGCTGCAAAGACCCCCAAATAAGTATTCAAACATTTCTCGATTTGGTTAGTCGGGAAACACTCCCGTAGGTGTAATTGTAGTAAATAATATCCAAACATTGTTCTCATTGTTACCATATAAGGCTGCCAACGATCACTTTCCAAGTTGTCCTTCCAAGTATGGTCAGCCCACTTGCTAGATCTGAAAGGTATCCACAGGGATCTTCCTAGTTTTCTATATTTCTATAATTCTATAATATTACACAGGTATAATCCCCGGACTGACCCCTTTACTCATGCATCAAATTGTTCCATCCCAGTTGTTGATTGATGATTGACGAAAATTGGAAAATGATAAACACAATGTTTTTGATTGGTGAAAAGAATTTAATTTTACAGTTCATGCAATAGGCTATTTGCATTAAGTTAAACATGTTTTTTATTTTTATTATAGAATAAAACATCCTGAATCCCAATACCCCTATTGCATTTATTGTGTATTACAAAAATTGTTTTAACATAGATATTGTGGCTATAAATGTACTATAAAACACACTGTCATTGCCACATTGGTCATTCCATGATGACTACACGGTCGATGGCATCATCTATGGACATGATTTTGGCTTGATTTAATTCAAGATTACAGCGCAGTTCCGGCTGGCCACAGAACATGACGTCATGAAGAACCACCTGAGTCGATTACAAATCACAAAGGAACCAGCAACTTGCAAACTATGTACATCGGGTTTTCAGGACAGAGCGCACCTCTTCAGCTGCGCCGCACTTAAATCTGACATTGACGCCCTGCCAAATAACCTGAGCGGGCCAGAGAAGGATTGAAGCACATATTTACTGGATAGCAGGAAGAAAAATGATTGAAAAATCAGCTTTTGGCATAGGAAAAAAAATAAAAAATTCAAGATTTCACCCAAACAGCAATAGAAACAAATTATTTAATTTTTCATACTAATAGCCTTGCTTGTGCATATGTAGGGTATGTTGCTGTGCACATTCCACAACCCATTTCCCCTTTACGGTAAATCGTAAATTAACCTTTAAAATACCGGTACCTTACACTTTTTATCCAGTGAAACTTGTTAATGTTGTTTCTTTTATAACTATTATTTTGAGTTATTTTTTCAGAAATCCAACTTTTAACTGTGCATGCTATAAAAAGCATTATTTAGTGAGTGACACTTTGAAATACCTTTCAGGTTTGTCAAGGCGTGTGCTGTCATTGCTAGCTCGCCAGAGCTTCCATCCTCCCAGAGAGATGCATTCTACGCGGAAATGATGATCGTACTCAAGGAATTAAAGCTAGGTGGGCATGCATTTCTGTTACACTTAAGAATAATAACATTAAATAGCACATTGTTTTATTTTACATTGGAGAAGGAATGACAGGCTGGGAATTTGGGAATTTGTTGGTGTGCTGCAATATAGGCCTACTCGACTCATATTTAGTAATAAAAACATGCAATAAAATTAATTTTACATACCGGTATTTACTTTTACATTAGCTCCTAAAGGCATTCTTTGTTTAAGGGGTACAATCTATAAGATTTCTGATAACCTACTTGCTGGTTAAATTAATAACTAGAACTTTCTGTGTCGCTGATGAGCAAACTCTAATAAGATTAGTACTTACTACACTTGTTTCACCTAATCTATCTGCCTGATGAAGTTATTTGTCTTCCTAGACAAGCCACTGTTGACGCCCATGGACGACAGTTTCCAACTGGTGTCCCTCCACTTAGTCCCGGAGACCGGTCCTATCATCGAGGACAGTGAGGTGGGAGTGAGCGTTGCTCTGCGATGCTGCCTACCTGTTCCCGTCACCTGTACCCGTGCGGCGCTGTCACTGGACCGGGTCCGAGAGGTGAGGGGTCATTCCTGTACACACGCTGGGACAATTGTGTAGATGGGTGGAGCTTGTGCTTGACTATAGCTAGGCTTTACTCTCCCGGGCCCCGATTCATGTACATTTAACCCGGAGTTAGGGCGAGGTAAGGAAGGAATAGGACGGGTTAGGTCGAACCAATGAACAAGCTCTATGTCACTGTATGAATGACGATTAACTTATCACTGCAACTTAGATGATTGTTTCATTGGTTTCCACCGCCATCTAACTTAGTAAGTTTGACGACGAACTTTGCTAAATGTCGCCGTGTTTATTTAATTTTTGATGTTTAATGAGAATTTTGATGCGAGTTGTGTTGTACATCATCGAATTAAAAAAAATACGTATACTCTTGCCGTAAGTTATGGCATAGCCTGGGACTATCGTATTATTTTGATTCAAAATAAAGTTGCAATTATCCGTCGAAACTTGTGAACTTTTTAGGGAAGTGTGTCGAAACATGGCCATGCAGGCTAGGTAAGGCCTAGGGCTTGTCAAACGTGTATTGGTACTATGCATATTTACAGGCCTAAAGCCTCCAGGAACAATAGACTAAGTCTATTAAATTATAAATAATTTTCTACAACTAAGCCTAGGTCGATGCCTGTTTCTGTTATGTTTTTTGAGCGCAATAACAATATTTTTCTAGTTTAACGTCTAGGCTCAAAAATAAAAATGTCCGCCTATCTGTTTACAAATTTTTGCTACCTCCGAGGCAGCATAAATCGGTATTCATGAAGCATTGACTTGCCCTAACTCTCGCTAACTTTCACACCACCGCTAATCCTGGCTAGCTCGGGGATTTGGTCGAGGTAAGGCCGAGTGGCAATGACTATATTTTTAGGTAAACCACTTGTTTTTTACAAAATACTAAACAAGAATATCGAAAATGCGTCTTTGTGAGTCGATTCTATTTTAATCTGAAATTAATAGACATGTAACTTTTTGAATTGTGTCTTGGCATTAACTTGATGGGCCAATTTGTGTGGGAGTGCAAAATCCATTTTTCTCACTACTTTAGGTGTAGTCATTAGCGCCAAAAAGGGCATAAGTATAGGGCGATATTGAACAGTAAATACATTTTGCCCAAATAAGGGCCTAAGTCTGCCTAACTAGTACGTGTCACAAGTTAAAGGTCTTATAAACAACATATAGACTCGAACCCCAAAAATTGCATATTTTTACAACGATTTGGTGGCAAGAAATTATTTTGTCGTTGTGCCGTTTTTTTTACCATATCTCAGCCGGTTGTATGTAGGCCTACTGGTAGTCGACACTTGAGTGAAATATTTCTTTACCAGACCAAACAACGAAAGTCTGCACGGGGATATAAAGTACACACAAACAACAGACAATAATTTTAAAAATGCCAATTACTGAGTGTAGCATAACATAAAAAAACAATTATTGGGGCAATTTTAAAAGGTTAAAGAATTTGGATCAAGCAGGTTCCGAACTGGCGACCCTTTACGTGGTAGTTGACCATGCTACGCACTACTACGCCACAACGCGGCCGTCCTTCGCGTTGGCTTTGAGTGGTACATCGTTGGTCTTGTTGTTAGCGTATCTGCTTCCAGGGTTCGATTCCCGTCAAAGTCAGAAGATTTTTAACTTTTGATTTGGACTTAAGTCCATCAGTTCTTGTCTTAGGAGTTTGTAAACGGTGCGGTGACTTTAGAGCCGTCCTAGCAACCAAGTACATAAAAAATTCAGAGTTGATCTGAATCGGCCTTGTTGATTCTGGCGTGGATCCGCGGGTGTTCACACTGTCCATATCACTGATTGCTATATTTCCTATGAAAAATATCGATCTTTGGTTGGTTATCGCTCACATCGCCGTTTGCGTTGGCGCCTACAGGGTTGGCTTGGTCGCTTTGATTTACTGTCCCCCACTGAAAATCAGTTATATAACTGAGTGGGTAGACTCTAAATACAATTTATTTTATTTATTTATTTATAACACGAGCCTCACGACGCATTCAGATAACTCTTTATTTAATGGTATTATTAAGGCACTTTTTACACTTCAAGCCTTCTGCCACATTTAATTACTGTTATAATCGACTATTTATAAAGCAAGCACGTTATTACTAATTTATTCTGGCGTAATAACATTTGAGGTGAGGTTTCTGCCGTCGTCGGTGCAAATAGCCACTACCTCCGCCTAACTCTTGGTGTTAGGAGTATAAGGCTGAGGTAGGGGTAGGGCGGGTAGCAGTGTTTAGCTAAACGTACATGAATCGGTTTTACTTGCCCCTCGCTAACTTCTTCTTAACCCTGCCTAACCCTGGGTAAAAAGTACTGAATGGGGGCCCCGGGGGGGGGGGGGGGGGGGGTTAACACTGTTTATTAAAGCTTCATTAATTTTATTATTTATTTATTATTTATTTAACGTCTATCCGTTTCAGTTATAAAAACTGATTCACAAAGGACGACAACTAAATAAATCTAATTACATAGGCATAGATGCAGAAAAAACAATAAACTACAATTAAGTAAATACCGTAGGGTTCCGAATATAGCACGACCTCGTAAATAATAAATAAAAAAAATTTTATTTAGAGTCCCCCACTCATTAAAACTGATTTTCGTGGGGGATTTTTAAATCAAACGCTAAGAAACCCCTGTAGGCCCGACGCAATCGCGGTGACGAAAACCAAACCAAAATCGTTATTTTTTTAATGGGAAATATAAAATCAGTGGTATGGACAGTGCAACACCCCGAATCAACGCCAAATCACAAGGCCGATTCACACAACTCGAATTTTATGTCTTCGTTGCAGGACGGCCCCCCCCAAATCACCGTTTAAAAACTCCTAAGCAAAAACTGATGGACTTAAGTCCAAATCAAATTTAAAAAAACTTCTCTTCGGATTAACCCCCCCAATTTTTCAGAATTATTTCAAAAAAAAAGAAAAAAAAATCAAAGAAATTAAAATGTAGGGCCTAGGCCTACATGAAACATTTCACAAAACTTTTTGAAAAATTTAGGGCCTAGGCCTATGGTTTTTAACAGGTAGGGCCAAGCACAAGCTCACATGTCAAACCCCAGTTCACCGTCCCCGATTCCTGGGCGTAATGTTTACTCGTGGGCCCAGGGCCAGCTCCTTTGCAATCCCCTTCTGATTTGTAAAGGAGAGGAACCTTTCTTTCCACGCGACGCAGTCTTCATTTGTTCATCTTGAGCGATTTCACTTCTCCTTCATACTCATTATTACGAACGTAACTCTTAGCAACGTAATAACAACCCCCCGAACAAAAACTATGTAGGTCAACTGGGCACGATGTTATCACGGCCAAGGATTCTGACACTAGCAGACGTTTTCCCCCAAAGGTTTGGGCCCAGTTCAGTGGCTCAGTTGGGGGGGCGGGCGAAGCGCGCAACGGTGCGCGGGTTGTAAGGGGTGGCCTATGTTTCAGGCGCTATTTCAATGCAAGCGCGCGGAAATAACGCAGTGCTGTTTTTTTAGATTTTATTTTCGGAAAAAAACACGCGTATATTCGGAACAAAACGGTATTTGAAATAGTAGCATTACACCAACAATGTGTAAGAACCATTGTATGTTTGAATGTTAGCGGGCTACCAACCTCTGCCGCCAGGGAGAGGGAGGGGCAGTGGGTGAGTGACGATGGCGGGCGTTGATCGGCGTTGGCGCGACTTGGTGTAAGAATTGGGTGTGCATAATAAATAAGTCAAGAAGACCTTGTGTTGCGACTACGTTTGTTCACCTAACATCCCGACGTAACAGTAAGGAGTTAACATATCAGAAGTGGGGATTTGTGTGCCCTTGCGAGACGAACGTGCATCGAGCTTTCCTAGGCCTAGGCGCCAAACCCTGGTCCTTGTAGCCTGCCTAGCCTAGGCTGAAGACGGGCGTGCGAGCTGGATCGGCGTGTTGTTTTTAAAACTGGTTTTTAATTTGCTGTGGCGTATTATTTTAATGTATGGACTAGAAACATTTTGTTGAACTTTGTACCGTGGTGGCGTCAAATTGGTGGCGTGTTGAAAGCGACAGTGGCCTGGTGACTTTTGTTTTATTTGGTTGGTGTGACGCGAGCTTGCCCAGCCTATGTACCAAGGCTGAAGAAAGCGTGCTTGGCCTAGCGAAGACGAATTGTTGCGTGCGTATTATTATGGTTGCGTGGATGGACGTGTTTGTGTATGTTTAGCGTTATGTTTAAAGACTAGAAACACTCTTGTTGAATTTTGTTCTGTGGATTTGTCGACGTGACATAATATTGGCGTGTTGAAGGCGAAAGCAACCTGGTGACTTTTGTTTTTACTTCGTTGGCGACACTGTACAAGCCACTTTGTTTTCACGTTTTTCTTTCGTTGGCGACATTGTACAAGCCATTTCGTTTTGACATTTTTTGTAATTTTTCGTGGGCAACTGTTGTTGTTGTTGTTGTCGAACAAAAATTGTCTGTGAGATGTATTAGGCCTATTGTTTTTTTTGTGTAAGCTAGGCCCTACTCTGGATCATTGAACTTTAATATTATGATTAGATATAATTATATTGAAAACGAGCCACCTGCTGCTGGTGTACATGCTGGTGCAAACCAAGCCCAACCACAGCAGCAGGGTGGGCAGAACGTTCAGGGCAATGGCGCGGGTGCCGTCAATTGGCGGCAGCCCTATGGAGATCCTCAAGTGAACGGCGCAGGTGCCGGCAATTGGCGGCAACCCCATGGAGATCTCCAAGTAAACGGCATGGGTGTTGGCATGAGGCCGCAGTATAATGGTAGGCATGCATATGGGGCAGGCGTGGGTGCCGGCGTTAGGCCATTTTTCAACAATGGACAGGCAGAAGGCGTGGGCCTAGACAGAGGCCCTGACCAACTGGGTGAGCCTAGTACTCGCCAGTTGCTACAATTGGTAATAGAGCAGAATAGGCAGCGGGACCAAATGATGGAGCTGATGATGCGAAACATGGCGCCACAGCAACATATACCAACCAACTACCGTTCCATTCCGGATTTTGTTAAGGCTGTTTCAGATTTTGATGGCGAAGGGTCTGGAACGAAGGCGGAAGAATGGCTCCGAAATCACCAGTCGGCTGCCGCTATGCACCACTGGGATGACGACACAAAACTTGAATCAGCGATGAGCCATCTAGTTGGAGCCGCTCAACACTGGGTCGCTGCACGGCAGACCAGGTTCCAGGATTGGGCCGAGTTCGAAGAAGCTTTTAAAAGAACTTTCATCGGGCGGGTCAGTTTGCCCGAACTGTGTAAGCGGATGCAGGCCCGGACCCAGCAAAAAGGTGAGAGTGCCGCCTCCTACTTTCACGAGAAGGCACGATACTGCAGGGAGCTAAACTTGGATTTTGATGACACTAAACATCAAATAGTTGTGGGTTTGTGGTCTCGACAACTGTGTTCCATGCTCACGCCAAGGAGGCACCACAACTTAGACGATTTGTTCGCTGACTTGAAGGCGTTTGGGGAGATAGATGTGGAGAGGGAGGACCGCATTCGCGATCGGGCAGGAACGTCGAAGGTCCAGGCGCCAGCCAGAACTGATAGGCCTCAGTCCACACAAGATGTTCGAGCTGCAAGACCCCCACCTGTCCGAGATGCAAATGGTGACCCGAAATGCTACAATTGTGGTAAGTTTGGACACTTGTCGCGGGAATGTTCGGAGCCCCGACGCGCGCTGATGTGCTATAAATGTAAACAGGAGGGCCATGTGTCACGTAATTGCACTGTCGCTGTCTTACCAGTAGGATCGCAACCGACTGAAAACATATTGCAGGTGGCTGGGCCAGGAGCAGGCCCTCAAAAATATTTAAAGGAGGTCGTTATAAACGGAGACCCCTATAGTGGACTGGTGGACTGTGGTAGCTCCAGCTGCACAATACAAGCAACGGCGGCCATTAGGAGTGGCCTAAGGATTGACAAGTCGACGACTATCCTGCATGGCTTCGGAGGAGAGGGTTCAGTCGTGAACGCACTCGGCGAGGTCACAACTGACCTTACTATTGAGGGTGTCATTGGTACCAAGATTGTATTACTTGTGGTGCCGGATGCCGCTCAAAGCATAGAGGTTATAATTGGGCGTACTTTCCTGGACTTGCCCGACATTGCGTTTATAAAGCTAAATGACTCGCTAGTCTTTGGTTACAACCACCAGGATCCATTTAGCGGTCTCGAAATCGAAAACATGGCACCGAAAATGCGCATGTTGGTACGAGAGGAGGTATCGCTGGTACCTCACACTGTAAATTTTGTTAATGTATTTTGTAAAGATACGAATGCTTCGAATGGCACCATTATGTTAGATTCTAAGTTGTTCCAGCTCCACGATGGAGAGGCGGTACTACCGATTGTTAACTCAAGTCGGCAAGAGGTTGTCCTGGGACGCGGCCACTGTTTGGGGAGAGCTGAACCAGTGGATGTCGTAGAAAAGGTCAGCGGGGTGGCGGAGATCGACCCTCAACCGAGAGCTGAACCAGTGGACGTCGTAGAAGAGGTCAACTACATGGCAGAGGTGGATCCTCAACCAACTCTCAAGAGTGCAACAGAGGGACCTGTCAGCAGGAATCTACGGCGTGAGGACATCAAGGTAGATGAAGATGTAGGCCTTGACCAGGTGAAAATAAAACAACTACTTGATTTGTCGAACAAGTATCGGGACTGTTTTGCCAGCTCACTTGAGGAGTTGGGCTGTACGAACTTGGCGGAGATGTCAATCACCGAAGTAGGCCTACCTAGTAGCAGGCCTGTCTTTACAAAACCCTACAGGTGCACGGCGACTGAAAGTGAGGAGATCCGGAAGATCGTTTCGGATTGGAAGGCGAACAGCATTGTAAGCGAAACGAAGTCTCCTTATGCGAGCCCAGTTTTGCTGGTTCGAAAGAAGACGCGGGCTATTTTAGATATAAAAAGGCCAGCTAATGTACATGAATACACAGAAAACGGAAAAACGGAGACGACGAAGAGAAAGGCGTTGAAGATGGGAAGACGTAGAAGAAGATGGTATAGAGGAAGAGCAAGCTATGTCAGTCTCAGGCGTAGGAGAAAAGATAACCGGGTAGAAGAAACTGAGGAGATAGCATTAAATATAAGTCGGCCGAAGCGGAAAGCACTAAAACCGCAATACCTTAAAGATTATGTCTGAAATGCTTAGTGTTCACTTGTAGCCTAGTAGATTGTAGTAACCCTCAGTAGCTTAGAAATGTTTTCCAATAAGTGATTAGTAGTACTAGTAGTTTGTTACAGAAAATAAATGGTAAATGGATTTGAGGACAATTCAAGGTCAGTATGGCCGAATGTAAGAACCATTGTATGTTTGAATGTTAGCGGGCTACCAACCTCTGCCGCCAGGGAGAGGGAGGGAGCAGTGGGAGAGTGACGATGGCGGGCGTTGATTGGCGTTGGCGCGACTTGGTGTAAGAATTGGGTGTGCATAATAAATAAGTCAAGAAGACCTTGTGTTGCGACTACGTTTGTTCACCTAACATCCCGACGTAACAGTAAGGAGTTAACAAATGCATTTAACACAACAATTTTGGTAACAAATAAAAATGATATTAAATGCATTTATGAATTAATCAAATATTGAACAGGGTGTAAATGGATCAGGTCAGTGACTGATGACATTGGCCAATACCTGCTTTCTCAGTCTACCTCTCCTCTTGATTAGCCTTATTTGCTGAATTGACACTATTTCCAATATCATACAAGACCTACCTTTTTAACTTCCTGTTGGGCAAACAAATTTATAATTATAAATTATAGTTTTTATCATCATTATCCATTGCCGCTTCCTACTTCTGGTAGGGTCAGTAGTAGCAGACATTATTATTAAACTAAAACGTCAAAATATCAAAGTATGATTGTAGTACTAGAGCTTATAATATGTGCCTAGTTGTATGATGGTTGATGGTACATTAACAATAATGTATGATGTTGATAAACTACTGGTATCCCTCATTAAAGGACAATGTAATGGCAAGTGACTCCGGAATTCCGGCTGCCAGACCGCACGAGGGCAGGAAGAAAAAGACCCCAGCACCTGTTGAGGAGGGGTCGGGTGATACCGTAGAGTTACCCAGGTAAGTTGACATTTCTGTAACACTAAGGACATTTCCATATTTTGTGCATAATTGAACTTTTTTCTACATTGAAAATATGGATGTCAATACCCGGGTACCCGCGATCGATACCCGGGCTACCCGCGGGTAGTAAATGTTTGATTTATCGTCATGGGTGTCAAATGATTCAGAAAATAATTGGCAGTTGAAAAGTATTGATAAAATGCCACTTTTGTTTTAATGTACGATGACTCACGAGTCATGGGATCGGAGCTACATAAAGCGGAAAAGAACACTGATTGATTACATTTCTTACATGCGCATTTATGTACGCAACCAAAATCGGACCGAAAGTTGCTCAAGGTCAAACCTAGAATCTTCCTAGAGTCAAACCTTGTATAGTTTATCCCGATGAAAACACCCCTGCTTTGGGCCCACTACTTCTGTATCAGTTCATTCAAAGTGATCTGATCTTCCACTTCTTGTTATCTCATCTTTCGCACCAAATATCATCCAAGTTGTCACCTAATAAATATCGTACATTTCAATAGCTCTGTAAATGCTCAAAGCAAGTAGTAGGTTACCAAAACATCGGCTGGAATCAAACTTCACAAGGTCAAAATTTCCTAGAAGTACTACCTTCACAAAAACAGTAAACACTCGTTGCTAAAATCACAGCAGCCAGCCACAAGCGACAGGGGGAGGGTTATCCGTATAATGACGCGATGTATTGCCTACTCCGTGAAAAAGATAGCGATCTGTGTTTATAATGGAAAAATTCCACCATGGACAAAGGAAAATTGGGTAACGGGTAATGAAAAATTGGAACCGTACTCACGGGCAACGGGCTGGTAACGAGTACCCGAGTACCCGTTGACATCCCTTATTGAAAATTTATATCAGAGAACCGCTTGATGTATGTATCTACTGTATGTATTCCTTTTCCAGAGGAACCATCGAAGACGTAAAGCCCGTCTCTGCGCTCAACATGGTTGAACACTTTGACTACAACCAGGACCGCAGCCTGAGCAAGGCCAGTATGGTGTCGCGCAACCCCAAGCAGTTCCTCCAACGCACTGACAGCGTGGGCAAGCGCAAGAAGAACTCGCCAACGCGATGCGACTTTACGTTGGCATTGACGGGAGAAGGAGTCACCTTGAAGCCTGGGAATAACCACTTTACTCTCACCTGCCAGGTTAGCCTCACAGCAAACACCTCCATCCACTGTTTGTTTTCCTACATCTCCATTATTTCTTTAGTCTCCATTGAGACGTATCACATAGCAGTAGTTATTATTTAATACAATTCAGAAGTTAAAAAATCCATCCCGATTGGGGTTCGAACCCAAGTCTCCCACATTCCAGGTAGGCGCCGTAGCCAACTAGACCACTGAGACAATAACTATTTAACTTCTAAACACAACAAGTTAAAAAGAACAACTATTTAACAAGAAGATAAATAGTTACCGTCTTTGTGGTCTAGTTGGCTAAGGCCCCTATCTGGAATGTGGGAAACTCGGGTTCGAAGCCCGATCGGGATGGATTTTTCTAACTTCTGAATGGTATTTAATATTATATTATCAATTCCATTACGGGAGTGTTTCCCGACGAATCGAGAAACATAGCAGAAGCCTAAGTTTGGGACTTGATATTGAGTACATAATTGATTTGACACTTGTTGCTGTACAATCTTCAGGCACTGGAGCGAGGCTCGTTCCGTGTGGGCCAACTCTCGTTGGTGGTCTCGGGAAAGCTCGAGTTCTTGTCGAACGTCATCACTCCGACACTCGGTTTCCAAGTAGTCCGAGAAGCGAGTTCCGTCTCGCTCAACAAGGGGGACAAGGATCTGCTAGCTGGACTAATGCAAGAGATGGTGCTGACAGTCAGCACAGGCAGCGCTTTCTTGGAGGAGGTACGTCAGCTCGAGACTTGGCCACATTTGCAGTTTGCACCCACCGTATTTACCTAAAAATAACATAAAATTGATATAATTAGTATTATTTATTAAAAGTTTTAAAAATGTATCGACATATTTACTATTTAGCCATATTCAAAATTAATATTTAAAAATAAAATAAACATGGCCTATTTTATTTTGATTCACTGATAATTAGGGATGTGCGGTTCCAGGTAGTAAAGTAGGTAGTAGGTACCTGATTTTTCGGTTCCGGTTCAGTTCCGGTTCCGGATAGGTGGTAAAAAAAACTTTAAAAAAACTAAAACAGCAACCTTAGGAGCTGAGAGAATTATAGGCATGAGAAGAGAGGGAAGAATTGAATTGAGGCTATTTTAATTCTTAATTTGTAGATTTAAGTGATAATAATCATCATGCTGACTTTATCGATTGGATATCAATCGGTCAAACAATCACTATTCAGTTTCACTATTGTACAACACACAGTAGGTGGAAAATGTTCGGTATGTTTTAATTTAATTTTTTTACAATTAAGCAGTTTTTTTTATATATATAAAAAAAAAATGAAATTGAAATTTTCACTCAATATCAGATCAGTAGGTAATTTGTATTTATATATTACAGTAGGCCTAGATAGCCCATCCCTACCAGTAGTAGTACTACTACTACTGTATGTGCCACGTATGTCAGTCCCTATACCAATCATTGTACAGGATTGTTGAAGTTTATTTTCTACTTCCAGAAGGCGATAGTGCGTGTCCAGACATCGCGCGGCCTACAGATGCGAGAGAAGTCCAGCACAGAGAGTCTGTCTCGAGACGTCAGCGTTATGCTACCTCGAACTGAGCCCTTCAACTCGGTTGTGGTTCCCTTGGACGTACTGGCAGACCTTCCACCTCAGAAGGACACGCATGCAACAGAGCATAAGGTATGGGCGTTTGTAAATAAATCAGTGATGTGATAATCTATACATTGATCAACGAGATTATTACCCAAAACGATCAACAATAGATTCAGTCTTTCCAAATCGATCAAGTTGATATTACTCGACTCGCCCTAAAAATCACAATTTAGATTTTCTGCTCATTTATTTATTTTATTTCTCCACTAGGCCTATGTTACAGACACTGATTTTCAGTGTGAGACTATTGTCCCATTTGTTGTACATGTTTTGTTACACTAAGACAGCTTTAAGGTTCATACCACTGTAAGAGACAACCCACGACAAAGAAGCAGCCTAGAGCCCGTCAACTTGCTGTGCACTCTTAAGCGGCTGTCACACGATTGAGAAAATCGCGCGAGTTGGCTCGCGCGAGTAACTCTCTGGGAGTAGGCCTACACTTGTTTACATGGAACTCACCGCCTCGCCGTCAGACGGTAAGCCAGATCGCGCGAGCTCGCGCGAGCTCGCGCTCGCTACGAAAAATGTCCAGCTTGTTCAACTTCCTAGCAAGTCGAGGTAGCGAGAGCCAATCAGAACCCACTACCATAACACGTGACCAGTGAACACCAATAGGTGGCGTTGTTGTTACCTTCATTATCTGTCGTGTGACAAGGATGGTAATAAACTCGCGCGAGCCAACTCGCGCGATTTTCTCAATCGTGTGACGGCCGCTTTAGTAAGAAGAATCATACTTAACAAACATGACCTCGTCCAAGCAGTATTAATTTGCTGTCTAATGTTCCAAGGTAGTCGCTTCTACAGATGAGTCTTAATTTTTGTGATTGCAGTATACCTAGCTCAAGCCAGCATTTAAGTTTTGACAAAATCCATTACTGGACAATGACAAAAACTCAGAAGATGTCATCAGTCTAGCTCATCAACAAGGTTGGCTCTTAATAGTAGTACTGCCTGTAGTACATAATAAACTTTAACTGCTCTCTAGACTTTGTTTCAATATTCGGGTGTGTAGATGTAATCAAACCTAACCTGTTAAAAATTAAAATCTCTAACGCAATCTCACTTGTTCACAGGTTGTGCTCGTATGCCCTTGGTCTCCGGACGAGAAGGTCGTATCGCTTCACTTCCAGCCCCCCCTGACCTCCACCTTACGCCTGCACACGGCGCACACACGCAAGTTTGTACAGGTGCTGGTTGTCGGGGTCGGCAGACAAGCCTTGCGCCTTCAGCAGCCGTCGCTGGAGGCGGCTGATAACCGTGTTGGGCTCACTCCGCTAAATCCGATGCTAGGACAACCACTGGTGAGTTAGTTTATCAAAGGTTCAAGCAGATAAACAATTTATCCCACTCTTACTTGCTACAGGACTTCTCTTTCAATTCAATTTCCAAGGGCCCCTAAGAGTTCCTGTTGATTTACAAAAATATAATAAGAATCAAATTAGATTTAACATTGATGAAGTGTGGGAGCATGTGGCAAGATTAAACCTGTGGGAGAACAGAAGAGGGTGGAGTAAATTGATGGAGAGGAAGGAGTTACAGTAGAAGATAAGGAAGAAACACTGTGTCTGGCAAGCTTCTTATATACAGTTGCATGTCCTAGGGGCCTAGATAATGGTAGAAAACCACTACTCAACCCGACATAGGTAGTTGGAACTGAGTTATGATGATTATTGTTAAGCCATGTAGGCTACCCAAAGCTTGTCTGGGGACTTCTACATATTTATGTATGTAAATTTGATTGCAATGTAGGGTAACTTACAACTGTTGAATGAACTAGGACAAAACAGTTTGTTTTAATGCAGAAGTTTATTCTGGATCACTGTAAAGCTCTTATCAAATGTGCTATGGGGTTGTGGTTTATTTAACATCTATCCTATTCAGTTATAAAAATTGATTTACGAAGGAGTTGTAGTAGTAGTAGTAGTAGTAGTAGTAGCCGAGCTCATCAACCGTCTTAATCAGCGGTGCGTATGACACCAATGAATGATTATGTCTGTCAGGTTGTCAGCAATGGTTTGAGCGTCTCGTTCCTGTGGCAACTGGACGTCGGCGTCTTGGACGGAACAACTCCGATCAAGACGGAGTTCACTATGAAGTATTCTCCGCTGCAGCGATCAGAGGACATCGACTCAGAGGATCCGCTCAGTAAAGATGAACAATCTGAGCTCAGGCTCTACAAGTGTCCGTTTGATATTACCAACTACAAGGTACGTTAACAGTTAAGAGAGTTATTGTCTTTGGAGGTAATCCCCCGTAGTCTTACTTTGTTGTGCTGACCGGTGTGAAAATCTACCTCTGCGAGAGTGAATGAACTTACTGATGATGACAACTTAATTTGAAAAAATTTAATATTTACTGTATGTGTGTTTGTGCTCAACATGTGAACTTTTCTCCTACCTATGAAAGGTTAGTTTATTGTTTTTCATTGTCAAATATAGATAGATTGGCAATGAATACCTAAATAGATACTAGTACATAAAAACTAAACTTATTTATCCATCTTGTAAGTTTCTCTCATACACATTTACACTCAGTCTTCTGTCCAGTGTCCATGTACATTTAAAACTTCTTTCTCACTGGTGATTACTGATAAGATACTTGCTAACTGTAATGAGCTTGAACTCGGAAGGTGGGAGGTGGCTCACGAGTGGCTCACCAACTAAAGGCTACCCCTTAACCTCAACATTTGTTAGGGTCCTACTCCACTGCTCCACCCACCTTCCCTTCTAGTTCTCATCTCCTCCACTCCCGCCTAAAAATGCCACTGGCATGTTTTCATTTCGTAAATAACTGTATAGACCTATGTTAGTTATATCCGTCCACTCTCGTCGAGTGAGCAAGGACCTGTTTGGCCGAAACAGTGTCAGCGGTTTTTCTTGTGTTATGTATATTTTATTTGTCTCTCTATCATATCTACGAGATCCCTGCAGTCACCGACCAGGTAAGCTGTTGAGTTTCCTCTCCATTTTCACACACTATATCGATTATTATTACAGACGCTGTATGTGGTCAAGACCCGAGTGGAGCCCACTAAAGGCAGCGAGTTCTGTCGTGCGGGGACCATGAGTCACCTCCAACTTAGCGTGGAGAGCGTCGACCAAAGCTTGCACATATCTCTCATGTACGAAGTACTGGCGGACCAAGCAATGTGGGCAGTCTGCGGTCGCACAGCCGGTAAGCAATTCAGTTTGAATTCGTCATTCTAGCTAGTAATCGACAATATCAACAATATGGAAGGGTAGAGTTGGCAGACTTGCAAATTTTGCAGAAACCTCTTAATCGAGTATAAGGTATAATGATAAATACGTATTGCCTTTTTAACGACAAAAATGTTTCAAGTTAAATTAGTAGAGAAATGTAATTTTGTGGATTTATACAAGTGCCTATGCTGTCAATTTAATCCCTGACAATCATTTGTAATTTGCATTGCATATATATACAACTATAACTGATGATTGTCCTTAAATTTGTTTTGTTATGTATGAACATTGAGCTTAGATTAGGTAAGTCTGTGTTTAATTTTTTTGGCAAAAACAATGTAAACATTTTTGGTTTGACATCGAATACGACTATATAATGGAATCCCAACCCTAGCAACCAATACTACTACAAGTTATTGTATCTCTAGGAGTGATCTCATTGGAGACGATGGAGAAGGCGAGTGTCACCCTGGATGTCATGCCTCTTATTGGAGGGTTCCTGCCTCTTCCGCTGGTACGGCTCTCTAAGTACATTCCGGCGACGGAAACACGCTTGCAGGGCAAAGGTGAGTGACGGTAGTTACCTGCTGTATCCCACGTTTTCTTGTTCTGTGTCTATTTACTCTGCTGTGCTAGGTAATTAATGAATAACTTTTGTTGCTATATTAAGTAAATTGTTCTCAGTCTGGTTTACTAGAGATTTTTTTTTAAAATTATATTTTTATATATTTTATTTAAAATTTTAATACAGTGTGAAGGACTATGTATAGGAAGTGCAACAGATTTTCTGCTGCTAATTTAGTGTAAGGCAGGAGCATATACAACAATTAATCGGTTAATATTTTATGTGGTGACTGGTAAATAAAATTACCGGCATATTCAACATCGATTATTGACTAATTGTGGAGAGAAAATCAATAATTTTAAAATTAATTATGTAAATATTAAAATTGACCGATTTTTTGTGAGATCTCCGTTAAAAACTTAAGAATTTATTGCTACGCAATAAATTTCAATTTGCACTGTAGGGCCTATTTTTGTTATAAATATTAGTACAAAAAAGATTAGTCTATTTTTTGCTGTAGACTTTGTATTAGACTTTCTATCATACTCAATGTGAATTCTGAATATTGTATGGTTCATTGAATCATTGGTGTTATGGTTGAAGTCCTGGTTTCAAGGTCTGGGGAGTGGAGTTTGATTTCTGGTATTGGGTAAGAACTTTTAAAAAAAATGCAAAAATGGAACCTTGATTGATGAAGCTGTCTGTTTTTCGTGCAATGGCGCAGGTAAAAATTTGCGACCAAATGCTATAAAAGATAAAACCATAATTTTTTTGCTGAAGGAACTTTTAAACAGGAATTTTAATTTCAAAAGTTTATTTTTGTGGGATCTAACCCAACACTGTTGATTTCCAATGTGGGCTGGGTTAACATAATTAAGCGAGCGTTTCCATTTGACTCTGCCGGAAAAATTAGTCACTGTTTTTTTTTTTTCTTTTTTCTTTTTTTTTTGTTTGTTTGTTTGTATGTCTCGCCATAACGTTCGAACGGAGGCTCGGATCGAGTTGAAATTTTGACCATCCGCAAGCTTCGTTCTCGATTGAGTGCCATTAGTTTTGTGGCAAAATCGTTCAAAAAGTTAAAAAGTTACATTAAAGTTAATCGAAAGTTTTTTTTTCAAACTAAACGGCGACAAAATCTGAGGTGGCCAAATCATTTAGAATGTCCGCCCGGTCACGAATATGTTAATTTTATTTTGATCCGATAAGTAGTGTAGATGGAAATTACATTATAACAAAGTTCCGTTACCATGGCAACGGAAAGTCGCGCAGCTTTTTTGGCTCATGATAGCGGTCGAACGGAGGTTCGGATCGAGTTGAAATTTTGACCATCCGCAAGCTTCGTTCTCGATTGAATGCCATTAGTTTTGTGGCAAAATCGTTCAAAAAGTTAAAAAGTTACATCAAAGTTAATCGAAAGTTTTTTTTTCAAACTAAACGGCGACAAAATCTGAGGTGGCCAAATCATTTAGAATGTCCGTCCGGTCACGAATATGTTAATTTTATTTTGATCCGATAAGTAGTGTAGATGGAAATTACATTATAACAAAAGTAACGTTACCATGGCAACGTAAAGTCGCACAAAGTTTCTATGCACTGCCACCTAGAAGTAATCAAAATACTATCGAGGAAGCAGTGTATTATTTGTAACCAAAGAATTAAAATAGTTTTCCCAAAGAAATGATGTCAAGGTCTTCTAGATGGCGGTGGATTTTATCCACAAAGTAAAGTTTTACCCACGGGTTTACCCAATTACCCTGCCAATAATAAATAATTTTGGAAACATGGCCCCGTGGACAGCGAACGTCGCAAATTTAAAAAAAATGTGCAATGTGGGTCTAGCTATAGCACGTGCTCGCTTATCAACGCGTCCAACTGAGCGTTTCCTAGTTTATTTATTTGTCTGTATACAATGTTTTCTTATCCTTTTTCTCAAATGCCTACCTTCCTCCTAGCATCATGCTTGATCTAGTCAACCAGTTGAGACTTGCCTCTCTTCCTCCTTCATGCCATAAGACATTGCGTCACGCTCCCTTGCCAAACCTGCACATGTATATTGTGCGTGTATTCTATTCTGCTCACCATTCCCACACATTGTGCAGGTACCTACTGGTTTCAAACACTCCTATTTGGTGCAGATGCTTTCCCAACATGTCATGTTGTGTCTTCGTCCTGTTGTTATTGGATGAGCGTAGCGAGCGTAGCGAAGATTCCATTTCACTACACTGGAGAAAAAAATCCGGAATGTTTTTTTTTTTTCTTTCTTTCTGTTTGTATTATTGTGTGTCTGTGAGCACGATTCCGGCTAAACCGATACTCCAATTGCGATGAAATTTTATGGAGGCCTTCGAAATCTCTGAACCAAGAGCTGCCACGTTTTTGAGCGCAATCGAAAAATTATTTCTCATGAAAATCGCAATTTTACGATTTTTTTCGATTTTTTAAAAAATTCTTCGACTTATAACACTTACATGCTTTATCCGAACGTAACGATTTTTTCACAGAATCTTTATTTTATGAATTAAGGTATTCGTGTGAAATTCGAGCGCAATAAAAAAATTATTTCTCATGAAAATTGCAATTTTACGATTTTTTTTTTTTTGACTTTCTTTGACTTTAACACCTACATGCTTTATCCTATTGTAATTATTTTTTCACAGAACCTTAATTTTATGAATTAATATATTCGTGTAAAATTTGTGCGCAATCGAATAATTATTTCTTATGAAAATTTCAATATTATGATTTTTTCCTTTTTTAAAATTACGATTTACTAAAAAAATTAAGAATTTAAGTTAATTTTTTATTTAATTTAATTAAATTTAAAAAAAATTCAATTTAGTAATGATTTTTTCACAGAACAACAGAAAATCGGCATAACACATGGCAGCTCAATGCACCAATTACGCTCATCCAACAACGCGGCGAGACTTAAGCGTTTTCCTAGTACAGTAGTAATATACTATGTGATAGATTACAGAAGGGAATCTTTAAAATGACTCTTATGTACACTCAATAATTTTACGTTGGTTTTATTCAGACACAATATCGAATCCAGCTACGTCACATCCCCGATTGGAGCCATTCGGACCGGGACAAGTCTACAATAGCAGTAAATCCCAGCAGGTACATGTGCTGCCATCTGCCAGCGCTACCAGTAACCAAGACAGCCTCTCTTAGTCCAACAAACAGTAAGCATAAGCCTACACATTGCACTAGGATTCCTTGGATCTAATACAAAGATAACCTGCAGAAAATGCCAGAAGGCAGAGCCAACAGTTAGGTACTGTATTTTTGATGATAACAATCACAATGGATCAAATGGGTTCAGCAATATTTGATATCATTACAACTTTCAAGTAGAAGTAGGCCTACAGCAATACACAGCAAAACAACATTATGTAGGTGTTTTCATTCCTTTTTGGAATAGGCCTATAAGACTTAACTTAAGTGTTTAATGATGGAGTAATGACACTCCTTTGAGAAGTAAACTACTTGTTACAAAGTAACTACCCAACACTGCCAATGAGTAGGAGTAGGACTCTAGGCTGTAAAATCAACAGTGGACTTTAAATCTTGTCTCTGAATGAAACAAAAGTAATTTCAAATTAACTACGTAGGCCCTATCACATTAAATCGATTTATGATGTTTCTTTTTACGGTTGCAATCATGTAAGCCCCCCAATGGTACCCAAAACTATAGCAGGCCCTAGATTTTTTTTAGGCTCTCCCAAGATTTCATCAGTATTGGAGTTCTGTAGAGAGTAAACAAACGTACAGAACTGCCAAAAACAAAACAAAAATTATCCAAACTATATTATGGCCTACGTAATTTAGATCATTATTTGTAAAATAACGTGCTAATAACTACTAAGTAGGCTACTGTTTATACTTTATATTGATATTTTTTCTGTTTTTATTCTTATTTTATTTTATTAAAGCTTTTATGATGTACAATTATATTAAAACCATATTTTCATTTTTCATATAAACTTAATTCATTGCTATAATGTTGTTGCATTTAAGTTATATGTAAGACCAATACCATGCATAAAACAATCTAATTGAGGAAATATTTTTTGTGTGGAAAGATACAAATTTTATTTTTACATAAATTCTGAAAAGTACAGCATTTCAGTCTTATTTATTATATAATACCATATATACAAATACCAGTATATAATAATAATTAATAGACCTGCGACATATATATAACATAATGTCTATAATATGTAGGTAATATTATTATTTGGCCTAGTATTTACTGCTTGTTTACACTTGTATACTTATTAGTTTTATTATTCATCATTGTAAAAGGGGTAAACTACTAACCTGGCTATAATTTATAAATATGAGTTGATGTTTAACATGGTTTAAATTTCAATGATTAACATGATACCTACTTTATTTTGTAATCTACTCAACCTTAAGAGTAAATAACAAAACTGCCATATATGGTATAAAAATAAATAGGTAGGGCCAGGGGATAATGGTATAATTACTCGTACATGTTTCAACTAGAGGCTGTAAGCTATGCAAATGTGTAAAGTTTTGGAATCACTGTTTAAGTACCTGTATATTGTTATCAATCACATTCACATATAATAGTAAAACTATCTTGTAAAATAATTGTATATTATTATTAAGGTAAATAAAATACACCTTGTTACCATAAAAAAGGTTTCTGTGATTTCATCATATTTTACTTTATGAAGGAGCATCTAAATGTTGCATATTCATTCGAAAATTGTGCATATGCACCAGATATGACTATTCTACTACCACAATATTCTTTCTCTCTTGTCTTGAACTCCTGATACCTCACCCTGGAAGTCTTCCGTCGTCTACAGAGACGTATCACCACTCTAGAGCATGGATGCGCCGGTGGCGTGTAATGCCGAACTCCTTAAAGGTGCAGCTCATCCTTTTTCACCAGCATCACAAAACTCAGAAGATGTCTCAACGACCACTCCGTCAATTCATCTCACTATGGGGAGCTACGGTGGACCCCAGTCGGTCGCCAAGTACCTTGGAGTAACCTCAACTCATTGCCTTGACGTGCGGTCGTGTCTAAACTTACTTGTGAATTGTGATGCTTTGTGGGTGACTTTATGGCTGCAGCTTCCGTAGTCTATGGCACACATATAGAACTATCATCCGCCCCCTCTTTAAATGCGTGGCCCCGGCGCTGGCACCCGTCATTGGAGAATGTCTCCAGCAATACTTCTCTCTGGAGCGAAGAATCCTTCGCCGCATCGGGCGGCTTCTTCCGATGACACAGAATGAAGACGTGTATACCCAAAGCGGCGTCGGCGGTATCAGCTCTCGATTTGACACCCTCGCAGGGGCTTACATGCAACGTCTTCACGCAGGCAGAAGGGATGAGCTTCACGACCTCATTTTGCGTCTATGATCCTTTAGGCCTCGCCTTTGCTTCAAGTATCCTGACCCCCCTTTTGCCTTTCTCGTCAACTAACTATAAATTCCATGTTCTATTGATGTCTTTTGTTGTATGTTTGTTTACCTGAATTTGTAACTCTGTAATCACTGTGTCAGGCTACAGAGGGCCACACGTGCCCTGTATTAGCCAGCCTGCCCTATGGACAGGTAAAATTCATTAAATAATAATAGTATACTATATGTAAGGAGAAAAAATACTGGGAGACTATACTCTACCACCAGGAAGTTTATTATGAATGAATGAATGAATTTTATTTCCAATACAGTAAGGTACATACATTTACATAGATAAATACATTTTACACTGTAATTGGCCCTTCTAATCTTCTGTGGAAGATTATTTTAATAGGATATTTGGAAAATGTTAAAATATAGAGAATGTATTAAAAAACTAAGTAAATAAGATAAAATAACATATTTATGTAGGAAAGTAAAATAAGTCTACTAGATGACAAATATAATTAATATAACAAAACATAAGATTAATAATAGACTTAAAATTAAAGACTGAATATATTTTTAAAAATACATAGGCCTAGTGCACGTTGATTTAGCCCATCTATGTTAAATTAGACGAGTGAGCGAAGCGAATGAGGATATAACACCACTTGATCGGGTCTTCGTCGTGACTAATGTGTCTGTTTGTTAAATGTCTGTCCGGTCCCATACGGCTGAACGGCCAAATAGATTAAGTTGAAATTTTAAACAGACATCCCTGACCAGGTAACTGAGAACTGCTAACAAAATGATCAAAATCTGTTGTGATTTAAACCTACAAGAAATAATAAATTGAAAAATAGGCTTGAAATGTGTAGGTTTCATTTTAACAACAATGCTTTTGTTCTTGAAGAAGTCATTTTTATTGAATAATTTTTATCAGGCCGTGATTGTATATGCAGTGACCAAGTTGTATCGAATCTTGCACGCTCAAGGTTCCCCTAAATTCCGCTGGAACATTGAGTAAACCTTGAAATCTTTACTCGTATTTTGTACTGGCTATGTTTTCCCTAGTATTGTATGCATTTCAAAACATGGTTTATAATTTTTTAAATACAATCCAGAAATTAAAAAAATCTTTCCCGACCGGGGGTTTGAACCTAGGTCTTTCACATTTTGGGTATAATGGCGCCTTAGACAACTAGACTAGGAAAACGCCAAAGTCGTTGTTAGAGGAGTGAGCGAGTCATGTGTTGAGTACCCGGGAACATTTGCATTTAAGTTTGATTGATTATACATAGATATAAATAATAGGATTTTGAGTTTAGTTGGTAAAAGGGAGTGTCAACTGTAAGGCCATAATGCGCCACTCTAGCCTATGATAGGCTAGGGAGGAAATACCCATGCTGACTTGATTAAATAAAGCTTTAGTCTAATAGTAAACAATCTTTTTTGAAGCTCTCTCTGGTGCCAGGCGCGGTTCCCCATGTGATAGAGCAACACTACAGATTAGAGAATGTTTTGGTGGAGGTGCCAAGTCGCGTGTGTAATATTCACCTAGGATGCCACTGATGGTATGCAATCTGTTTTGAATTTATTTTATTTTATTTTTCCCTCTGGTGCTGGGCACGGTTCCTCATGTGACAGAACAACAAGATAAGTGCAGAGATGAGAATCAGCCCTGGAAACAAACACAGGCAGGGTCAACAAAATACCTTCAGCTCATTATTTTGGTATACATTGGATTTAAAACTTCTCCATGGTTACATTTATTGGTTAAGTTATAATATATGTAAAATTTTTCAAATGCTCAATATCCCGTTAAATTAGCAGAACTTTCTATTTCTTGTAATTAATTTTAAGTATATTAATTATCTTTCAGCGACAATTGCTATCATTACAAACTATGTGCATGCTGTTTACCATTTAAAACAAAGCGTAGCAGACTTTACCTGCATGTAATGAGCGAGTCTTTTATAGTTTTATCTGATCTCACACAATGCAGCTGTTGTTTTTATGGGACTTGATATGTTTTTCTTCCAATGCAACGTCAAAACTCTATCAATTTTTAAAAAAGTGATTGGCCATCCAATGTAATCCAATGAGGCTAGTACCTCTTAGGTCATTTAAATCAACCAATAACATTTGAGGAATAAAGAAACTTGATTCCAAATAGATAAGTTGCTAGATATTTGTAGCACTCAATTCAAATACATGCACGTGTACATAGCTATCACCAGGGCCGTAATAAGGCATCAGGCTAATAAGGCTGTCCAGATGTATGTATTGTATTTATATTTTTTTTAAAAATGTTGTTCCCCATTACCTACACCCATTAAAATAATCAAATGAAGGGATATAGCTATCAAAATTAATGTCAATACTATTGTTGTAAAAATGTACGTCTGCATGAATGTCCCTCAGCTTCACTGAAAAAAGGGTTACGAGGGTGGCGCAACAAGTTTTTAGCCTATGAGCGCTGAATGTCTTAATACGACCCTGGTTATCATGCCAAAGAGATTTTGATAATGCAGTAGTTAATTAAATGAAGCAGGTTTTAAAAAATAGCTTACCCAAACTACTTGCAACAAAAAATACCATCGTCGTTGTTTTCTGATCTGGATATCGTTCCATTTCAGGAAAGTAATAGTTCGGTGTGTGAGCATACCACATTTTGTCTTGCGGCCGTACTTCCCGACCTACAACAAGTTCAAATTTTCGTTGTTAGGTTGTTTCTTTGCAAAGTAATCACATTAAATACGTCGATAAGTAAGACATGGCCCCTTTTTACCATTGAAACAAGACTCAGGTTCGTCGCTGTTGTCCCCACAATGATCGAAGCCATCGCAGTGCAACTGAATAGCAATACATCGGTGATTCGAGCACAGGAAGTCGGAGCCAGTGTAACAATCTGGGGGGAAAACATCAAAATTACAAGTCCGTAGTATTTATAAGCAGTTGCTATTTCATCTCCTTGTCTTGACGATACGATATCGATATGCGGGAATATTTTTAATGACAATATTTGGACTACATATCATAACAAAAAAATATCAACTCAAAAATTCCTAATTTTGTTCAAAACATGAAAAATTAAAAGAATGATTGTATTTTTTGGAATGTTATAGTGAACGCCCTTTATGCTGTAAATATCTGAGAGAAGTGGATTTATTTCTTTAAATTTACATAGTACACATGTAATTTTTTTACTTTCAATTTCACGGAAAAAAACTTACAAAAGTTGGTCAACAAACAAATTTTGAAAAATATTTTCTTTTCGAATCAAGCTAAAATTGGCTATTTATAGGGAAAATTTGTAATAATTGACCCATTTTGAAATACAAATAACATTTTTTTTTTAGCATACATTTGTAGATTTAACATTATATTTTAATTAATTAGCAAATATTAGAACGATTATTTATAATATACTTCTAAAACCTGTCAAAAGTTGATCAAATAACCTCTCGAACCAATTTCTACTTTTTAAAAACATTTTTATAGTTAAAAAACATTTACGGGACCCTAAATTAAATAAACTTTGTAATAATATACCAACCTATATGATTCAAACTTGACGAGGATACTAACCCATATAGTAATTGAACGAGGCATAAACTATAGCAAGGCGTGAGTGGGAGCTAAACGAGCCACGCAAACTAACATAGAAGCCGACATCAGATGGGATAATGTGCTCCTTGGCTCGAAACTGGTGTGTCTGCGCCATGGGGTAGCGTATGGTCTCGAGAACTTGCTGGTCTGAAGTGAGTCCGTGGATGGCCTTGAGATAAGTGGTGTTTGCCATGTCCAGGAATGAGGCGACCTTCAGGTACAAGTGAGTCTTGGGGTGGAGGAAGTTCTTCGCGGGGCGAATCAACCAAACACAGTCGTAGTTCTCGACGCCACGGTCAACCATATTCATCATAGTGATGGCCCCGCCCAAGTTCTCGACGTAGCCGCCGCAATCTGTGGAAACAAACATAGTTATAATAAGTCAAACATTATAAAGCAATGAAGGCAGGAAGATTTGGATATGACGCGCAAATATGTCAATAATTCTGTGAAGTAATTATAAAAAGAAAGAATGGTTAGATAATAATGAATTCATAACAAAAATATGTGAATTTTGCAATTATTATAAGCTTATGCTATATTTTTCATATACTTTTATGGAATTATAGTATTTCGTAGGTCATTGCTAAAGAAGTAACTATGAAATGGTTCAAAATACATTGCAATTATATATTATTTTCTTGGTATAATATTATAAATTCAATGCAAATTGAAAAACTTCACGTGACACTTATTGCATTGATGCCATGAGCCTTCTCATGTTTCGTCCATCACATAAGTAAACGCGTAGACATACTGTTAAAATTTAGTTTCTTCTAACAGATTATTTTTATTGATCGGAAGTAGTACTTTAACTACTTTTTACACACAAACGGCTGCTCTACACCAAGGTTACAAAACAGACATAAACTAGCTAATTTAATGACTTAACTTCATAACATACCTAAAAAAATTTAATTGGATGAGCGTAGCGAGCGTAGCGAGCGAAGCGAAGATTCCATTTCACTACACTGGAGAAAAAAAATCCGGAATGTTTTTTTTTTTTCTTCTTTTTTTTTCCCTGTATTTTTGTCTGTTTGTCCACACGATTCCGGCTAAACCGATAATCCGATTGCGATGAAATTTTATGGAGACCTTCGAAATCTCTGAACTTAGAACTGCCAAGTTTTTGAGCGCAATCGGAAAAAATTTTCTCATGAAAATCGCAATTTTACGATTTTTTTTCGATTTTTTAAAATTTTCTTCGACTTTATAACACCTACATGCTTAATTCGATTTTAATGATTTTTGCACAGAACCTTTATTTTATGAATTAAGATACTCGTGTGAAATTTGAGCGCAATTGAAAAAATATTTATCATAAAAATCGAAATTTTACAGGTTTTTTCTTTTTTTAAACAATTCTTTGACTTATATCACCTACATGTTTTATCCGATTGTAATGATTTTTCACAGAACCCTTATTTATGAATAAATAGTTTAAGTGTTAAATTTGAGCGCAATCGAGAAGTTATTTCTTATAAAAATCGCATTTTACGCTTTTTTTCTTTTTTTAACAATTTCAATTAATTTTTAAAAAATTAAAGTTAATTTTTAATTAATTTAATTTAATTTAAAAATTTCAATTATGTAATGATTTTGCCAGAACAACAAAAATTCGCATAACACATGCTGCTTCAATGCAACCAATACGCTCATTCCAACAACGCCGCGGGACTTTAAGCGTTTTCTATACTGAATATATGATACATTATTTTCCTATGAGTGATCGTTGTTAATAGGCCTACATAATTTTGAAAGATTATCTTACCTGTTATGGGTTTCACTGCCTCATCTTTTTGGTTGTTGTCAATAAAAGAATACACAGCTTTGTAACCAAAGCCGGACCCTCCATTGGCATAAAATCGAACCATTAAAGATGGCCCTGACGAGAGGATGACAGGGGGCCTGAACATTCTCCCACTGCTAACTTCGAGTCGGTTTCCATTCCAATCGTAGAATTCCATAATAGATAATGGGGCCAAGATGAAATCTTGGAATATGACTCGTACTCGGCAGTTTACTGTTGACTCCGTACAGTTTATTACATACTCCATGCTCAAGTCTCGGGGATACGGGGCGGGGAAGAAGGGCGATGTTAAAAATCCCCCTCGACTCCCATTCCCATGCGTCAAGCCATTGCTTAACGTTCCTTTTAAAAACTGACGATTACCTGCAATGAATTAAACACATTAAATACTCTACAACTTTTAGTCAAATTGGATTCAGCTCGGTTGACTTGTGAAACACAATATGCATGTTTGTGTTGGTTTTATCCTTAATAATATTTTTTATCACCACCAGTTGAATGACCAAGATATCCTGAGGGTGTGATTAATTTAAGAACAACTCAGGGAGACACTTCTTGGATTTATGAATGTATATACTGCGCCAATACCGTGCATTATGTCTTTATCTTTTTCATTTAAATTCTACTCAAAATCCTGTTAACAAGGCCATGATCTACTATACTCCTAGCAGCACAGATGTCCGAAACGAAACTCTCACACAATCATGTAATGTTAACATACATGAAAGCTGTCATTGAGTATGAGCTTCTGTGATGTGACCATTGACTAACAAAAAACGAAAAATCATGAGTTTGGTGATTTTTGTTTTGGTATGGTGTTGTTTTGATTTTGTCTCTGTCATTAGTCACTAACGCTAATGACCGATAATCTTCTTGGTCTTGGTGTGTATAGCTATAGCCTTACGTGCCTATAAACAAATCAGATTCACACTGAAAATCAGTTATATAACTGAGTGGGTAGACTCTAAATACAATTTATTTTTTATTTATTATTATTTATTTATATCGACCAGATACTTCCGAGCTGCAGGAAAAGCCACTCGCAAAATGTCTATGGCCTCTCCAATGACAGTAAGTGGTGGGAATATACCTTTTTCAACCAGAGCCATAAGTTCTATACCCAATAGTAGAACTGAAGAGATCGAGAGAGTGATTTATAGTCGGTCACATGTGCGACTTTCAGTAGAATTATCTCTCATTGCAAAAATAAACCTGTCATCTTTATCTTTTTTTTAGAAGGTTTCCTAAAAATATCATCGAAATTGAAATAGTCGTTGGTCCAGTACCTACATTAGTGAACATACACATCACACACAAAATCGGCAAGCTTATTTCAATGTGTAACTAGTCAAATTAGTTTGGTAGCACAAAACAAAATCACAATGACATTACTACGGTCCTCGCAATAATTATTTGAAACATTATATTATTTATTATCTCTAACAACAGGTATTAAACCCACAAGTGTTAGGTATAGCTAAAACTAAACAATTTTAAAAAATTAAAAAAAAAATCGTTTGATGACCAAATCCAAGTAATTTCCACAAATGTCCGGACCATTGTTTGACCTAGAGTTAGTTTCACTCAAAACTCAAAAGTTTGAAGACTAGGAGGTTGTTTACATAGGATAAGTGCATTGCGAGATCAGAGAACATTTAAAATATTTTTTTGGAAAGTTATTACAAATTACTTGCTTGGTGGCATATTTACAGGTCAGTTTCTAAAAAAAGTAAGCAATACATGGAAAATGTGCTCTGATAGCGCCAATCACACATTCTTAATTGGCATGTTGACCAAACCACAATTCTGCGGTAAGGACAAGAGCTTCCAAGTGAACCAGAATAAACCAATGCATTCTTCTTCAAAACCTGGGTTTGCTCGAGCTTATATTCACAAACTAAAGTTTTTAAAGTATATTTATACTTGCTCCAACAAAAGAATGCAGATGCTTGGTAGTGGTGGGGGTAGAATGAATGCGCGGTAAATGGAATGTCGCCTTTGTGTATGAAAGAGAAATATATTTTACCAACGAAAGCAAAAATTATCTGTGCTAGATCCCAGAGTTCCTCCGTGTGCAAGATCCACGCTGAGCTAGCGTGAAAAGAGTTGACAAAGTTGTTATGTTGGGAAAACAATTTCGAGCCATCTGCATTCTTTCGTTGGGACCACTATAGTACTTACGCTCAGCAGAGTATTCGAGTATGAATGCATGTTGGTGGTTTTCACTGAATAGCAATGTGATTGATAGGGTGCGGGTTTGTGAGCGGTATGCCAATGTTCCCGTAGGGGACGTAGTTTGTGCCGTGTTCAAGACACCACAAAACGGCGTCCCAGACTTTTCTTCATACGGAGGTTCAGCTATCAAGACGTAATCACATCGACACGAGCCGTCCCCGGCCGCCACGTCGTCTCTACCGCAGCGGTGTGACAAGTCCAGGTGGCGGAATGTAATGGTGATGATGCACGAGGGGCGGGTGATCAGTTCCAGACTGCACTGCTCGTGTGAGGTGCTGGATGGCCGACCATGAGTGTCGTACGAGGGACGGGACACGTTCCTAGCCGTGAGGATACCTCGGTCTCCGAGATCGAGATACAGCGTCTTGCCGTTGTAACTTCCACAGACGTCATCACGACGGACCACAGCGGCCGATATGTCTCGCAGAAATAACAGCAGCAAAACAGACACAATGGAATCTGGACGGGTCAGCTAAGAAAACAAAATACAGATTGTAAATAATAAACCAAAGCGAACAAGTATGGAAAATTAATTTTGATTCATAAACATTTTTTGTTTTTATTGGGTATTTTGCAATGCGGTCTCGGCAGGTACGGGAAACATCGATGCCCTACATATTTACTTTGTGATATTATACAATCCGTTTCAAGATCACTGAACAAAGAATCACTGGACAAAGACATAGTTGCATAACAAATGTGGTAGGAGGCCTATGTATGGTATTCAACGTTTGGCTCGTTAGAGATGTTGTGTAATGGCTGGGATGTTGATTCATATTTGTTTAAATATATATAATATATAATTTCTGCATCCTTTTTTATAGAAATATTAAAAGTTTTGGTTATTTCAATACACATTGTATGTTGGCAGTTTTAACCCACTCAATTTCAATTGTCAACACTGGCCCAACCTGGGCTGATTTAAAAAATCATTGTTCAGTATTATTTATATACTTTATATTTCCTTTACTTTTTAACTAAAATAATATTTAAATAAAGTACAGTCCCGCAATCTTCATTCCGACGGTATTTTATCAACTTTCATAGATTTGCAAATTTAAATTTTTGCTATAAAAGTTAAATCTAATTTTAAATATTATTTGATCGGGACATTTCGGTCTTGTATAATAGTTTTGTAAGTTTGGCACAGTTTAAGCTGAAGCGTCAAAATATAATAAATAACCCATGCGGTGAAGTTCTGACTAAATAATTGTAGGTAATATCCCGGGCCGCAAAAGTCTAAAATTTAGAATGTTAAAAACCTGTTAGTTAATTATATACAATCATCTAGTTATTTATTTATTCATTCAACAATCTACATCTACCGGTATCCTATTCAATAATAATAAACGATTTCCAAAGGAGAACAAATAATAAAAATCGATACTATTGTAGTCACCTGCTATTCAATCGTCAAGTTTTTCCAGGTAAAAAAAAATTCTATGTGAAGAATTTATCGTAAAAGTAGCACGATATTCATGAGAAATATCAAATATTTCTTCGATTGTACTAAATAACGTGGTAGGTCTAAATTCAGAGATTTCGAAGGTCCCCTCCAAGTTTGGTCAAGATCTCATATGCCGTTTGCCCGGTAGAAAGCGAACAAACAGACAAAAAAACAAACAAAAATCACCCGAGCTAATTTTTTGAGGGTCATTGAAAGTGAAGTTTTCGCTTTCGCTTTCATCAATATTAAGATCCTTATTATATTAATGTTATGTTAGCGGGTGAACCTCGTAATATTGTAAAATTTTCTTGCAACTAGTATTGTACCATATTATAGGCTATATCTTAAAACACAGTTTTAATTGTACCAGCTGGGCTCCACACGAGTTGTCTTGAATTATAAAAATTTTACACTTTGAACTTACCATAACATCTAGTGCATCCCATTGCAAACTCAAGTTTACCACTGCACAGTGCACATCCTGCACAAGAGTAATTGAATTAAGGACTTAGTAATGAGACTGCGTCGAAATGTATTTCCATCTAATCCTTGCACTTTACAGGCTTTTTGGCAGAAAACGTGACCACATGGAAGAGATTACCATTGTTTTCAGTTTCCATAAGTTATTACTTGCTACACCGGTTATAGGTGTTCAATATCTATGGGTTAAAATAACACTCGCCAAGAATCAGCAACGTATGTAATAATTTAGTCTTGCACCAACGTTGCATTTACAGACAATCAATGGTAACTAATTTTTTTTAAAAATGTATTAGAGTCTACCCACTCAATTATACAACTGATTTTCAGTGGGGGACAGTAAACCAAAGCGACATCGCTATACAATCGCCCTCTTCACCTTTCGGGGTTCCCTCCACCTTTGTCATAGGCTTAATAATATAAAAGAATACTGTAAGTTTCTCAGCCCCTCCCCTGCTCTTCAGTGAGCCCGTTCCAATCAACAATTGTTTTACCCAAGGAGTATTTATACCCAGGTCTGTTTTCCATACCCTTCTATCGTATTTCCATATGTGATCATGTCTACCTAAGTAATTGGCTTTAACCAAATGACCCTGAAGCTCACCCCATCCCTCATGGTCTCTATAGACACCCTGTACATTTTTTTGAGCCTGTCTATTCTACGCCCGTCTTCAAGCTTCTCCCACCCCAAATCCTCAATCTTCAAGCTTCTCCTCATTGGATGAGCGTAGCGAGCGTAGCGAGCGAAGCGAAGATTCCATTTCACTACACTGGAGAAAAAAATCCGGAATGTTTTTTTTTTCTTTCTTTCTGTATTTTTGTCTGTCTGTTAACACGATTCCGGCTAAACCGATACTCCGATTGCGATGAAATTTTATGGAGGCCTTCGAAATCTCTGAACTAAGAACTTACGATTTTTTTCGATTTTTAAAAAATTTCTTCGACTTATAACTCCTACATGCTTTATCCGATTGCAATGATTTTTTTCACAGAACCTTAATTTTATGAATTGATATATTCGTGTGAAATTTGAGCGTAATCAAATAATTATTTCTCATGAAAATCGCAATTTTACGATTTTTTCTTTTTTTAAAATTACGAATGATTAAAAAAAAATAGTTAATTTTTTTATTTAATTTGATTTTTATTTTAAAAAAATTTCAACAAAGTTCTGATTTTTTCACAGAACAACAGAAAATCCGCAAAACACATGGCAGCTCAATTCACCAATTACGCTCATCCAACAACGCGGCGGGACTTAAGCGTTTTCCTAGTATATCCTCACAGTGTTGCCCTGTTCATTTACATATACATACATGGTCATTCTACAAAAATGTTAATCAAACATGATGATGATGATTTTTGTTGCTTAACGTCTATTAATGAACTAAGACTATTTGAGATTAGTACAGGTGATAGAATCATGAAAGACTATAGGTACTAAAAACTCTTGCCTTATTTATGTGGGATCCGAACCCACGGTCTCGTAGAACCATATGCATTGGACCAGCGCCTACTTCCTATTGATTCGAATTAGACAAATAAAGTTAAACAATGTTTTGCATTCTCTTCTACATTAGAAAATCTCATTTGCAAATACTAAGCCGGGTACTTGTGTAGTTGGTGTGACCTAACTTTTCAAAAGATTTTTTTTTTTTTTACTCAACCTACAAAACCTTTAACGTCGCTATTTAAAACAGAAAATGACTTTTAATGGAAAAGTACTTTCGTTTAAAATAGCGAGGTACCTAATACCCTAAGGCGTAGGTAGCCAAACATTTCTAACAAAAATCAAGAAAATTGTTTTAGCATTTTGAAAGTACCGCGCACCAGAAACCACAGCTAACCTATTTTTCGCGATGGTTACGTGAGAGGTCGTCAAGTAGGCTGTGAAAAGTTGTAAACAAAGATGGAGGGCGAAATTGTTGATGAAGTAAAAGCGGAGCTTTTGTATTTTGCCTTTAATGAAATATGTAAGTCCAATAAAAATCACGTTTATGAATATTTAAAGTCTGAAGTGGAACTGTCTCGGCACCTAGTCGTTCCGTCGGCTCTAGCAGCTACTCAACAAGTAAGTGATGTTTCAGAAAGTGTTAAGGAAGGGGAAGCTGACTTTCTTACCAAGCAAGAGCTCATTGAAATACCTTCTGTCCAACAAGGCCTAGGCTTATCAACAGACCTGCGGTTGGAATCGTATGACTATGAAACCCTTTTAGAATCTAGTGATGCTGATTTCGAAGGCGTATTTAGAATGAATAGAGCTACCGTTGATAAGCTTATCAGTGCAGTGGACAGAGTACTAAATAGTGGCCCTGAAACACTCAAGCCAAGTCATTCTAGGCCTGTTCCTACTGGCATGAAGGTTATGCTGACGGCTTGGCTTATGGGGAATAACCTGTCTTTCAGGAAGGCGGCTATTGTTTTTAAATTGTCAAAAAATACTGTGTACAGAATATTTCATGAGGTTTGTACCATATTGAAATTTCTAGCTGGAAAATACATACGCTGGCCTACGGCTGAGGAATGCTCGGCGATAGCCGACAGTTTCTTAACTTCATATAGTTTTCCAGGCATTATCGGTGCCGTTGGTTATCGCCACATAAGAATACGAGAACCAGAAAACAAAGACGAACGTGAAAAATTCATAAAAGAAGGTGACGATCATCACACTGTTTTAGTGCAAGCAGTTGTAGACAACAACTTACTGTTCCGAGATGTGTGCGCAGGTTTCCCAGGGAAAACACCAATTGTCCATGCTCTTGTAACAAGTCCTCTTTATAAACATCTTTCGGATCCAGCAAAGCCCTTGATTCAACCCGACGAACACATCCTCGGCAGTTCGGAATACCCGCAATTACCCAATTTGCTCACACCGTACACATTCACTACCAACGATCGATACCTTAATGAACAGGAACAAGAATTTAACAATCTTCATCATTCAGCTTACCAGCTTGTGGACTTCAGTTTTACAGTGCTTCAAGAGCGGTTTCCACGGTTGAACTATCTGGACGTTTTCAGGCCTGAGTTAGCTGGCAAAGTAATTGTTGCTGCCTGTGTTCTACACAATTTCACAATATTGGAGAAAAATGAGTGGTTTTTTATTCCACCTGTTACTGGTACGCCTACTGTATCCTAATGTCGATACCTATAAGTGTTAACAAAGTTGATGTAAGACCTAGGGCTACTTTGCTACTGCTTGGCATTAACCTAGCCAATTAGGCTTACACCTTACATTTATATTGTTTCCATTTTCTGCTGTGATAAGCCCCAATAATAAATAAGTAGGCTCTAGTCTACATTTGGCCTAGACACGGCCCTTTATATACCATGTAGCCTACATGTTATCCTTAAATTTTGGGTTTTATTTTTGCAGTGTTATTGGTTGCCTTCCCAATATTGGCCTAGGGCCTACTCTAATGGTCATGATCCTGTAAGTCTGCATAGACATGTTTGTAGACAAATAGGCCTACCCTTCTAAAGGCCCTAATGAATATTATAGGCTGGACTTAAAGGAAATCTTTTTCTTATATGAATATTCATTAGCCTGCCTACAGTAGCCTACCTTTATAATATGTTCTAGAGATCTCAATTTGAGATTGATTTCATAAAGTTGATCTCAGTAGGGTGCCCCAAGCCTTCCCCTATGGGCGCCCATGGGTCTACTGATGCAAAATATGATTTGAAATGTCAAAATGAAGAGCACCAGACCAGTAGCCTACCTATTGGTTTAACTTCGAGGATATTCATGCAAGAATATATTAGTTTTTACAGCTCAGTGACTGTTTTACTGGTTGATTAGAGCCTACACTCCCTCCACGCCATGAATAACAATGGATCTATTTAATATTCTGTAAATGGTTTTGGTTACCGACTTACCGGTACATACATTTAATTAATACACAAAGGTTGTATGGGCCTAGGTTTGAGGTTCCCCTTATTCCCACCAGAAGATTTTGAGGACTAATTTGAATAACTTCACACAACATAACATTGTGGGAATGGTTGCACAGACCTTGTTTCATGGTTTGCCATATTCCTCTCCTAGAAATCAGATGACCTTGGGTAGGTACCTACAGTAGGCCTAATTATCATTTGTGTGGCTCGTTGGTCTCGTGGTTAGTGTCTCTGCTTCCAATGCAGAATTTCCAGGGTTCGATTCCCGCCAAAGACAGAAGTTTTTTAAATTCGGATTTGGACTTAAGCCCATCAGTTCTTGGGTTAGGAATTTGTATGCGGTGACTTTGGAGCCGTCCTAGCAATGAGACACATAATAAATTCAAGTTGTTCTGAATCGGCCTTGTTGATTCTGGCGTTGATCCACGGATGTTCCTGTCCATACCACTGATTTCTATATTTCATATTAAAAAATATTGATCTTTGGTTGGTTATCGCTCACTTGTCGATTGCGTCGGGGCCTACAGAGTTGGCTTGGTCGCTTTGGTTTAATGTCCCCCACTGAAAATCAGTTACCGGTACGGTAGGCCTACCGTACAAGGTATATAGCCTGAGTGGATCGACTCTAAATAGGTACAAATTTATTTATTTATTTTTAGCTATCAAGCATAGGCCCTAGATCTTTTATCAACCTCTGAACAATACAGTAGGCCTAGATTGTATGGAAATCAATCTAGAAAAATAAAAAATCCATGTCAATCCGGGTATCGAACCTGGGTCTTCCGACTGCCAGCCAGCTTTACGCTTTAGCCCTACGCCTTTTTATGCTACCTACCAATGACGGTTTTAAACCTAATAACTTCTGGAATCTGGATTGTTTGTGGAAAGTCTAGGGGCCTATAGATTTTGTTATTTCTAAACTGATTTCCTTACAATAAAATACACCTACAGGAGTATTTCCCGATCAATGAAATCAAGAAATAATACAGTGGATTCCGGTTGGCCCTGCTAGTAATGTGTAGGCCTAATCGAGTAGGACTACCTTCTTAGTATAATCAAAGAGGTGGTGGTACTGGTATTACTAGCCTACTAATACCACAGGGGCCCATGGCATTAGATTTATAATACATATACTATAGGCCATATTATCAGTAGGCCTTATCACATGCGTGGTGCAAACCTTTACGTCAATCATCTGCAAGTAGACTTGGAAGTCCACTTTGGCCAGAGCTTTTGTGGTGATAGATATCTCTCATCATTAACTGCTCTATGTTCAGGAATAACTTGTGAGAAAGGTTCGGAGTGTGAATATATTTTAGCCGAGGAGTAAATACATTTTCACAATCAATAAGCTACGGTAGGTCTACCTACATAGCTTCCGAAATAATTTATTTTCACAATAGATTTAATTTGCATGTTTCAAGTTTCAAGTACCTAGGCCTACAATAATCCTTTACTCTTTTAGGCCTACGTACCGTACGGTAATTTATATTCAGTTGCCTACGTACGTCATAGGCCTACAGTAGAAGGCTTATGCCTAAATTGTGTAGCACTGTCAGTGCCAATATGTAGATTTATAAAATATCTACTACTTTACAGCCCTCCTAATAAATTAAACATTGAGCCAAACAATAACTTAGGCGTAATTGAGTAAGCTTATTAAATGGCAAGAGAAATCATAGTAAAAGATTAACAAGCAAATCATGTTATAGTTAGTGCCCTTAAAAGGCGACACTTTTAGACTAGAGGTCTAGTTAATCCGTGATTAGTAGTAAAATTGAAATGCAGGTGGATCTGTTGACTGTGAGATCTCCATCACACTGGAGTCTTCATCTCTTGCTTGACGCAGCTCTTGAACGCCTCCCACCCTTCGTTCTTGGCGTACGACTAAAATATAAAATTACATACTTTCAAATTGTGAGGTGGAATAGGGAAACTGTCTTCATTACCAATTTGAATATGTCCCTATAATAACCTCAAATACCGACCAGTAAAGTTTTTTATGCTTCCGCTTTATATAGCGTAACTGTGAACGAGGAAAAATTGAACCGGGTCTTCGCGCCGAAAAACGGCCATGCGCCATTGCAGGTGGGCTTGACGTGATCGTGAGGTTTGCCGAGGCGACGAGCTGGCAGTTCTGCCAATCAGCTTCTCCTCCTCACATCACGATAACGTCACAACCAAAAGAGCGCGGACTTAAGTCTTTGTGCGGAAGTCAAAACCCAGGAACTTTGAACATGCATAGAATCTACAATTTTTATTTTATAGTTTATTTTAATTGCGATGTTTATTAATTGAATGTTACAAATTACTAAATACGTGTAAGTATATTTGAAACCAAGGCCAAGTTCCCTATTGATCCAACATTATCTAGCCTACACTACTGAAAAATAAGAGTTGGATAATATTTTATACATTACATTTATTAAAAGAACCTGGTTGATTTAATTAATTTGGAGTTCTTAGTTTAAAATACCGTAACCTAAATTCCAACACTGTTACTTTTGCTTTTGCATACTATCTGTAGGCTATTGGTAGGCCTACTTTAACAATTTAATTTAGAATTATTACATTAACAAACAATGTCAAACAGTAATCAATTCAGTACCTATCTGCATATTTTTTGTTTTGTTTTAAATTGAGTTAAAAAAAATCGGAAATAGTTAATCAATTATGAACATCTGACATTGCCAAAAATATTTTTTATTCATCTTCTTGGGTTGAATAGCCCAAAATAGACAATTAGGTACAGATATTTTTTACATATAGGCTACTCTGGACATATTCCTGCTAATAATTTTTGGGTTGAGAGGCTCACTTGTTTCTATTTGTATCACATACTCTTGTCTACAAAATGACATACCCTACTTGGTAACATTTTCTCGTTAATATCTTGCACAGAACGATTTTTTCTTCCAAGTTAGTATTTGTACTGGCAGAAGAAAAAAAAAATTACTGTAAAAGATATTAATGAGAAAAACTTTTTAAGTATGTCGGTTTGTAGACAAGAGTACTAGTAGGCTACGTGTTACAAATAGAAACAAAAATTAGCCTTCCAACCAAATTATGAGCAGGAATATGTCTGGGGTAAACGTCATTATTATTTTCATTATAATCGTCTATATTGGGCACACTGTTCAACCCAAAAATAAATAAAAAATTGTTTTGGAAATATCATATGATCATAATTGATAAACTATTTCCCTTGTTTTGATACACTAAAAATTAGGGAAATTTTAATTAGCCCTATGCCGATAGATTTACTTTAAAAACTGCCCATAATTGAGGCAAACTACCTTTCATTCTAATGTTTTCACTATACCAGAAGTATATTCTAGGACCATTAATAAACTCAACCGGTATCCATTTCCATAACACACAGCGGGCGGCGCGTGTGGACGTATATGCGTCCATAACGGTGAAAGGATTTTAATTGATTACAAACAGATACTAAAAGGCTCATGCATATTTTACCACTGTTTCAAATTTCTCAGACAATTTCAGTCATATACGCTTTAAATTTTACATAGACCTACAATTGTGTAAAAAAGAATTATGAAGGCACCTATCATAGCTCTAGACAATATACAAAAAATAAATTCAATTTTCTAGAATTAAGAATCTATCAAAGTAGTTAAAAACACCCAAATAATTATGCATTTTTTTTACCAATTTATGATAAATATTGAAAATCTTCATGTTATGATAGGCCTGGGTTTACATAATGCTCATTATTTTATTATCAATTATGTAGGCCTATAGGCTACAAAGTTTTATTCAGATAAGATTTATGGCCGCAGGAAAAGGAACGCACCGAACATAAAAACAGTCCTCCCTCTTAACCTAAAAGCGAGTAGCCGACCTACTTGCCTTGAATCCTCGATGAATTCTGTCCTTCATGATGGCAATGAACTCCCTGTAGCTGAGCTGTCCGTCGCCGTCCTCGTCGAATATCAGGAACACGGTGTTGACTATGTGACGGCTGAGACTAGTGCCGGTGCAGATCTTCACAGCGCGGTGAAACTCGTCTGAAATTCACAGTAATCTCTCTTCGTAAAACTCCAGTGCAATATTTTTAGTGTATTTACGCCGTCCACGGTGGCACATATGATGCTGGTCCAAAGCATAATGGCTTTACAAGGGTCGTGGGTTCAAGTCCCGTATGTTCTTTTTGTAATCGTCCTTCATCATCTATCAACACTCATAGGATAGCTTTAAAGTGCTTTAATAGAGACGTTAGGGTAAGCAAGATAAATCATCTCGAGTGCATTTATATAGCATAAGCCTTAGGCCAACTATAAATAAAATATTATTAAAAATATAATCTATAGGTCTAGGCTACATAATACCAAAAAGCAATATTGTCCTCCTTTGTAAATCGGTATTTATAATTGAAAAGGATAAACGTTAAATAAATAAATAGTATAATACCGCCTCCCTAAAGTGCTTTATAATATAATATAAAAATGATAGGTTTGGTCAATAAAGGTTAAATAACACATACAATAACTATTATTTCTTACCTTTGGATATGGGGTGGTCTGCAAGAGTGTACATGCGCATTGCAATGGTAAAATCTTCCAGGTTGTTGAGGAACTGACAAAACACACGGAACTCTTCAAACGAAATGCCTTTCTCCTCTTTTATGCGATCAAGTAATCTGTCCAGGTACATGTCGTACCTAAAAAAAAAAAAAAAAAATGGTAATACACAGTAGGCTAGGCTATACTTTGACAGTTACATAAATTGAACAACAATTTAGCACAATTAAAAAAAAATGGTTAACTTATGAACTGTATCATTATCACAAATAGGTTCCTATAAGCTCAGATCATAGAGATCATTCATAATCTAGCTTGGATTGATTTGATGCTTGAAGATGCTTAATATATTATGAAGACAGAATTAATTTTCAGTCATACCTATACTAAATGTATTTAAAAGAAATGTTTAGTTTTGTGAATATAAAAAAAGATTGTAACAAAAAAATTCCCAAGGATTAAAATTTTGCACATTTAAATAACTTACAAGAAATCTGTATACAGGCTATAACAATTCAAATGAGTTATTATTTACAATGCACAATTTATGGTGCAGATACCAAAATTACAAACCATTTAAAAATATCCTCCGGAGTTTTGATAAGCTTTATATCAGGGATGTACTATGATAAAATAAATAATATTGAAAATGTGACTAGATTATTGATCAATAATATTAAAAGATGATGTTGGTGAAACATTGTGACTTTCCTGGTCAACCAACGGTCAACGGTAATCTTCAAGGTTTCAAAAAGTCAACAATAATTTTTTCAGTCCAAAATAGTATGATTTTCTTTAAACCTGCGTGATCGCAAAATGTCATTATCATTCACACAAGACTATTATTTAATAGCGGTGGTATGGCGATCTGCGTAAACATGGGAATTATTACATGACATATACCGGTACCGAAGAATTTTATGGAAATCAATCCAGAAATTAAAAAATCCATCTCAGTGGGGTATCGAACCCTGGTCTCCCAATTGCCGGTTGGGTGTATAAATACTGAAGAAATTTTATTCAGGAAATGTGCAAATTGATATTTCAATTATATCTTCCCCCCCTCCCCCCTCCCCCCCATGTTTCCTATTTAAATTAAATAAAATTATTAAGATACTGGTCTCTAGTTGGTCATTGTTATTTAATGTCCTCCACTGAAAATCTATTATGTGACTTGAAAGTATATACTCTAATACCAATTTATTCCTTGATTATTAAACGTGTCCCTACTGTTTAGATTTATCTTTATAAAAACTATAGGGTCTAGGACTAACAAGTAGCAAACAACTTATTGCAAGTTTATTTTTACTCTGCGCAAAATCTGAAAATAGGTAACCGTATCTGTTTGGATGGACTCACTCATCAGTGTCGAGGTACGTGTAACGCAGCAGTATCTTGGCAAAGTCCACCTCCGATATTGTCTCCTGTCCCTTGGAGAACTCGTGATATTCCAACTCCAGAACCTCTGCCTGGAGGTTCTCCATAAACTTACGGAAACCCTCGAACTTGAGCTCTTCCTTGCCCTTCTTCCCGAAGAAGTGGACCGTCAAGGTAGTGTCCACCAGGTGGCGTCGCTGTAGACCTGGGGGGACATCCATTCGTTGTGATCAGGGTACCAGAAGTATTAATCACGTCACATTTACACTTTTGTAGAAATAATAAAAGAAAAAGGACTTTTTGACATGTCTTCAGAACAAGCAAATTTATTTTTTCTTTACACTTAGAAGTGTTTATAGTAACATACATAATATTCAACACCATTTAGTGGATAAAAAAACTCTTATTGTAATACGATTTTTGTTTGTTAAATAACCTGATGACGGAAATGATTTGTAATTTTTGAAACGTTTTAAATTGTATTATTAAAAAGCTTTTTCATCCACTAAGTACTAAGTGGTTTTAAATACAAGAAACAAATTTCTGCTGTATCCAACATCTGCTGCTAAGCAGTAAGTATGGAGAAAGAGGGAGGGGGTGCAAAGGATAAGCCAAGGTATAGTATATAGTAAAAAGTTGTTCTGAATCGGCCTTGTTGATTCTGGCGTTGATCCGTGGGTGTTCGCACTGTCCATACCACTGATTGCTATATTTCCTATTAAAAATATTGATCTTTGGTTGGTTATCGCTTACTCGTCGATTGCGTCGGGGCCTACAGGGTTGGCTTGGTCGCTTTGATTTACTGTCCCCCACTGAAAATCAGTTGTATTACTGAGTGGGTAGACTCTAAATACAATTTATTTATTTATTTAAAGGTATACAAAACCACCAAGATATAAGAACAGAAAGGTCTCATCTGTCCAGTTCAGACCTTGACACAGGGAATGACCTGAATGGACAAAGTACTGTAGGGTAGGAATGTAGGTATGAGTCAAGCCTGTGCAGCTTGTGCAGTAAGAAGGAACAACAGAATCTCAGCTGTGAAGCCTATAAATCAAGTTATAAATTATAAATAAGTAATGACCAAACCTTGATCGTCATCTACAAATTCTTCATGTATCGGTCTGTCCGACTTGCCAGATTTGTCTGGAGGGTTATCATCTTCGACACCGCGTTTGCCTTTCCAGGCGTGGGAGAAAATCTTCTCCATCTGTAATATTCCAGCATACCATTAGACTATTAATTCAAATTCGATCTGATTTTTTCAAGCTATAGCATTAGTAGTATAGTATGATAAAAATAGTAGTGGCATCCCTTAAACTAAGTCCATAGAAGCAGTGCTTTCCATCCCAAAGTGTGTGTGACGTTTCAGTTTGCATTTAGGCTAATATTTTTCAAAGCTTACATTTTCTGTGGATACGTTAAATTAATTTAAATAGAATCCGTTTCAACTTATGTTTGCTGTAGCAAAATTCTACAAAACAACAGAAAAATAGCTATAGCAACTCTAACAACCTAAACCATTTGAGTACCAACTGACATGATTAAGCATTAAATTAGTTTTCCTTTTTTCGACATGGGATAATTATATTTTTCAGCTTTTGTTATAAAGTTTGTTAATATTAAATGACTTGAATTGAAAAATGTAGTAGTAATTAAATTACAAAAATAATATCCAAATTCCTTTTTTAATAAGCAAAATATAGTTTTTATAAGCCATTTTGAGCTAAGAATTACATATCAGTATTCTATAAACACAATAATAGTTATCACTGTTGTGTAGATTATAATGCAACAAAGAGATAGTGGCCAGAACTGCAACTGTAGTGAAAAGCTGCCATAGAATGATAGAATCCATCCAACTATAGTCTAACGTGGTCAACAAAATATACAAACTAAGAGTGAAATTGTGTGGCCATCTACAGATTATCTACGAGTACAACCCACTTACTACTTATGAGAAACGTCTGTACAAATTCATTATGTACACTACGCTACAGTTTTGGGTGCAATGCTTTAGTAATCCCGTCTCTTTTCTAAGTTCTAACTTTTGACTATAATAAAATCTTAAATGAAATGAAATTACTTTAACAAAATTAGCTATAATTGTCTCTTCTAAAGATTATTATTACAAATTGTATTTTTCTGCTAAACTAGTGGGCAAGTATTACTTCTATTTCCCTTGCACATTTGATTTTAATCCAAGTACTGCACTTCCAACAAGGGGTGGTAGTGTTTCTAGATACAAACATATTAATTTCAATGTAATTCCACACTTGTACTGATTGTATAAATATAATATTGAATATAAATTATAATTGCAAAACATTTTCACAAAATATAAAAACACTTAAAATTCTGCATCACCCACCAAAAAGGGCATTTGAAATCAATAATATTAATAGGTATACAGAATAAGAATTCTCTATGATAGTTGATGTCCACCCCCGATTATGTTGTAAACTAAACTATGTATGTACATACGTACAGGTGACAGACCACCCTCCTGCATCAAAGCTGAAACTCACAGAATACAATGCGATAAGCAAGCACATTGACAAGTCTTGGTAGTTGGATTCGAGTGAATTTCACCCTCGGCGCGAACCAGCATAGAATGGCTTTAGAGAGCAGAGTAGAACGAACACAGTTAGCACACCTCTCTGTACAAAACACAAGTTACGTATTACACACATTGACAAAAGCAAGCGAGCGCCATCTGCTTTATAAGAGTAAGCCTTAGTGTCAAAGTTACATAGAGAAGAATAAAAGAGCGTTAGTTGGAAAAAACAATCACTCCACATGGCTAAATCTATGTACACGTTAGTGTCGCACAGGAGACTGTAGAACAATACAAAAAGCAAGCAAACTGTCGATAAACAATAACAAACTACATACGTAGTATCATTAGGCTACTTAAGCTGGCCTAGCAAGATGGTGATAACTAATACTGCATTACAACATTGTTCTCTTCATGATAAAAATAATATTGAATAATGTTTCAATCTACATTAACAACTACAACGAATTTTCCAGACATAAAATAAAATAAATTAACAAACATACATCTACCAAATAAGTCTAACATATGATATTAAATGAAGGTTAATGATCAGGTCATATAGATTTAGGCCTAGAGTATTTTAGGCCTATGTTATAATAGTAGATTGTGTTTTAGTTATTTTATTGTCTTGTATTTTATATTTAAAATGTATTTCATTTTTATTTTTCATATTAACAATAATGATCAGTTTTGGTTACTGGATATAACACTAGCATGGATATTCTGTTTGGGCATATGGCCTCTCTTAATTCAATATATATTTAACGTTTTTTTGTACACTGCCATACTAAAATGGATGGAAATACCATAGAGATACATACCTACATAGAGAATAATTTACAATATCATTTAATAATAGGTATTACTAATCTCTATGGATATACTAATAAAATATTTAATATTAATTTGGGTCCTTATTTCTCACTGTCAATTTCATGTTAAGTAATGACTCTTGATGAATACAAATTTTTTATACAAAAGAATCGTGTAATAATGTGTTAAATTTAGTTATCATCTAGTTCAGAGGTTCCCACGCTGTGGTTTGCAGATACTGAACAGTGAACACCCATCTGTGAAGTATGCTGAAGTTACTAATTTAAAAAATTACATTTGATACAAATGTTGTAAGAAATATAAATTAGTAGTACCGGTACCTGAACAATAAACATACATCACAATAGACAAATACAAAACTATAACCAAAATTTCTGCATGGTACAATCCTTTTTTCCTGGCTAACCATTGGCCCATTTGACCTATACCCTCAAGAAACCTGTCAGCTGCCTTGTTCATCAGTGCTTCATTTTCGCATGTTTTATATCTCTTTCTGGCGGGAACGCGAGATAGAGGAGAGATAAAGTTGAAGAATCAGACTATGCTATGCTAGACTATGCTTTAACTATGCTCTTGTCTATTGAGCTATTTTTTTTTTTTTTTAAAATAATAAATTGCTTTTTAAAAAATTGGTTCATTTCGATTTGGGCCGGTTTCAGAGCCTATAATCCATAAATTTGCCAACGGAAGTATGGAACAATCTTGAGCTCATATTTGAAACAACATCCAAATAATAAAAAAAGGATAATATTTAAACAATTTTTTTTTACATGCTTAAGTATTCCACCCTTAAGTTTGGGAACTTATGATCTAGTGTGATTTGTCTAGCCAGTCATAGTTTCATTTCATCAGTTATTGGCATTGCTCATTGGTCTACTAATACGTACAAGGAAATTATTTAAAATTCACATCCAGTTTTAAAAAATGATTGTTTTTCTACTCACTACTGGAGTATGCCCTACTGTTGTAGAAAAGTCTTGTATCAGTTTCTTGATGGTGTGAAGACTTGCAAATATAAGACACACTTTAATTTTAAAAAACACAGCAAGCATTTTACAAAAAACTTCACAAGCATCTTTAGAGCAATGATGTCAAGGTTCAAGCTCTATCAAACCATTCTTGACTTACGAATTTGCGTTCTTCATCAGACGGAAGACGAAATTTTGAAGATGAGGATGAAACCAATCGCCTCAACTAAATGCAAAAATAAATCAGACAAAATGCTTAATGTAAAAATAAAACAAGTTTTAAATCAAAGCCAAATGATAAAACAAACGCCTACTAGTATTAATAAAAGAAATAACAAAAATATGCATAATTAATTAGGAACAAAATTGTTTAAAACATTAGTGTTTACAAAACATGCTAGAGTGAGTATACAACACTTAAAAGTTTATTATTTGTACTCTTAGATCTATGACATTTATAATATTATATTATGTAGTACGGTCGGCCTGTAGAGTTTTTTTAGCACATAAAATTTTGTAGTAACATAGGTAGGCCTTTATGAACAATGTTTTTATGCACAAATAATAATTAATGAATACAGGTATATTAATGTACTCTATGTAATATGATGTATGATTTATAAAAATAATTTTGGATAATTGGTGTACTATTAGGTTTTGTGTATTGAGTAAACAATTGCACACACCCTCAAGTTTAGATTACATTTAAAAAATCACTCATTATTCATGAGATATTAAGTGATATATTGCAAGTGTCACTCATTTGTATTAAAACTTAACTAAGACTAAGAACCTAGTATTTCTGCACGTTAATTGGTTACAACCTTTTTTTTTTGTTTTTGGTATATTTTATTTTGTTATCTTTGCTTACTTATGTAGAAACATGAACATGAATTGTAGGTCTATGGTATATAGAATACTATGTATACATTATCTGTGCAAGTTCTTTTGATTGATTAAAAATAAGAAAAGCAATAAAATACATTATTGTTACAAAATCTAGGGGGGGGGGGGGGTTATGAAAATGATTGGAAATATGCTACACACATAAAACATTGGGGTAAAATATGTATTAATGTGTTAATGTAGACAAGGTTACGATGGACATTAGAAAATGGACAATACTTCAGTAACAATAGATACGGGTTCAACTGTACAAAATGATATCTGTGGGCAGGAAGTTTCTAAGAGACATTCCCAGAAAAAAACAAGTGAAGCTGTAGTAAGTTACCGTAATAGAAACTAGCATTAATGTTAGGGATGTATGTACATAGCTTTGGCTCTGATTTAAAGTCATACATTTTCTAAGTGTAGACAATTATGCTTACTTTCTCTGAACAAAAATATCAACAAACACATACACTTTTGCATAGTTTTGGTAAGATTATCAGTAGGTTTTGAAAGATTCGGGATGGGCAAACGCGTAAATATTTTAATACTAGGCCGCTTCGCGAACGCTTTTCCAGACGCGTTGATGGATGAGCTTTTTTGGAATATTTTTGTCCAATGATTACGTTTTTTAAGTCGATCGATGATAACTGCGCATGTAATCGATATCCTTCAGATTCCAGGTACTGCAAGATGAGATTGAGCTTCAGAGTATAGCAAAAAAACTTTTTGGGCCTAACGGTACTAGTTTTTTATCTATTGCGTTTTGAAATGCGCTGGAATTCCCTATCATATGCATTGTAGCTAAACAAAAACCTACACTTTCAATCGCATATCGTTGCGTAACATCGTGACCTGTTAATGAATATTAACAAATTTACGTGCAAAATGTGCAAAACTTCGCGACTAAAATTATTTGCTTTTGAAAATGGGGTCAAACGGGGTTCGTTTTCGAGATATTTGAGATGTTTGGTCCAACTTCAACTCGTACGGCCGAGCGATTACAAGAATTACGGCAACAGCCCCGTGACGTCGCACGCTGTAGTGGGCTGTCGATGACGAGAGACATGGGTGGGTGTGGCCTACACCTTCAATGCCTATTCTGCTCGCGGCTCAGCATTCATATCAATATTTAGTTATCTGCTGCTCTAATTTGTAAACCAAATAGATTAGGCGGTAGACCAATGTGAACGTACTTATTGTTCATTTATTCATATTTATATTTTATTTGTTTATATTATTTATTTATTCCATTTCATCTATAAATCTACGAGCGTGCACGGGAGGTTGCAAGACATGCTTGGGGCCTTGGTATATTTGCTAAATTAGGCCTAGATGAGACCTCTTTCAAATCCACCTGTTCTTACCAAGAGATTACCAACAGAGGAAATATACATAAAATATAAAAAGAAAAGAAAAGAGTAACTTCCACGTAAAGATTACAAAAATTAAATCTATCACTGATAAAGATATAAATAATTATTATTTCCGGAAAAACAAAAGGAAAAAAAAACGCTCAGGTCAGGTCTCGAACCGGGTACCTCTTGCATGCTACGCAAACACGCTGCGCTCATGCCACTCGAGTCCACGGCTTTGGGGCGGCTCAGATGAATACTCCTGCAGACAGACGCGGGGCGTTTGAGGGACGCTAAGAAAAAACGAGCGTAAAAGCTCATTGTTTGCAATGCGGGCGCTGTTTACACTTGCAAATCAATCAGCCAATGTTTCTTTGTCGTAATACACAGCCATATTCTGCAGATGTACGCAACTACTATTTATTTGTATATAATATAAGTTCGAGGTGGACACCGGTAGCTTGCTACATCCTTTGGGACATTCAGTACTGCCATCATAACAAACCAGTGCTATGTTGCCAAGTCAACATGTGGTTATTTGCTACAAGAAAGGTAGAATTAAAATCTTAATTTGTGGTTTTGACTATCTAAATGTCGATGAAATACATATATATAGAGAGAATTTATGTTCGTTTTGCATTTCTTCACCATTTCTTACTCAAGTGCTTCAAATATTTATACATCGATTATTGTATAACATTTAGTTTTATGATTGTGCCTAGCATGATATACAACAGCTGGAGTCAAAGTACAACACGCGCATTTAGAGCAGAACAATATTATTATTTACTTTGTATAAAATACATAAATTGATGAAGTTGTGTTGAATACCGTTTTAAATAATACTAGATGATGATAATATAGATAAAAGTATTATTTTAAGGTGTTTTAAGTTTATTTAATGTTAAAGAAATTGTTGTTTTGATAGGGTAGTTCACTTCATCGATCGACTTTAAGTGGAATCTCATTAATTTTTCTATAGTTACTTGATATTACTTGTTAATTATACCCCTGTAAAAGTTTTATATTAAAACTTTTATTTCTATGAATTATGACCAACTTTTTCAACTTTTTCTTTCAAGAGGCACTAGATCACCATAATCTTTATGTCTATGTAAAATATGAACGTTGTAGCCCCACCCGTTTGGTCTGAATCGGCCCAAATATCACGAAAATATCGCATTAAAAACCAGGAAAAAATCGTAAAAGTACGATTTATATAAGAAATATTTTTTCAAATGTCTCTAAAATCATAACAAATATCATTTCGGTGATTTTAAACGTTCCTATAAAGTCTAATCAATATCGGAGTAGCCGTTTGCAAAATATCACGAAAATATCTCATGAAAAAATGAAAAAAATTGTAAAAGTACGATAATCACAAGAAATATTTGATCGATTATACCGAAAAACGTGGCAGGTCTAAGTTCAGAGATTTCGAAGGTCCCCTCCAATTTTCATCAAGATCGCATATGCCATTTGCCCGGTAGAGAGCGAAGAAACAGACAAAAAAACTAAAAAAAAACAAAACACCCAAGCTTTTTTTTTGGGGGTAACGCAAAAAAAACAAAAAAAACACACAAAGTGAAATTGAAGTCTTTGCTTCGCTCATCCAACAATATCAATATTTACTATTTAGACTTGATATCGAAATAAATGTATATAAATTATTATTAATTAATTTCACCACGTTTGTTATCGTGAATTGTAGAACAAAAACAGAATGATCAAAATGCATTTTTGAACATAGTTACTCTTTTTTGAAAAGGCATTCCCAACTTCTTTCTGTAAATAAAGATAATTTGGACCCATCTCATAGTCAGCCCATCCCTAGATAAGAAACAGTTAGGTCAACACATGCAGTTAAGTATGACTCTTGTGCATCTTTCTGGGAATGTCTAACAATCATCTACTGAACGAAGGATACACGACGAGTCACCTGAGGGCAGATAGACAGCACAATGCAGGTTAGAACATGTTATGTCACACAAAGTTAGCAAGTATCGATGATGAACTCACTGCTTTCAAAGTCGCTGCGTCGACTTCACGGTGTTTCAGCATATTGCCGGCCATCAGGCGTCGAATCTATTGTGAAATAGCAATCATAATTGGGCTGCAAGTCAACACAGTTATTAACAAGTATTGAATGACCAAAGAAGTGCAAGGTTACCATCTACCAGACCTACTTTGTTCCAATACTGACATATGCAGCAGAGACTTGGAATATGACAACAGTGGATGAGAGCCTTGTGCAGGCTGTAGATGTGAAGTTTTTGAGAAGCATTGTAGGTAAGACTAGATGGGACCGAATACGGAATGAGGATATCCGAGATCAAGTAGGCGTGAGGAATTTAATGGAGCGAATTGGAGAGAGAAGATTAAAGTGGTTTGGACATGTCAAAAGGATGGAAGGAGCGAGATTACCGAGAAGGATGATGGAATTGGAAATTCCAGGTAGGAGACCAAGGGGCAGACCACGACAACAATGGCAGAATAGTGTGAGAAAAGATGTAGAACAACGTGGAGGAGACTGGAATGTGGTGGAAGGAAGAGGAGTGGTGGCAGGACAGAAGAAGATGGAGAGGCCTGTCTTCAATGCCGACCCAACGCAGAGTTGGACGTGGCAACAGATAATGATGAATCATCATTATCTGTTGCCATCAATGCCATGATGAATGTTAGTACCTCATTACTCACTAAATTGAATTTTACTTCCTGTAAGGAAAGTAATACTTGAAATATTCCAATAGTGCAACTCACATGATAATTTGATTATCTTGGTTACCATCACCTCAAAAATAAAAGTTGAGGTCGACCAATCAAAGACTCATATTCACATAAGCTGTTTGTGAAGAATAAGTGTTCGAGAAGTGTCTTGTAAGTTGTAAAAAATACTATTTGTATTTAAAAAAAAAACTATAAGTCCAGCAAAATATGTTTATCTAAACACTAGAACTTTTGCGGAAGAAGAATAATTTTGCCATATTCATATTCCCAATCTGGGCAATACTGTAAAATTAATGCATCAGCAAGCAAATATTATTAATTTCTGCATGTATTAGCTATTTCTCTATGCGATTGAGTAACTTATTATCAACTTTGCAGGCTAGGTACGAATAAAACTAATAAAACACACTGAATGGCTGAATGCGAATTATGTTTACATTGTACGAATAAAACTAATAAAACACACTGAATGGCTGAATGCGAATTATGTTTACATTAACACCTTTCTCAAGGTTTCTACTGTAACACACTCTTGCTAATGAGCAAATGTAAGAGAAAATGAGCTATGATTCAACTACCTAGTTCAAAGTTGCCGGTACGTGTCAATCCAGACTTTTTTGGTATTATAAACTAGTAGCTTGTGAAGTGAACTATCACTTCATAAATTTAAAGTGGATAATTACATTCACTCAGTGTTATGACGTGTGTGTAATTTAAATAGATGTATTTAATCCTTATGGCAGCAACATTTTGCTAAACTTACGACTAGAAACTCTGTTTTGTCGACCCTCTGGTTGCCATCGGTGTCGAACATGTTGAACGCAATTTCGAAGCCGCTGTGGGGCTCTGCAACACACACAATTAAACTTGCATCCTCTCAAGGAAACACACTATTTGCTATTTATTTACAGTGATATTTCATTTCTATTACAGCATTTATAAAATAAGATAATTGAGGGGGTTAGAAGCCGAAGTTAAGTGACAAGTAAAAACTATGAGTCAAGTGTGTATTCTGGAAGCTATTATGTGCATCTTGCTAGAGGCCAAATGGTATAATTTTAAGTATGTAACTCTTCAAATACGTGCTGCACTCTAGCGGTGATAAAATAAACTTCCACCAAGAACAAGAAGATTTTTCAGAGGCCATTTTGATCCAAGTGGCCATGAAGCTTGTGTTTGCTGTATGTATCAACCAAAATTAAAAAAAAAAGCTTTTTAAAATAAATATGTTCTAATACATTTTGTCAACAAGTCCAAGTGTTATGGAAACTATATACTGTATGTAATTCCTAGATTTAGCTATCATATCTTAACTTTGGAACCATTTATCTCAGAATGACAAAACTGTCACTTATCCCTTTGGCCTCTGATCCCCTCAATTTATTAGATTTTGTTACATGTTGTACAGTGTATACAATACATACAGAACAGTATTTTACAATAATCAATACCCTATATTGTGTTTCCCGGTTTTTGGCCATAGCCTAAACTTTAATTTAATATGTACAAGAGAATACATTTGGCTGCTTAGTTTATACTTAATTCTCAAGAGTTCAGATTTGTGTTTGTTTTTATAACACATTTTTTAATGTACCTATGGAGAAAGGGTAAAAGGTAAATAAAATTACAACTAAGAAGGGTTGAAGAGGAAATACTAATACTTAGTTAAGTTTAAATATTTAATTTTACTTAACCTAATTGTTGAGAGGTAGTGTTTTTAGTTTTATCGTGCTCATTTGTGTAGGTACATATTCATTTATGCTGTAGTATTGTTTGTAGAGTTTGATGTCTGAATGAAATATGTTACATACAATTTAAGTATGTCTTATGAATATCAATTGTCAACGTTAAAATGATACGGAGGATACACAGTAAAACATAAAAGGATGGTGGAGCAATAACAAATATTTCACTAATGTAAATATAACAGTAAAGGTTCTGTAAAAATACAAACATTTTCTACAAATGACTTGAAAAAAATGAAAAGAATAGAAAAAGAAAATTAAATTAAATCTTACTGCAATCCAATATTATTTTAGATTGATGATTGACTGGGGGAAGGGAATCATAGTACCAACCTTCAAGAAAGGGGATAAGAAGAAATGTGGAAACTATCGAGGAATCACCCTGATGAGCCAATGTGCAAAAATATACGAGAAAATACTGGATCGGAGACTACGACAACAAGTTGAGCCAAATATGAGAGAGGAACAATATGGGTTTAGAGCTGGCCGCTCAACCATTGACCTTATATTTGCACTCAGACAAATCATGGAAAAAAAATGGGAACAAGAAGAAGAAATGTATATGGTCTTCCTGGACCTAGAAAAGGCATATGACAGTGCCCCAAGAGCTAAAGTATGGGAATGCCTAAAAGCTACAGGAGTGGAAAAGAGTCTAGTGGCAAGAATCCAAAGTACATATGCCATAAGCAAGAGCTGCGTACAAACACCACTGGGTAGAACGACCTGGTTCGAAATAAACAGTGGTCTACGACAAGGCAGTGTGATGTCTCCTACACTGTTCGCCATTGTAATGGATGCCATACTAAGAAAAGTAGAACCAACCGAAAGCAAAATGTCAAAGACGATGATATTTGCCGACGATATAGTGAGATGGGGAGATTCCATTGAAGAAGTCCAGGAAAGTATAGATAAGTGGAATGAGGAAACACAGGAATTTAACATGAAAATAAGTATTGAAAAGAGTGAGATGTTAATAGTAACCAAGAAAATTAAACCGAACCAGAAAAAAGTAACACTACGTGGAGAAGAGCTGTCAATTGCAGAAGAATTCAAATACCTGGGAAGTATTCTGACAAAGGATGCCAAAATAACAGCAGAAATATCAAGAAGAATCATACTAGCACACAAATTCTACCAAAGCGTACGAAAACTACTATGGAAAGAGGAAATATCAAACAGATGTAAAATGATATTATACAAAATGTACTTTCTCCCAATTTTGTCATATGCATCAGTGACATGGACAATAGGAGGAAAGGAAGAGAGCAGACTGCAAGCAGCAGAGATGAAATTCCTAAGAAGTGCGGTGGGCATAACAAAACTAGACAAGGTACGAAGCACAACAACAAGAAACAAATTAGGAGTGGAAAGTCTACGAGATAAAATAGGAAGAGAAAGACTCAGGTGGTATGGACATGTAAGAAGAATGAAGCAAGACAGAATCCCAAGACGAGAATTTGAACGTACATGTGGGGGAGTACGAAGAGTTGGCCGGCCAAGAGATAGATGGCGGGACCAAATAACGCGAAGCGTCGAAGAAAGAGGGAAAACATGGGATAGGGTTAATGAAGAAAGACTCTGGGAGGACAGGAAGAAGTGGAGAGAATTATTAGAAATGCCGGTTATGGAAGAAAACGAGGAAGAAGATGAGGGGTGCTGAGCCTGGCTAGCAAGCACTAGAAGATAGCCCGAGAAACTGGTGACTCGTCACCCCCCGACCCGACGAATGTTGGAAAAGGGTGTTTGATATATACATAAACAACCAGCAAATGAAACAACTACTGTACATGCAATTGCCTCTAACTAACACGTTTAATTTTCATGTAGAAGTCCATTCAGTTGGTGGAGGTGCCGGGTTTAACAAGTAGTATCCCTTTTGGATGAGCCCTGTTGCGCTTGCTAATTATTCCTGAATTGTGTACGCCAATTTTCTTTCTTTTGTTATTTAGAAAGCTTTGTACTAGTTGTACTTTGAATAGGTGCCTTAAGGGCCTGTTACACTAGGAAGTTGGAAAAGTAAAAGAGAAAAAGTGAAGAGAAAAAGTAACTTTTTAGAAGTAGAGTTAGCATGTAGCTTATGGGACTTTTCCTGTTGCTGTCACACTGGGAAGTCGGAAAGTAAAAAGTGAAAAGTTTTCCAACTTGTCGAACTCTGCTCGACAAGAGGAGAGTGAAAAGTAAAAAGACCTTGAAGAGTTGATCGTGATTGGTTGGTAATGTTGCCATGGACTACAACTTTAGGAATAAGTCGACAGGTATAAAGTCGTCCCTCTGCCTTTCCCGGAGATGTGAACATAAACGCGGCGGTGGATTCGTTTGCAAATGGAAGAAAACCACAAGAAAACATCGTCGTATCAAAGTACACACTTTTGCCGCAACAGCACGCCATAGTTTTGCAGGAAGGCCGAGAGGTAGCGCCACGCGCACACTTTTTCTTTGTGTTCAGAAGTGTCCTGTGTGACAGCATCAAAAAGTTCTTTTTCTCTTCACTTTTTCTCTTTTACTTTTCTAACTTCCTAGTGTAACAGCCGTTTTAATAATTAATATCGTTGTAATGCAATTTTTTAGCAGTCTCGTATAATTTAATGTAATACTTACTTGTGAGGATCGACAGCAGAAACAGGTATTCCGTATAGGACACGATTCCTGAAAAATTAATTTAAATGAGTGCCAATAAATTCAACATTTGTGCCACTACCACACTACTGATTATGAACTCAATGCTTGCTGAGAGTGGTTTGATTGAAAACTAGTTCCATTGTTGAGATAATATATTAAATAAAAGACAGGTCTATGAATGAACACTTTTGTCTGTAACCACCACTTACCATTTAGAACACATTCATAATACATGTTAGTTATGGTCACAGGTATTTTGAAATGCATCACAAAAAAAAATTAGTGACAACATATTGTATCTAGATTATTTTCAAAGATTAATATCAAAATAAAATGAAGAAACTCTTAAAGAAAATTTGATCTTGATAATTATCTGCAAAAAAATCACTATTGCATATTTTGTGTATGTCACTCCTAGCTAGGATATATAGGGCTAAAACAAATTGTAACTAACATAACATAAACTAAACTAATACTATTACTAGGTTCAGATGCACAGTCGAGTCATAGTTGAGACTGTGTCAGGTTGTGTGAAAGTACACGGTAAACAGATTTACAAGGACTTCATTCTCGAAAGCATTTCAAACCCTCGTCACTGCATCGGAGCTTAGTTCGTGCAACTACGGTTTGTGCAACTTACGTGATGAAAGTTAACTAAAAGTAACGCGCTAACTTCCACAGTCAATAGATAAATTTACAATACCTGTTACTCTCATAAAATTATTAATAATAAGTGAAAATGTTATTATAGAAGTCATTTTGTTAGTAATGTGTACACCAGTTTTGGTTCAATTCAATTTGTGCTATAGAGCTGGGATAAAATTTAAAAAAAAGTATCTATTGGTCTGATTCAATAAATTTAGTTAATATTTATTTAATTTTTTAACATATTATGTTTTATTAAAAAGGCACATGAATTTTTTCAAAATGTGGCTAATTTTAGCCAATAGGCAATCACGTTTGGAAGAATATTCTCTTATAATTTAAGTAATTTGAATTATTTATTAATAGTATTAACGTGTTATGATAATCAACCAAAAATACGCTGATATATTTTACGAGAGAGTAACCAAGTAAGTTTCACGGGATTGGCATAGGCAAAGCCCAAATGCCAGAATAGGATATAGTTTTAATATAGGATATTTATTTTATAACGCGTTACTTTCTTGACTCTCGGTCCCTGTAGTCCAGTAACCTGCCACACCATACCGGTACCTTTGTCTCGAAGAGAACGGAACATCTGAGTGGAGCCATACCGGAGTCCTGGGGTCGACTCCCTGACTATCTCCAGGTCTTTCTCCGTCAGCACTCGCCGCTTGAGACGAGCTAGAACAATACAAGACCGTCATTCAACTACGATCTGCATAAAATAATGTTGTCTTGTATTTCAATCACTCATCCAGTAAAAATAGTATAGTGTGTGTGTGTAGTGATAGTGTAGGCCTAAACAGTGCATTTTGCTCTATGACGAGGGTTGTGGATGAGATTTTTAAAGAACTTGGTGTTGCAATGAAATAACTTAATATAAATAACTGATAAATTGATAATCCACTTCAATAATGTCATCAGTCACTCATGCATGTACATACAATTTTATATTTACAGTTTACACACTCACTCACACAATCATACGCTCAAACATGCATAGAACATCAAACACATACTGTCATACAATGATGTTTTTATTACTTCTACAGTCATATTTATGTAACTTATATTGTATTGTTGATTTATATGTATGTCCTGTTGTAATGTGTCCAGAAAATAATAAAATTATTGAAATGAGTATGTGTCTTGTTTTATACTTTGTTTCTAATTAAATACATTTTAAAAGATGCTAGCAAACATGTTGAAATTATTGTGGATGAGCAGGTACCAAAATGTGTTTTCCAAAATATGTGTAAAAAAGATGTTTTGGATCAATAACCTAACATATTAAATAGACCTTTGAGAAGATCAAAACTATTTTATAGTCGATGCATTGCATACTGGCCCCTTATTGTGACTTTTATCCAAACACTTTTGTGACCCATTGTGCAAAAAAGCAAAGATACCTAGTATTTTATTGGCAGAATTTTGAGGACATTTTGAGATGTGTGTCTCTAATTTCTTGAATCCCACGATATTTTGTTCTTCCTGCTACAAATACTCTCCCCAAACCAGCAAACTTAAAACAACATACAAGATGTTAAAAACTCATACAATGCAATATATTATTGAAAGCACACATTCAAAATATCACATGTTTAATTGTATACTTTTTGAAAAAGTACGTAAGAACAATTTCCAATAACAGTTGCAGTTATGAGAGCAGTTCTCCATCGACAAAAATAGTTTAGGTCATCCAATGGACTCTAACTCAAGTTCTTACTCCAAAACTACAGTTTTAAACACATTTTGGAAAACAAATCTTTGTGCTCAAACCGTGTTAATTTTTATACAGCACAACGAAATATCGTACCCTGTTCCTAATTGGGGTGCAAATGCCTTCAAAATTTTACTGTCCCTTACACAAATATTCCTCTTTTGATTTCAGCTGTTATGGATATCTTTCAAATAGACTCACAAATGATTGAAGTGTCTCCTACTAATGCATGAAGCCTCCTACTAACACATGGACTCCTGTTCCTAACAACCAAATGAGGTGAGTCTCCTAGTCCTACTTACGCCTGGGCTCCTGTTCCACCACTGACTCGAGGAAGTCTTGCGGAGTCATGAACAGCTGACCGTTGTACTCCACCGAGGCGAACTTGATGAAGCGTCGCTCCCGAGAGGTGAGTTTCACCGTCCGGCTGTATTCCTCTCCAGCCTGGGGACAACCAACACAATCGGTATCAATATAATGAAGTGTATTCTTACTGGGTACACGGGCATGGGTAAAAACAAAGGGAAATGGTTAAAAAGGAACATTGTACTAAAAATTACAGTAGGCTATATGTATGCTTAAGCATAAAATAAAATATATCAATAAGAAACACATGAATAAGTTTGATGAAAAAAATAGCTTGATTTGTTGAAATAAATAAATAAAAAATAATAATAATAAGTACAAAATGGAACAAAATATCACTATCAATATTAGCAATACAAAATTTAAAAATGCCAAGAGTGAAAATAAAAATAAATACAAACATAAAACAAAAAACGTTACAGTATTATAGCTAAATTTACAATGATTGGACAAACATAAACAATAAATGTAATTGAAAACTTGATTAGATAAGCATGTTTCTACTTTCTATTTACCCATTTTCTTAATTGGTCAACGTTTTTTAAAACATTACCAGAAAAAAGCATAGCGTTCAAACAACAAATCAAAGTTACAATAATTCAAATTACTGACAAAGCCATAAAATTGCTAAACTGTAGGATGGCAAACCGATACTATCTAAAATCATAGACCTAGAATTAAAAATATGAGCACCTTATAATTTTCTGTTTCTTTAGTCGCATAATTTACCATTATTGGCTACAATAAAAGCTGACCTTGTATTTTTTACTGGGATCTTTTTATCAAGCAAAATGTATTTGAAGCGAGTTCTAAAACCATAAAGTAAATGTGGATGGGACACGAAATGACAATAGCAAACAAAAAGTAGAAAACAAAAATATTAGAAAGTTTCTTTTCACTGTAAAAAGTGAAAATAAAACAAACACCAAACAAGTTTGTATGAGGGAGTTTTATAATGTTTACGGAAGCTCCTCCAAAGTGCTTGGTAGGACCAAAGTGCTTAGTATAAAACTACCCTCGCAGTGGTTCAGGGTCAACTCACCCCTTCACTTTAACGAGCCAGAAAACCTTCTCTACTAGTCTAGAATGGTCTTGTTGTTTTGATGTAAATTCTTCTCAGAGGAAAATCGCAAGGACGTGCTGTAATAACGCGTGACGCATAGCCCGAAGCTCTTAACTCTTTCAGGCTGAGGAATATTACAATAATAAGAAAACAATTCCGAGAGGGGGCTTTTAGATCGAGAAAACACATCATTTCCTTATGTGAAACGACGATGATGATGATGTTAGGGGAGACTTGGCGCCGTGGTGGCGTGAAGAGTGGGGGGGGGGGGGTCGAACCCACGGACGCATAGCAGGCAAAAAATGACGGTCTGAAAGACGCGACAATTAAAAATAATTTTTGGGAGCATCAATATAATTACATATGACTAGTCACATGTGGTATCGAATATAAATATATATTTTGTAAAACTAATTACTGTAAAACTAATTACAACCAACTCTCCAAAATCACTTTCAACATCTCAAAGTAATGATAGTGAAACCTACAATAAACTGAATGAAATAACGACACTTAGATAAAAATATATTGGTTAAAGTTCCAAGATGGGATTCGTTTGACGGGAAATGTTCATGGACAGCTTTTAGGCAGGGTTGGATTTTGAAAATTTCTAGATTACATGCAAACCAAAATAACGATTTTAGGATATTTAATACAATCAAGAAATTAATTTAATTAATTAAAATTAAAATTAGTTGAAATTAATTAACTAGGAAACGCTCAGTTGGACGCGTTGATAAGCGAGCACGTGCTATAGCTAGACCCACATTGCACATTTTGTTTAAATTTTAAAATTTGCGACGTTCGCTGTACACAGGGCCATGTTTCCAAAATTATTTATTATTGCCAAGGTATTTGGGTAAACCCGTGTGTAAACCTTTACTTTGTGAATAAAATCCACCGCCATCTAGAGGACCTTGACTCCTTGGGAAAACTATTTAAACTCTTTGTTGACAAATAATAGACTGCTTCCTCGAAAGTATTTTGATTACTTCTAGGTGGCAGTGCATTAGAAACTTCGCGCGTCTTTTCGTTGCCATGGCAACGTTACTTGTTGTTATAATGTAATTTCCATCTATACTACTTATCGGATCAAAATAAAATTAACATATTCGTGACCGGACGGACATTCTAAATGATTTGGCTATCTCAGATTTTGTCCCCGTTAAGTTTTAGAAAAAAACTTTCGATTAAACTTTAATGTAACTTTTTAACTTTTTGAACGATTTTGCCACAAAACTAATGGCATTCAATCGAGAACGAAGCTTGCGGATGGTCAAAATTTCAACTCGATCCGAGCCCCCGTTCGAACGTTATGGCGAGACATACAAAAAAAAAACAAACAAAAAAAAACAAACAAACAAACAAACAAAAAAAAAAAAACAGACTAATTTTTCCGGCAGAGTCAAATGGAAACGCTCGCTTCGCTCGCTTAATTAAATGAAATAAATTTTGTTTCTCTGTCGTTGTTTTTAATTCGAAGTTATTTACTTGATATTATGTAAAAAGCATAACCACAATATGTAGGTGTAGCGGGATTTCGCACCATACCACTCATAGCCCAGGAATTATAGATTTTGACATCAACATCCTTAACCTAAAGCTGATTTTTGGCACATATGTAGCATTTGTCATTCTTCAAACGTACAGAGAGTTCCCAAAAGCACAGACGCTTGCTTCCTCCGCTATCGCGCCAAAGGGCTTAAGTCACACTGTCACAAAAAAATGCTTGTAAAACCTGAACCAACAGAGATATCTCTGTGATTTTTGTTTCAAAATAATCGGGACTATGTATGCTTTGTGCTTAATATCCAAAACATATATTATTACCATTAATATTAGTCACAAACACGAATAGTGCTGGTGCCTAACTTAGTACTTCCAAAAAAATCCCGTAAATCTTGAATTAGGTCGAGTTCACGAAAAATTATCAAGACATAATAAATATGCGGGTGGCTGTCTTGTAGAAGCCACTTTTTCATTTTTTACCGTGCGATGAAAATTGACTGAGATATGACCAAAATGACTAACGGTTGCGCATCGGCACTGTAGCCAAATAGTCCGTGGAACAAGCTGCATCAACTATAAAAACATTTCAAAGCCGGAAACCTACACCAAAATTTAGGATCTGGTAAAAGACATATTTGAGAATGTTATTTTTACTTGGGACATGCTTGGTAGCAAATAAGTCACCTGTCATGGCGTCCTGAAGATGGCCGCCAAAATAATTATTAAAATTGCTGTAACTCAAGAAGTAATCATCAGATTTGAACAAAATGGGTATTGTTTTAATGAGTTTTTAATTCTCTACAAAAAATGTCAGCAGTTTTACCGCAAATGCAATAGTTTTAATTATATTTATAAATTATTACAATGTATTGCAATTATAGCACTTTTCAATATATATATATAATGTAAAACTCGCTAGATTGCCAAGAAATTTTCACACTATACTAAAATAACGTCAATAAATCCAAAATTGTTAGTCCCGAAACGAAATTCCGGTAACTTTTTTATTAATTAATTAATTAAATTAATCATTAATTAAATCCCAATTAAAAGTTTATTATTCACGTACCACAATCACATAGTGTATCACACAAGAACAATATGACCACAATGAACCAAAAAAAAATTAGTTCCAAAAATTTCTTCCAATTACTTTACTATTAATTCAATTAATTCAATTAATTAAAAATAATGACAGTAATCTCGATTAATTTTGTAAAATTAACACAATGTGGTCGACCTTGGTATCATTTTAAAGCTAATTTTAAGACGAATAAATGTAATGAAAAAATTAATTAATTAAATTAATTAATCACCGAATTAATTACATTTGAGTTAAATTATCCCACTTTTGACATATGTATTGTTATGTATACCTAAAACTCGATCGATCGTCATAAAAATATACTACTCTACTGACATAATGCCATGAATCCAAAATGTCATGTCCCGAAACAAATTCCTATAATTACCGATTAATTAACTAATTAATTGAAGAATTACTTATATCTCAATAATTGTTGTTATTGACAATCGTAAAAGTACGATATTCATGAGAAATATTTCTTCGATTATACCCAAAAACGTGGAAAGTCTAAGTTCAGAGATTTCGAAGGTCGCCTCAAAATTTCATCAAGATCGCATATGACGTTTGCCCGGTAGAGCGCAAACAAACAGACAGAAAAACAAACAAACAAAAAAAAAGAACTTTTTTTTTTTTTTGGGGGGGGGGGGGTGAAATTGAAGTCTTTGCTTTGCTCATTCTAAACAACATGTGTTTAAATCAATTAATTTAAAGAAAAAAAATAATTTTGAGTCTACCCACTCAGTTATATGTATATATATATAATTAATTCATAATTCAATTAACGGGAAAGTAGCATGAACTTATAGACTTTGAGCCAACTGTAGGTATACCTCCCCCCCCCGGGGCGGAAGGTCTGAGGGTGGTTTAAGGTACTTTTATATATTGACTTTCGATTTCCGCTTGTTAGCCATCACGGTTTTGGTGGGTGTACCCACCAGGGGTGACCAAAGTACCCACTGTAAAAATAAAAAATAATCATTTTCGGTGGTAATGGGGCACTCACAAACCTCCCCCTATGCAGAGCGGAAGGTCTAAGGGTGGTTTTAGGTACTTTCTTATATTGACTTTCGATTTCCGCTTGAAAATCCGTCACGGTTTTGGTGGGTGTACCCACCAGGTGGTGACCAAAGTACCCACTGTAAAAATTAAAAATAATTATTTCGGTGGTAATGGGGCCTTCACAAACCACCCCCTACGCAGGGCGGAAGTCTAAGGGGGTTTTAGGTACTTTTATATATGACTTTCGATTTCCTCTTGTTAGCCATCACGGTTTTGGTGGGTGTACCCACCAGGGGTGACCAAAATAACCACTGTACAAACATAAAAAAATAATCATCTTCGGCGGGAATGGGGCACCCACAAACCTCCCCCTATGCAAAGCGGAAGGTCTAAGGGTGGTTTTAGGTACTTTCTTATATTGACTTTCGATTTCCGCTTGAAATCCGTCACGGTTTGGTGGGTGTACCACAGGGGTGACCAAAGTACCCACTGTAAAAATTAAAAAATAATCATTTTCGGTGGTAATGGGGCCTTCACAAACCACCCCCTACGCAGGGCGGAAGGTCTAAGGGGTTTTTAGGTACTTTTATATATTGACTTTCGATTTCCGCTTGTTAGCCATCACGGTTTTGGTGGGTGTACCCACCAGGGGTGACCAAAGTACCCACTGTAAAAATAAAAAATACAAAAATCGGTGGTAATGGGGCCTACACAATCCTCCCCCCTACGCAGAGCGGAAGGTCTAAGGGTGGTTTGACGCCCTTAAATATATTTAATTTGAGTTTAGTTTGCAAGATATCATGGTTTGGGTGGGTGTTCCTACTAAGGATGACCAAAGTACCTACCGAAAAAATAAAGAATTTTCAATTTCTATCGTAAATGGACTTTCCTAAACCTGCCACACACCTAGGCCGAAGGTCTAAGGGTGGTTTAAGGTACTTCTATATATCGAATTTTGATTTCTGCTTGTTATTCGTCACGGTTTTGGTGGGTGTACCCACCAGGGGTGACCAGAATACTTACTTTAAAAATGAAAATGAAAAATAATAGATTTCGGTTGCAAAGGGGTCTTTCCCCTGCCCCTACGCAGGGCGGAAGGTATGAGGGTAATTTTAGGTACTTAAATATATTAGTGTAAGTTTATGCTTGTAAGATAAAATGGTTTAGATGGGTGTACCCACCAGGGATGACTGAAGTACCCACCGTAAAAATACATATCTGTCGATTTATATCATAAATGAAATTTCCTAAACCTTCCCTACAACTGGACCAGAAGGTCTGAGGGTGGTTTTAGGTACTTTGATGTATTGACTTTTGATTTCCACTTGTTATCCGTCATGGTTTTAGTGGGTGTAACCACCAGGGGCGACCAAAGTACCCACTGTAAAAGTGAAAAATATTAAATTTCGATCGTAAGCGGTCTTCGTAAAACTCCCCGTACGCAGGGCGGAAGGTCTAAAGGTAATTTTAGATACTTTTTATACATTGAATTTAGATTTAAGCTTGTAAGCTGCCGTAACATGGGGGGGTATCACCACCAGAAGGAAATTAATTTCAACGCGTAAGCCGTAAACAATAATAAATTACTAATTTTGCTTGTAAATGAAACAAACATTGACATTTTGCGTTGTACCCTATCGACTTGTGGTCTAATTAAATTAATTATTTTACTTTGTAGGGTTGTACAAACGATGACAAACAAATCTTTATTTTAAATCTAGCGGGCATTCAATTGAATGCCATTTATGACCGAATTGATCCACTTTGGTTGGTGTAACAAGAACAAATGTATAATAATAATAATCACTATAGCTGCTATGCTTTAGATGTGGCTTGTTTACTTTCAATATGTTGGTGGGTACACCCACGATGGGATTTCAAGTTGATTGTATTTGAATATAAAACATGGAATTTATTTTTATTTTTAAAATAGTTTAAAATGCTGCATATTAGCATTGAGTATAGATTAAAGAACATGAGAAATTATGTAAACATGTTACTAGACATTAAAATATTGTATAAAGTTTAAATTATACTAGGTGATCAACTAAGATGCAACCCTATCTTTATTAAACTTTGTCGTTTACAAGTCTTGTAATGATAAATACCAGTGGTAGGTAGCATTAATGCCACACTTTTAATAACAATGTAATGGTACATGCATAATGGCTTATTGCATGGTATTCTGTGATGTCAACTTGTAACCGAATAACCCTAAATGGGTTTTGTTGAGAAACCCTACTATGTGTCCATAATAGAAGCCAAAGCGGGAAAATATATTTAACGAAATAAAAAACATGTTATACAAAAATATATAGATAAATTATATAAATGTGCACAATTTGATCATTTGAATGATGAACGAAGCTAACTATCAATAGAAGCAATCTGTGTCTACTGTCGCTCGCCTAACTATTTCTCCTTAGATATCTGCATAATGTGCGTAAGCACACACGCACAATATTATTGTAAATCAGTTTTTTAACTGAATATGAGACGTTAAATAAATAAAACCCACATCTTATTCCTTTTTTGAGGTGATTATTATCAGTTCTGATGCAGGTCGCAGTGGGCGTTAATCTAGTACCCGAGTTAAATGATAATTCGATACAACGGACTACTAATGTTTTTATGGCCAATTAACACTAAGCAAGAAAATATGGTAAATAATAATATAATAACATCATTTATTTGGACAGCGCGGTTACTAAAATGTTGTCATTAAAAGATTTTGTATATAATAACCTGCTTATGAGCATTTTATAATGTTGCTACGAATTACACAACAAAATAATGCCAAGTAGTATATAATATACTGGTCCTTTGAGTTATATGTATTATTATATACATCAATTAATTGAAATTTATTGATGATAAAAAATATGCATCTCACTTATAACATATTCAAAAGTAATAGAAACTATAAACTTTTGTAGATTTTTGTAAATTATAATTTGTATTGCACGGATTTGTACAGGCAAATTGTACCTATATTGCATGGTAGCCAGCTTAATATGTTTATCTTTGCTTCAATACCGATTGCCTCTTTAAGACTAAATGATTCAGTTAATTAATTATAATTTATCCTATTATACAGAACACTTATATAGAATATTTCAACGAAAAAAAAAGTCGTATACATGCAATTTATTCTGTAGTTGCATAAATATTACAAAATTTTCGGAACTTTTAAACAATTTAAATTAAACAAATACATAGTTTTTGATCGAAATACATAAAAACTATGCTAATTATATTTATTCAAACTAAATATAAACAAAACATCAAACGGTGTGACCAAAATTTCAGATTACGGCATGCGGCTTCCCACAGCGAGGTTTTTCGAGTGTTTTTTGACAAATTTGACCCAAAATGCATTATTAACATATGCATAAAATTACATATTTTTAATCTACTCATCAAGACCTTTCATTTGAATAGTCACATGCCCATAGAGGAACGAAAAATTTTCATGTTGTCCAAAACAGCATAGGGTGCTATCTCCGGATATAGTAATGATATCTCCCTAAAGTTAATTTCTAAAATTCGAAATATTTAATTGAAATGAAATTATGAAGAAAAACTAGACCATTTGCGTATAGTTGGCTCTAAATAAATATTTTTAGTTTTGGGACAAAAATGTTTGGTCACCCCTGGTGGGTACACCCACCAAAGTCATGATGGCTAACAAGTGAAAATCAAAATGTAATATAAATAGCTTCTCGAAACCACTTTCAAACCTTCCGCCCCGGGGGGGGGGAGGGTTTGGATTAGCTGGCTCATGGACTATTAATTTTGGCCCCATTTATTTTTTCAATTATACTCACATTGTTTATATTTGATTCTTCCGTTGGCATTTTGTATGTGCTACGTGATTGTCAACAACAATTATTGAGATATTGACTTCAATTTCACCGCCTCCCCCCCCCCCCCCCCAAAAAAAAAATAAATAAAAAATAGTTCGTTTTTTTGGGGTTTGTTTGTTTTTCTGTCTGTTTGTTTGCGCTCTACCGGGCAAACGTCATATGCGATCTTGATGAAATTTTGAGGCGACCTTCGAAATCTCTGAACTTAGACTTTCCACGTTTTTGGGTATAAACAAAGAATATTTCTCATGAATATCGTACTTTTACGATTGTCAATAACAACAATTATTGAGATATAAGTAATTCTTCAATTAATTAGTTAATTAATCGGTAAGTTATAGGAATTTTGTTTCGGGACATGACATTTTGGATTCATTGGCATTATGTCAGTAGAGTAGTATATTTTTATGACGATCGATCGAGTTTTAGGTATACATAACAATACATATGTCAAAAGTGGGATAATTTAACTCAAATGTAATTAATTCGGTGATTAATTAATTTAATTAATTAATTTTTTCATTACATTTATTCGTCTTAAAATTAGCTTTAAAATGATACCAAGGTCGACCACATTGTGTTAATTTTACAAAATTAATCGAGATTACTGTCATTATTTTTAATTAATTGAATTAATTGAATTAATAGTAAAGTAATTGGAAGAAATTTTTGGAACTAATTTTTTTTTGGTTCATTGTGGTCATATTTGTTCTTGTGTGATACACTATGTGATTGTGGTACGTGAATAATAAACTTTTAATTGGGATTTAATTAATGATTAATTTAATTAATTAATTAATAAAAAAGTTACCGGAATTTCGTTTCGGGACTAACAATTTTGGATTTATTGACGTTATTTTAGTATAGTGTGAAAATTTCTTGGCAATCTAGCGAGTTTTACATTATATATATATATATATTGAAAAGTGCTATAATTGCAATACATTGTAATAATTTATAAATATAATTAAAACTATTGCATTTGCGGTAAAACTGCTGACATTTTTTGTAGAGCATTAAAAACTCATTAAAACAATACCCATTTTGTTCAAATCTGATGATTACTTCTTGAGTTACAGCAATTTTAATAATTATTTTGGCGGCCATCTTCAGGACGCCATGACAGGTGACTTATTTGCTACCAAGCATGTCCCAAGTAAAAATAACATTCTCAAATATGTCTTTTACCAGATCCTAAATTTTGGTGTAGGTTTCCGGCTTGAAATGTTTTTTATAGTTGATGCAGCTTGTTTCCACGGACTATTTGGCTACAGTGCCGATGCGCAACCGTTAGTCATTTTGGTCATATCTCAGTCAATTTTCATCGCACGGTAAAAAATGAAAAAGTGGCTTCTACAAGACAGCCACCCGCATATTTATTATGTCTTGATAATTTTTCGTAAAACTCGACCTAATTCAAGATTTACGGGATTTTTTGGAAGTACTAAGTTAGGCACCAGCACTATTCGTGTTTGTGACTAATATTAATGGTAATAATATATGTTTTGTATATTAAGCACAAAGCATACATAGTCCCGATTATTTGAAACAAAAATCACAGAGATATCTCTTTTGGTTCAGGTTTTACAAGCATTTTTTTATGTGACAGTGTGACTTAAGCCCTTTGGCGCGATAGCGGAGGAAGCAAAACGTCTGTGCTTTTGGGAACTCTCTGTGCGTTTCAAGAATGATGAATACTAACGATGTTCCAAAATTCAGCTTTAGGTTAGCAATGTTGATCTTTAGGCCTAAAATCTCTTATAATGCCTGGGCTATCACCTCGAGTCCCCGACGATGACTGATGGGAACCATGGCGTAACCCATAATCATAGAAGCTATGCTTTTCTGACGAACAAGGTTGCTAAACATTCAAATTGTATTTCTTGGCATTGCTATTAGTTTTATGGGAAGCCTATTAATTCAACTGTTCTTACCTATCCTCGTTCTATTGTCATCTGATCCACGTCCAATGAAAAACCCCTAGAAAAACTCTCCCCGCGTCTCTTTCGACTTCGAATCAAGCGATCAAAGTTCTGTCCTGATGAACATTGCCGCTCCAACAAATCTATTAATAAAACCATCCGAAGGTTTGGAGTTATGTTAAATCGCCTAATAAATATTCCTTCTAGGTCGGATGGAGATATAGAAGTTACCACCCACGGCGTGTGGCGATGTGCGCCTAATATGGCGCCCAAGGCAGTGGAGGGGGCGACTCGCAAAAAATATCCCCCCTCACCCCCCCTTTATTTCTCTCGCGACATCAGCTTTGCGGTCTAGCAAGGTCTCTTGGAGAACTCAATAGGTTTGTTGTAAACTGTTTTTTTAATTCGGTTATAAATTATTAATTCAGAAATTTAGAAAAATAATTGTATGCACGATTTCGTTTTAATTACTTCGAGACGTAAGTCTGATAGACTTCGATTGTGAGTGGCTGGAATTCCTAGAAAGAAACACATGATACATGCACTTCTCGGGGCTCTGAAAGATTATCGGCCTCTGGCGGTCTTGATAAGAACGGTTGATGGACGAGACGGAACTTCCCTGTGCGAGATGAGAGTTAGAAAGAACTTTCTTTCTCGGCAATCGGAATGTGTCGCTATCAAGAGCTGTTTCTGTATTTTTCAATAGCATCATTTTAATCCAATTTTATTTATTTATTTATTTATTTGTTTAACGTCTATCCTTTTACAGTTATAAAACTGATTTACAAAGGACAACAAAATTAATCTAATTATATAAATGCAGACACAACAATGAACTACCGTACAGTTAAGTTAATATTTGAAATAGTAATTTTACAACAACAATGTTAATGAAATTAATTAATAAATCAAAAATCAAAAATATGAGTGTCTGATGACTCGTTCGTGTTGTGGTTTCATAAAATTGAAAAATACAATAAAAATACAAGTTTAAAAACACGTATTAGGATAAACACGTTTTGAGTCGAGTTCCCGCAAAAACTCACTACGTGTATGTTGGATCTAGTGACTTAATAGTTTTGCTCATCAGAATGGTAACCACAACGAGTGACTATACCAAAACTGAGCATCAATGTGAATATGTGTGTGTACTATTTATTAACCGACTCATAAATACGCGACATGAGTATATGGTCAGTTTATGTTATCGTCGTCATAATTTTCCAACATTTTAGTTGCTCAACGCTCATAGTAACAGAATCGCTATATAACGTGACAAGAAATTGATAAAAAAAAATCGCACAAAATTCCCTACAACTAAACTATGCGTCGCCATATTTTTTCCCTCCCAAAACAATAATTGAGAATGCTAAAAAGGTGCAAGATGACTTCTCGACCAGTAAAAAACCCCACGGATTGAGTCGCAGCTCGTTGGGCGCCACCCAGGTCGACGTCCAGGGAATGAATACCTCCGTCAAACGCATGTTTTGTCGCGCCGAGTTACGCGGGACCACCCATACACCCTCGCCTCGCCTCATCGCGATCATCGCAAGTCATCGCTCATTGCACCCCAAAGTGTGTCAAGGTCACATGCGGTGCATTTCTTTATTTATATTCTAATATTTTGTGTAATTAAATTATATAGGTACTAACATGATTGTAATTTCTATACTAAGGTTGTAAATGTAGGCATATTTATTGAAATTCTCTTTCAATTTCGTTAAATAACTAAAAGGTATAGAAAAGTAATTTATAAAATGAACATAGGGTAGCTACCCTGTTCGTTTCAGTATGAAAACATATACGCGTATTCTTGTGAAAATTTGATTGAAACACACTTTGTGTTCATTTATAGACCTCGTTTCTAAATCACTTTATGACTAAATACAAACTAAATAACAATAAATCAAGTGTCACTTGTCAGAAATAGCTAAAAACACTAAAACCAGACAATCCGGGCATGCGGTACGTGATTATGAAGTAATTCCCATTTCCAACCCTCTACGGCAGTTTATGGGGAATCCCCTTAACCTTGTTTCTCTTGACCAATGAGCGAGTCAGCCGACGCGGACGTAAAGACTTACATTTTTTTTTTTTTTTTTTTTAGAAAACATGAGCTTATATCGTTGATTCCATTTGGTATCAATTTGTTTGACATATTATTATGCGTAGTTCGTGACACAGTTAGTAGTATAAAAACATTTCTTTGGGTTTGGGGTTTATTTCAGTCAGCTGGTCGATATTGAAATACTGAGGCAATAGCTGGGTTCGATTCCGATACCGGTCGGTACAGCTGATGAGCCAGGGTTTCAAGGTGTTTCGTTTGACAGCTCTCAAAGATTTCGTAGTTCTTACTAACATCAAAAACGCACAAGCACAAATCTCTTCTCCCGTTCTCAAAACCTTCCGAGCTGAATCCCGAACTTTCATCACAAATTGCAACTTCGGAAACGAAAGATGGAGAGGGGATGAAACTGAAAGGGATATAGTTGAAGGTGGGATCCTAATTGCAGATGTGCTGACAAATCTAGTCGTTTGTACACTATAGAAAAGACTCGTCCTCCCAAACTTCAATGGAGCCGAAATAACATTGACCTCAAGGCATTCAAGATTGCGAACTATTGATTGGACCCGAATCCAGGAGTTCTCGTAAAATCCGCAGCCCCAAGAAAGACAAGGTAGCGAGCACCTTCCAAATCAATCACCCTCCCCGCTTCTGTGACCGCCGATCAAGGGTCTTGGGTGGCGCGGTCGTATCTGTTTTCCTCGGGGGACGGACGCCTGATCATATTAATTCACTTACGAGGACCTAACCGATGTGGTCGACCGCTATAACCTTCACTAATGCAGACCGACGCTCTAACTAGACTATGCAATCAGGGTGATCTGAGAGACAGTGGAGACGTCTGCAAAGGATGCATCGTTGAAGTCTGAGACGGCGTGCAATTGCACATACCCCCCACGAAGAGATGCACTCATTGTCATGTGCAAGAGCATCTTACACATAAATACCAATCATTGCAAAAACGCATCCTTGTAGACGGAATTATTTATCTAATTATTTCAAATCTATCCTACTCAGTTATCAAAACTAAACTATCTTACTCTTATGTAATTAGATTTATTTAAGTTGCCCTCCTTTGTAAATCAGTTTTTCTGTTCAGTGTTTCAGTTCTGAATAGGATAGACGTTAAATAAATAAATAAATAAATAAATAAATAAATAAATTCATTAATGTTGGACGAATTAGCTTGACGCAAGCAGCCACAGTTAACATTATTTGAACTGTGGTCTCGACGTTTGTTGGTCGCATGGATCCTATATAATAACAAATTAGTTTCATGCGAAAGGTGTTCGTGTTTCAAATTTCAAAGATTTGATCAGTAGTGTCATGCCGATGTCATGGTAAAAAAACTTATTCGACAAATAAATATTTATCGAGCTATTAACACTGCGTCTGTGTACAAATTTATTTATAAATAGTTTGTAGTACTCCATAAAGTACTATCTCCGAAACGCCTGTAACAATAAGTGAATATTAACTATTGTTTTATAGGCCAAGGCCTAGTTATTTCAAATAATTTTACTTCGGACCCGGCACCTCCACCAAACGAAAATATTTTATTTTCCTCCGTTCTACACTAGAAGGAGCCGGACAGGGAACAACAATACCTCTACAGGATCACCGTGAAAATTTGTTAACGTATTGAATGTCCACTGAAATTTGTTTGTGGTACTGTTTTTTTTTAAATTATTTTTTATGTTTTTGTATGTTATTTAAAACTGTATTAGAAACTTCAATGAAAAATTACAGCAATGTTGTATTTGAGTGTTATTTAACAAATAAATCAATACAATATGTTACACTATCTCGTCGATATAAAGTACAGTCAAGTTGCGTAGATACTAGGGATGGCAAGTCGGTCAATTGACCGGTCAAATAATTGGTCAAAGTAATATTTTGTTTATTTCATAAATATTTTATTTGGCATCACCCATTCTTCAAAGGAAAGTCAACTTTTGTCACATTCCCTCACAAATTTTAAATTGGTCAATTCACTGTTTTTGCCGTTAATGCTTTTCTACAGTGAGCACTCAAAAAGTTAGTAAATTCACCTATTTACCCTCATTCGCTCATTTTCATCAATAATAATCACCATTGAACGTTGATCATATCTATTGATTAGCCTAACTTGGTTGCAGACAACGTCTCGTAAGTATCCTGCTACAAACGACCTATACGAGGAAAATACATTTTTTTAAATATTTTACCGACTTTTGGTCAATTGATTGACCGATTTTTATTTGATCGGTCAAAGTGCTATCCCAGTCGATACTAGAAAGCAGTGATAAAACTTTTCGTGAATCCGGACCCAGGAACAGCTGCTCCCTGGGGAACCACTGGCGCGTACTTCAGTCTCTTCCCGCCCTCTTGAATCCCAGGCGGCGCCAAGTAGTGGCAATTGAATGTAATTGCCACCCCGGGGCAGTGAATCCGCGACACTCAGTTCGTTTCGCGCCTCTATTTGCCTAATTTGAGGCCGCTACGACCTGCACCGCCAGAGGGGTATACTATACGTGTGGCTCCACGTCCATCAAGACCACGACCTTACAAGTTACAACTAACAAGACAGTTCGCATTTTATATTACCTCAGCAATTTTATACTTAAACGCTCATATCATAATCGAAACTTTCTATTAAACCATGCAATTATTCCTTATTGGAATACTATTACTAAGCTACCTTTATATCATAGGGAGTTACTATTACAAAACTGTTTTGCAATGTTTATGCGAAGTTACACTATACCATGTTTATCAATACCAATTTATACACTCTGAATATAGAAAATGTTTATTCGAGTGAATTACCTATCTTGACATTACACCACATCAAACGCCGTATTCGAGCACATTTCGAGGGTTAACAGATAAGAATTAATTTACAATGGTAGAAGATAATATATAGTTCTCCTCACCATTTTGAGTGCAGTGCCTATTTCGCCGCTCTTCATTCGAGCGGAATAAGTGGTCTTGTCAACCTGTCATCCCCTAATTTCGCTAGGCGTGCGCCTCAGACTTCGGACAGCGATGCCGATACAGAGGCTCCACTCCATTCAATATAATAGAAAAGTAATTTATATGTGTCGCGGGACCACATTGTTAGTTTTGATTTCTATTTGGCAAACGTCGAGATACATGTACCTTGGTGGTGGGTCCAAAGTTGTGACGAAGGTATAATTGGTACATGAGTCGGCCTGTTTGAAAATTTTAGTTTCTTTGAGGGATTAGCACTGCACTCAAAATGGTGAGGAGCACTGTACCTATAATATTTTTAAGGGAGTATTTCCCCTTAATTTTAAGTCCGTCCGTTTGCCTGTGCGTGTATCAAGTCTCACGCTGAAAACCAAACAAGACGTCCGATTGACATACTTTTTTGTTGTCACTACCCTTCAATAAGGATGATACAGAATGTTTTTGGTGACCCTGGTGGTTTGGGCTTGTGACCGCCCCTCAGAAAGTTTGAATATTTATGTACTCGGCACCTCTGCCATTAGTGAAAGGCTAAAAGCTGAAAAAAGCGGGGAACAATAAAGGTTCGCTTTGGTCCCGAGTTTGGATCTCCCGTACTCGAGGGCCATATACCTATTACAGTACGTTACAAATTACAATTCAGTTTGGTTATATCGTATTTTAATCCTATTTAGCAGATACAAACTTGCGATAAGTTCGTCTGAATCTGGCAAGACTACTGCCAATATAAAACCATACACGCGAAATAACCTTATTTTAGCAACATCTCACATAACGCTACGCAAAATCGAAAAAGTGGATAATAGGTCCTATGTGGTTTAGCTAGAACTATGTCTGGCATAAAACCTTTTTAAAAGTTTGTTACCAGTTATGATTTTAATCAAGGATTAAATTAATGTATTCCGTAATAAAAAACGCTACTGATTCAAATATTTGAATGTGTCATTCACTGCCTCCTAGATGCTACTTGTGGCTCCTGGTTTTATCTAAGGTATAGTTCTAGCAAAACTACGTGAGACCTATTAGCCACTTTTTCGATTTTGCGTTACGTTTTGAGAGATATTACTAAACTAAGTTATTTCCGTGGTTTTAATATTGGTGGGTGTCCAAGACTTGCTCGAGTCTCTGCATTAGCGGGACCGAGTTCGATCCCCGTGTCCATCGTTTAACATTTAATGTTAATGTTAATGTTATTGATTCATAGCAGTTGTCGAGAAAGTTTGCCCCGACTGGGGCTCGAACCCAGAACCTCCGGCTTAACGTGCCATAGCTTACCGGGACCACAGAACAAACCTTTACTTTACTAGCTTTTTTTTTTACTTTACTACTTTACTACTTCTGTGTGTGTTTCTTCCCGGTAGCTTAATTGGTAAAGCTATGGCACGTTAAGCCGGAGGTTCTGGGTTCGGGCCCCAGGCGGGGCAAACTTTTTCGACAACTACTATGAATCAATAACTATGTCCTTAAAGCGGGCTCATGTTTAAAAAACTTATATTCAATGTTAATGTTGTTATAGTCGCTCTCTCCGTATGATGCATGCGCACGGGGAGAGAAGTTGTTGGATTCAATACATGCTGTCTCGTTGGCGTCTTCGTTCTCATCAGTGTTCTTGATTTATACGATCACGGTCATTCCTTTGATATTTTGCTGCTGTTACCACTCTGTGTTGACTTTTGCAAAGAATGTTTCAGACAGCGGCATTGTTACTGCACATGGTTGTAGGTCTTGGTTGATAGGTTTATAAGTTATATCATCCGATCGATTCTCTCCCTTGTCGATTGTTAGCCACCCACAATGGTTTGTAACGCAACGAAACCATTACGAAATACCGCGTCAAGCGAGAAAATATACCGAAACAATTGATTATATTGGGTGTAAATGACTGCAAATAAATAAAAACTATCTAGGCCCAATTATAATGATTTGAGAAAATTGTACGATCAAATCAGACAAAAGCCAAACTAAATTATTAAAGAGATCTCTAGATAGGCATGTTTAAGTTAGTTAACTTCTGCAACTTTTGAAAGATTCTTGGGACAGACTTTATAAGTACTTTGAAAATTTTCACATGCTAAACATCCACTTAAAACTTTTAAAACATTTTATGAGGATCTAAAATACTTGCCAGCTGTTATTAAATGTCAAAACACTCAATAGGAAATAAACGAGAAATCAATAAATTAACACCAATCTATGATTATACTGTATTACTTTATTACCATTACTGCAATGCACATTGCTATAATCCAAAATTAGTTTTTAACGTTTTAAGTCGTCCCCAAAAGTCTACAAAGGGTATAGACCTAGACCTAGACAGTAAATATTATCTCTTTTAATGCAATTTCACAGATATATTTGCAAGTTTCTAAATCAGAAAGTAGCAGTTTGTATTTGTATAATTTAAAAGAATTCACTGCCACCTGAGGCTTATTTCTAAATGAAAAGGGTTGTGTTCTTCTGGCACAGTGTTGGTTGGATCACTTAGAGTGGCAACGAATGCGATGAATCATTGTGACTTCATGAAAACCGCAAATATTAAACCCGTTTTAAACACAGGTTCATGGACATTCAATTACAGACGGAAAGTGAATTAATATGCCACTAGGTATTGATGTTAATTTGGTGGTTTGTGGTTGGGCCAACATGAAAAGCTCAATGTCTCAACCATCTAGAAGTGAGTTGTAATACAGTTGTCAAGTTACTGGTTGATATAATATGGTCGTAGCTAGGGATGGGATTGGTTAAAAGCTTAATCGTTTAAACGTGTAGTGGTCGGATAGAGTTCATTAATTTTGACACATCGTAATTTAAGTTAAAGAGGGAAAAACATATAAATAGCAATATTTAACTCAAAATTACCCATTAATATATTTTTCTAAAACAATTCATAATTAATTCAAATCCCTTGTGGATTATTTCAAATCGAAATATCTTCTATCGTAAATGACCCTCATAATCACCTCAAATTTCAAGAAATGTGGTGACTAATTTAAAGTAGGCCTGTTTTGATGATGGTCATTTTAAAAAGGGATTTTGAGAGAAGCGGTTAACCGTTTGATCACGATTAGTTTATTAATTTAATTTAAACGTTTAGGTAACAGTTTTTCCCATCCCTACCCCTAACGATTAGGTTAAAGGGTCGCGTCCGATATTTATCCTGCCTCCGATATTTCGGCCGCAGGGGGGAATAAATAATGGCAAATTCACTTTGTGCCCCTTTCTCTCCCGTTGTAGTAGTAGTAGAAAAGAAGTGTAGAACATATATCTTTGGGACTCGGGTTACTTTAGGGCCGTCTCCACAAAACGAATAGTATAATCACTGTGGTTATCTAATTTCCAATTGTTTTTAATCTGAAGAAATGAAATATTCCACGGATAACTGGAGTTGAAAGTCGGTGGAACATTTTATCTACCGGTACCTAACTGGTAAATAAATAAATTCAACTGGAGCTTATAGTTTGGTGGAAAAAAACTAAAGAGGTGAGAGAAATAAGCCAGGTCTGAAAACCTAAAACGAACTACAATCCTTAATCCATTGTAAGGGAAATAATAATGCCCTTTCTAATTAAATATGATGATATCAGAATAAATACCCCGGTAATTTTTTACCTTTATTATGTAAAAGTGATTCAAGTTTAAAAGACAAAGCTGCATTACAATCGGTTAGCTTACATTCTTCGGCTTGTTTTGAGAAGCCAAAAACAGAAAATTCGTAACATTTGCAGATTTTTATGAAGTTTCATCAAAATTGTTCCCGAATCATTCCTTACAAAATCTCAACCCATCACTTACAGTAATTAACTCGTTAACATATTTAGTGAGCTGTTCATTGACTACATCCTAGCGACCGCTGCAGGCTCAGGTGCAGCCACACCAAGCAAACTGCACCACACACACGTCATCCTCCATCGAGCACACGTCGGAATCACCGTCCAGTACTGTACCATGATATATTTTATGATCGTTTGTTTCAGTGGAGTAGAGGGCGGCTGTAGCTCTAACGAGTCCATTAGCTTGGCCAGTATTTAGGGGCTGGTTCCTCCCTACGCCGCGGGTTGCATAGAAACCCATTGATATTTATTGCTTATCTTATACTGCTAACAATAGCCGAGATAAGACGATATTCGGTGGGCGGGAAATATTTGTCAGGACATAGTTTTTAATTTTTTTATTTTTAGAATAAGCAGAGTCAGGAGTTTTCTTCTTCTTGGAGAGGATACTCTACGTTGGTCCAAGACATGGAAAACGGTTTCCGTAATTCGAAATGTATTTCATGGCAATGTAGACCGAATTAAATCTGGTGGAAGTTAAAACGTATTAGCAAACTTTATACATCCATAGCATCAGCTGGAATAAAAACATGGGGTTTAAATCGGATTAAGTGTTAACCACAGAAAGTTAAAACGGATTAGAGGTTTTAGTTCACTTTCGGAATCGAACTGAATTAGATCGTTTTAAATTAAAGCCAAGTGTTTATCAACATCACTTAAACGATTGAACCCTAAAAATGAATTACTTAAAACTGGTTAACTCTTGTGATAAACGCATCGTTATCTAGATTCTAGATGACGTTTATCAATTAGTTTATGTTCTTTGTTGTATAATCGTATATCGTGTATTAATTTACATGTTAATTTAGATGAGAGATTCTGAAATTATCTTATTTAAAATACAATAAATTGTACAACCGTTTCATTACACACAATCAAAAATTTAAACAACGATATAATATTAAATGCGAACAAAAGAAAAGACTATTTAAAAAAAATCATCTCACAGATCATTACGTCACTGACCATAAAAACAATCGATATTTAATATTGATTTTTATCACCTGTTTTTTCAAACGAACAAACCTATTGTTCGTATTTTCAGGGCCGACCACAATAATGTCCCATTCGTCGATTGTCGTCTGTTTCCGGTGTCATTCGCGAAACATCGTCAAGGAAATTAGATGTCACCGCCATCCTACGAACTGCTCGTGTTCCACGTTTGTGTACTCGACTCACAGCCTTCTAGATAACAAGTGATTGTCTGGGCGCGCATCACGCCTTCCTTTCTGTGTAACAGACCTCAGATCGTGTCTACGAGATTTCATTAAATGATGCGATGATATCATAGACATTTCGTATCGGTACCAGTCATAACATCCATACAGAATAGTAATTGCTTATTTCATTTGCCATTCATTGGCCAAGTGAAATGACATGGTTGTGGTTTATTTCGTTGTGCGTCATTTGAGAATAAAAATTCCCATAAAGACTTTATGTTCTTGGAGATGATAGACGAAGAGTTTAATTCAGTAGTAAATATAGTTAAGAAGCGTCTGTGTCACAAACGAGACTACCAATCATGTTCGAGGGAGGTACTCTTGCAAATTCAAACAACTCAATTAGGCCTACCATTTGCAAACCATTTTAATCTTCTTCTCATTTCAAATAAATTAATTGGATGAGCGAAGCGAAGACTTCAATTTCACTGACCCCCAAAAAATTTAGCTCCGTTGTTTTTTTGTTTGTTTGTTTTTTTTTCCGTCTGTTTGTTCGCTCTCTACCGGGCAAACGGCATATGCGATCTTGATGAAAATTTGACACGACCTTTGTTTTCTCTGAACTTAGACTTGCCACGTTTTTGGGTACAATCGAAGAAATATTTCTCATGAATATCGTACTTTTACGATTTTTTTTCGATTTTTAATGCGATATTTTCGTGCCATTTGGGCCAATTCTGACCAAACGGGTGGGCTACAACGTTCATATTTCACATGGACATTAAGGTAATGGTGATGTATTGCTTTCTGAAAGAAAAAGTTGAAAAAGTTAGCCAGAATCGAGAGAAATAAAGCTTTTAATATACGTTTTTGGACTTTTTGTGCGATATTTTCGTGCCATTTGGGCCAATTCTGACCAAACGGGTGGGGCAGCAACGTTCATATTATACATGGACATTAAGGTTATGGTTATGTAGTACCTTTTGAAAGAAAAAGTGGAAAAATTTAGCCAGAATCCATAGAAATAAAGCTTTTGATACAAGTTTTTTTTCGGTAAATAATACCAAATTTACAAGAAACAAAAGAAATTCGACAACATTCACCTACAATGCATAGGCAGCAAAACAAAGCACTTGCAAAAGTAAAGATATCCCACGCAACTAAAACTTTAAAAAGCTCATCCATCAACGCGGCGGGTATGGGTATGAGGCAGCTGCTAAGGGTTGTCGCGTGTAGTCGTAAAATAGACCATCCTAGAAACTGAGGGTTTTATACCTGCTGTATTAATTTATTTATTGATTTTTTTGTTTAATTGCAAATATCTAATAACGTTGTTGAAATATTAAGCGTGCGTCTTGAATTTCATTTTTTTGGACGAAATTCTACGATAAAAACTGACTGAGTTACGGATAATGCTTCTATAACATATTTTGATAATATTATATAATAATATAATAATATTTATGTATTTCAGTCAGTTTTGATCGTAGACACTAGGGAAAAAAACACATTTCATAACTCAAGCTACACATTTGAACCACGTTATGAAATATTTGCAATTATAAAAAAAAATATTTTGCTGAATAAATTATTTTCATCACAATAGATTTGAAATGGGCGAAGGCAGGTAGAAACAAACCCATGTTCGCTCCCAAGTTCGGTCACGCCAAAAAAGGTGGAAAGGGAAAAATGCAGACAATAGACGGGACGACCGATCCCGGTCTCGTCCGCCGATGGTCACTTTGTACCTCAAGGATGGATAGACTTTAGGGATGAGGGGGAAGGAGTTTGCAGACTTGGGACGGGAACTGGAATTTTGTGACGTAAATTACGAGAAACTAACGAAATTGGAAAATATTTAAGTAAGTATTCTAGATATCGGTCAACTTTTATAGTGTTACTGACAAGTGAAAAAGAACTATTCGATTGATTTATAATATTTTGAGCATCTTTTGACGTCAGTAGGGCCTACTGAGCACAAGATACTCGGAATTCAAATTTTCTGTGTTTTGTCATAATTTGAATTGTATTTTACAGTTGGGTACGTTGTTTGGGTTTAAGGACATTTTTATCAAGTCAAATCTAAGTCAAAATTGTTGTTGGCCTTAAATGTAGTCAAATTGCCAATGGTTAGGTTTTCGAAAAATACGTCTTATGAGGGCAGTGACTTGCTAATGCCAATGCCATCAACAAGTGCAACTATCAGTTTGGGATAACCTACAACGACGGGGATCAACATTAGGATGTGAGAAAACTGCATCGTACATCGAGCCAATTATGAGATGATTTGTGCAGGCTTGCACCAAGTGCATTCTTCATGCGCGTAGGTCCGGAAATGATTCGGAATAGCTTCCTAGAATGAAAGCGGGGAGAATTAGATATTTGGATGGCGCCCAAACAGCTACTCGATGCAGAGTCTTTTGTCTATAAAGTGCAACGAGTGAATTACAACGTGCAAGAGATAGGTGTCACGTGATAGGTGACCCACTGCACCCACGAGGCAGATGCCACCCAGAAGGCATGAACGTAAAATAAATAGCTCAAAATAAATGTCGGAGATTATCATTGTAAGAAGCGCTTAAAACGGGTAAAAGTAGCCAATTTTAGAAGAAACAAAAAATAGCTTTTGCCGTTTGGGAAGTATCAATTGAATTCTGATTGACACATGATTTATTGGTATAGGCCTACATTCTGCTTCTGTACATTGTCAAGTACAAGTTGTGATAATTTGAAGACCTAGTTATTTCAATTGATTACTTTCACAAAATAGAAGATAAATCAGACGGAAAAAAATACCGGTTGAAACTTGCTTTTGTGTAGTAAGGTTAACCATAAACTGCCGATTGGGGAACAAAATCATTTTTAAAAGTTACATAAGTCTATGTATTCCTAGATTTAAGGTTATCCATCCATAACCCTTGGTATCATATGGTTTATTGAATTAGTTAATTGTTTTATTTATTATTTATTTTTAATTAATATCAAATACACCATTTGCGATGGTTTACAATTACAATAAAGCCATCTGGTAACTTTAAAGAGCACCCCTACCAACCTTCAATAATTTAACTGATTATGAATCAAGAATATAGTGTTACCAATGCGTTGTAAGTTTATCAAAGACGGCGAGGATATACCGCTTGGATTGAACACAAATCATAACCGACGTCTTGGCTCTTATATACCGTCTAGAATCTAGTCAATGGTAGAGTTAAGCTTTTAACTTTTAATAAAGAAGCAAAGCATCAACAACTAGATCATTAACTCTTTGTGCGTCGGTTGGTCAATTAACACGTCAAGATTGGCGAGAGTCCTGTTTTGTGTGTGGGTAGTCAAGTGGCAGGTGCGGGAAGATTTTGGGTGGGAACTGTCAAACTGTGCGATGATCTGATCAAAGATGATTTGATTGAGAGGATGCCCACGCAGACGCTATAGACTTAATATATACAGCTCGAAATGTCATGGATTTATAAGTAGTAGGCCCTACTCAGTATAGACAATCTACACAATGCTACACTACACTCTGATCTGGTCTAATCCAGGTGTGATAAGTTATATCTGTGAGTACGAGTGTTTTTAAAAAATCACGAAGGATTCCATTATAACAATAGAAATAATTCAAAGTGAAATCAAACAAATAAAAATTTATTTGGTTAAAAAGACCCCCAAACAATCTATATGTAAATATTTGTATGGTTAACTTACAATTGACGCTTGAAGGGATGCATCACATTTTCTTGTTAATAATTTTAAAAAAGATAAAATATAATAACTATAATCTATATGTCTACGTCTCACTCTTAGCTTAAAATGTTAGACAAAGATAAACGTTCATTAACAAACAGTTGGATCAAAATTCAACCTGAAGTAATTTTTCAAAAAATTGTGTGAAACAAGCTGGAGTTTGGTTATATGGTGAGGTCGAATAAGAAGTCTTATAAAATAATGAATTTACCATTTATTTGGGGCTTTCGACACAATTCTTACATCACACATCAGTTTATAAATTACGTTTCCTGGTTAGAAATTACATAAAACGAGGACAAGTTGTAAATTGCACGAGCATACAGCGTCGTAGCATTAATAAGCATACAATTATCCATAGCATTAAACTCTGTGTCAAAATCTTCAAAAGTTATAAACGTCCGCGTGAATCTAAATTTAAACATGTCTATTATAATGTTAGCAGACCCTCGTAGTTGTTATGCACTGCCGAATGCAAGACCACGCTGTTTGACGAGCGATCAAAAGTGCACGGCCTTCTTGGAATTAGCAGACAGGAGTGTGAATGAGCCACTGTGCATGAACACGATCCTGTGGTCACTACGGATGAGCAGTTATCAACACCCAACCACAATAACCTCCCAGGGAGTCATGTAATGCAACGCTTCCATGTGGGAGGAAACGGGTACATACCCAGACGTACAAAACACAACCGTTGCCAACAGAAGTATACTGAAATAGCCGCTTAGCTAAATCATCTTTATCGACAATAGCTGCAGCGATAATAAAGATAATGAAAACAGTACTCAATCCAACAGACTAGCGGCATTGCATATACATTGAGAGAGCTGCAGCTGACCTACGATCAACGAAGTCAATAGCCCCGCTCGAGAGGGTTAGACATGTCAAAGTATGAGTAGTTTTTACTCTCATGATTCATTCAAAGACAATTCACTGTTTTAAAAATACACTAAGAACTCTGTGACAGAATTTGCGCACTTGTCAGCAGCTGTGGAGCGTTGACCCAGCACATGCCGAACTGAGTGATCTCGAGAATGTCTACGTGAGGAACTGCTCCTCTTGTATGGACACTCTACATGATGTAGTAATTAGAGAGGCGGTAATTGACCGTTTTATTTTTAACACAATTTAAAATATGTATCAGTAAATTTTGGTCCTGTACCAAAAATATCTACCCGAGTACCTACCATTCCGAGTTTGGAGGTCACAAAGAGAAAACCACTAGACGAACATTATATGGAAACAGTTGTTTGTTATTATTTTTTGTAATAAGTGCAGGACTAAACAATTTCAGAATGAATGATACCTGTAGGCTTTGGGAAACCCAAAGATACAGGAAAGCAGGCCTTTGCGGCCCATTCACCGCAGTGATTCCGCATTGAGTTATGATTGAATGCTGGTTGATTGGATCACATGTAATTTATTAGAGGGTGGTCCAGGTTACTTATACAAAACAAATCTGGTAACTGATATTCTTGCTTAGTTATGTGGTGTCTTATCAATTCACATAGAGGCACGTAGAAACTCTTTAATCGATTGTGTGGGGGGTGGTTGATTTTTTTACTAGCCATACCCCACAAGTCTCTTATCTTAGCGTCCATCACACATCAAACACTGAATACACCGTAGTATACTGACTGCAATCAATTCAGTTGTGGTAGCCGTGATCATACTGTAATTGTGGGGGGGAGGGGGGGGGGTGTCACAGAAAAAAAAACACCCCCTTCCTAGTGGTTGAACCGCTGTAGGTTTGGGGTATGATGACGGGTGTCCTTGGATCCCGAAAATATGATCATCCAACAACAATTGAAGCATTATTTTAAAGCATTTTCACTGACTAAAATGTGGCCAGTGAAATAGATTCCAAAACTACCATCTCTACCCAAGGAAGACGACAAAAATAATCAAAATCCCACGATATTTTGTAAACACACCCTGCGTCCTATACGCGAATACAAAGTATTGATTGATCTGTGAACCGCTTGTAGAAACCACGGACAATGCAGATCACCAGTGTCTGGGGTGCAGGTGCTAATGACCCTGCAGTCTATTACAGAAAGGTTGCAAGTTTGAGTGGTGGCCAAGAGTCCAAAGGCGCAAGTCACTGACTCGACTGTTATATTATCTCAACCGATAAACATCGGGCGCAGGTGAAAGCGTCACCTTTTAGCGCCACTCGACGTATTTTGGCAAACTGGTATATATTATAATGGATCTTTGAAGGAAACGTAGGCCTACACCTGCGCCTAAACGTTGTTGTCGTATCGCTGGTCGACTGCATGCCCAAGACGAAAATAAACAAGGAGACCGGCGGCGTCAGAGAGGAGCATTGTTACGTATTGCCCTAGGCTAGGCTGTTTAACGCTGTTATTTCATTTTATTGCCCGCTGGAGAGTCGTGCCCAGCAAAGAGGTCGATCTTGGTCATTATTCGCTCGTCGGTGGTGTCTGCCGACTGGGTTGGCTCGGTCCAATACCCACACTGAAAATCAGTCCTGATTCAATTTTTAAAAATAATATCGTGCCCCTCTTGAGGTGAACTATAGGTGGGCCTATGTTGTGGACAGGACAATTGTGAAGGGATGTCCGAGGGCTGTTTAAGAGGACTCAATCCCTTGTATTCGCATTAACGACTGAGGACAACCACGGAAAAAACCTTCAGTCAGGATTGCCGGTCTCGACGGGATTCGAACCCGGGACCTCCCGAATCAGAGTCGAGCGCTTAGCGCCCGAGCCAACACTGTCAGTTTTGATACAGTGGGTAGAAATATACGATTTGTTTTAGATTAATTATGAACAAATAAGACTAACGTGTACTTTAAAAGATGATTCTCTGCTAAGGCATACAACATAACGATTCCTAAAATTATTTTCAGGCAATGTTTTAAAATAAGATGCCAAAGAGTTCCAATGTCAAACCTAAAGACAGACAGATAGAGATACAGAAAGACAAAGGTCTACACGTATAGTATAGTACCTCAGTGTTCTATGTCCCTGACCCTGAACATTGTTATTGATCATGGTTGAGTGAAATAAAAGTTATTATATTAGTCTAACCCATAAAAATCAGTCCCCACGGAAATAAAATATTTAACGACGTATTAAAAGCTTATACGTTTCGAACAGCTCGACCACTTACGTTTGTCTACAAGACTGATTTACACACGTACACATGTGTAACCCAAATCACATTGTTTCTTGTTGGAGTGTGTCAAATTCGATACCGAGAAGACGAAAGCTCAAAGCCTGTGTCTCAAACTTATTCATTCGCCATGGGCAGCGTTTTCCTCTCAATTCATTGTCGAGACACCGTCCATTCTAATTGCCCTTAATGTGTTTGAATTTACCAAGGCGTGTTATTTAAGGAAATTGTGCCCTTAATATGCTGTAAATGTCGGCTATAGCCTGTGATTTTTTAAAGATGTGCCCGGAGGCTTGAATGGGTAATCCAAAGGGGCGACTTTACCAACACTTGATTAGCAGTCCACTTACGAGGTGTATGTGTTTTCTAGAAACAAATTCACTACGGTGTCGGTGGTATATTTGAATAGGTATTCTGAGAAGGCGCCATCGCTGGAGGTCCTGGCAAATGTACAGTTGGAGACGTTGGGGTTGGTTGATTCAGGAGTACTATTGTCGTACGTAAAGTGAGGGCATGAACCCTATATATCTTCTTATAGGGTTCATGTTCTGGCCATGAGCAAGATAGAAGTGAGCAGAACCAAATTATGTAGTGAGTTTTAAAATTAAATTTAAAATTATTTAGTCCTGCCCACTTCTATACTCCAACTTAAAAAGAGCAAGATTCCATAAAATAATTATATATTGATATTTGAATATAGTACCGGTACTCAATTTTGTGTTTGTGTTTTGGATATTTAAACTTGAACACAACATGTGCATTCAAATATCATTACATTAATTTTGTTTATTTATTTAATCTTGCTTTCTTACGTAGACGTAAAATATATTGACAAATAAAACGAATTTGTGTAAACATTATGTCTTAAACATGACAAATTCTAAGTTTGTTTGTTGCTTTTCCCCAATTCCCACAATATTAATATTGTTTATAGTATTATTTATCTTAAAGCATCACTTTTCTGTCCGTCCGTCTGTATGTGTGTCACGTATCACGATATCTCCCAAACTAGACCTATGATTGGCATTTTGTTTTGTTGTCATTGCCCTTCAACAAATTTAATACAGAATGTTTTTGGTGTCCCCGAGGGTCAGGTGGGAACGGGGCTAACGTCACCCAAACTTTACATCCATACCCGGCGCCTCCACCAAAAACTAAATTTAAAATGTTTCATGCAATCTTTGCGATTGTGTTTTTACGATATTTTTTGTATGTTTGTATTCTTGTACTATTTGTTCCTATGGTCTCCCTCTCATTACATGTATTTACCTCGTATGAATGGAATACTATTTCAAATATTTACGAAAATGTAGTTTATTGTTGTTTCTGCATCTATGTAATTAGATTTATTTAGTTCTCCTTGTAAATCAGTTTTTATAACGAAGGATAGACTTATAAATAATAATAATAAATATATAAATAAATATAAATATAAATATAAATATATAAATAAATATAAAATAATATAAATAATATAAATAATAAATAAATAAATAATAATATTCTGCAAGTTGAAATGATGGTGGGTACGCTAAGCAATATATTATGTTTCTAGTTTTCTTTGAGGTCGGCTCCAACGTGCACGGTGCCTAAAATTAGTCACCAGACTCACGAGGAAGTAACAAGTGGAACTATTTTAGTCTGCGTAGTTAGGCGTATTGTTTGGCCTACGTACAAAAGTGACGTATCCCGGGTGACGCAACAAGGAACCGTTCTCGAGTAATAGATATTTTACCATTCCGGCGGCAGTAGCCACATCTACATCTTAACATTGTTGTTTATAAATACATATAAAGTTGAAAGATTTTCCAAAAAAAGTGATTCAGTAATTCCAAAATGAACAAACAACAAATAGAAAAAATTTACCCCAAAAAATCCAAAATTTATTTTTCACAGTAAAAAAAAATACAAATAATTACAAATATTTTCAAAATTGCAGATACAACGCCTATATAGACAGATAATTTGTTTTCAACAAAAAGTCAAAACCTGACCGAATGAACGATAATTGACGTACGATAGCCGAGGCGAACTTGAAACCAGATTCGACAGTGACCTTGACATTATGTTCTCGGCATCTTCGAGTTTGATCGCATTCCTCTCAGCAAATATTTCGCACTCGGGTCATCAATGTCCAGCCGCAGATGACGATGATAAATACGCAACTCCGCCATTTATTTACCCTTCGGATAATGATAATAAAATCTATGTCAACCACAGCCTGGCAGGATCATTAAAACTACGGTTTATGAAGACGTTTTCTAGCGCCATATGTGTGGGTGTGGGTGCGGGTGGGCCAGTTCGCCAAAATATATTTTAAAGTTTAAACCATTACGGTTTTTTGTCAATGATTTTTTGCAATGACCTTGGTAGGTTTATTTGAAAAATTTGTTTGTCGCCTTCAACGTAACAGATGCAAAGCCTATGTGTTATTACATGATATTTATTGATTTTGTATGTAAATGGGAAATTGCGCTTGTATGTCTGTTTGTTATGTGTCCACAAAATAAATTTAAAACAATAATAGGTGTATCTAAAGTGTAGAAAAACTAGTTTTGCAAGAGTATTTTTAATTTTATTTATGAACCACTTGAGAGACAAGAACATAATATTCAGATTTGTTTGTTTTACAACAATATCCAAGGATACACCTTGGCCTGTTGGATGACTTTAATGTCTACAAAGAGCGAGATGGCGCTTTTAAACCAACAGAAGCCAAACATGCCGACATGATTTATGTATCAATAATGTATATAGTTTATTGACGAATGCCTTCGCCAACAGGTTAAGTAAAATAATATAGTTTTTATCTAACAATAATTATTCACACTTGAATTATAATACAGAAAATTAGGGCTTCACACGTCTTCAATCAAAGTTTTCAGCTACCAACTTTTGTTGTTGACAGTAATTTTAAGTACCCTAATATTACAGTAGACCGCAAGATATATTGATCAAATTGCATAACATAATAAGTTTTTAGACGATAATTTTCGTGAGCAAAATGTTTACAACGAATTATTCCTTACTTGTAACCTGGAAACCTATTACTCTGGATTTTTTCAACGATGCCGCACATATTTTACGCTTCAAATCTAGGTGTATTTCTTTTTAATGCTTATGAATATAATTAATATTAATAAAGTTGAATTAATTTAAGGCTTGTTTAGATGGACCTGACAGAAATGTATGAAACTTCACATAAACTTTAAATTGATTGCATATTTATGATATTTTATGAATTTATTAAGTTTTGCCAAGTGATGCGCCTGTGATTATTATCAAACTTAATTATTGATGGATACATATGAAACGTTACCAATATTTGAAAAAAAGATTTATATTCTTTACTGTTGTAGGTATAATAAATATGAAAATTTCCAGATAATTTTAATTGTTTCACGCGCTTACATATTCCATGTTATTAACCCCAGACGATTGTTGTCAGTTTCGAATACTGGGCTCATCTCCAGGCGCGCGCATATTATTTAATTATGTGTAAGAATGCGAGGTTAATTCACTGAGTGCAGACAGACAGTACTGTAGTGCACGAGTGTTGTACGTAGAGACCTGTGGTTTATTTAGCGACGGCAGCTGTACTGTACGTGGGTGTATAGGGTTGTCAGTTTCGAATACTGGGCTCATCTCCAGGCTCAAGCATATATATTAATTAGTGTAAGAATGCGAGGTTAATTCACTGAGTGCAGACAGACAGTACTGTAGTGCACGAGTGTTGTACGTAGAGACCTGTGGTTTATTTAGCGACGGCACTTACTGTACGTGGGTGTATAGGGTTGTCAGTTTCGATTAACTGGCTCATCTCCAGGCGCACGCATATTATTTATTATGTGTAAAGAATCGAGGTTAATTCACTGAGTGCAGACAGACAGTACTGTGAGTGCACGAGTGTTGTACGTAGAGACCTGTGGTTTATTTAGCGACGGGCAGCTGTTACTGTACGTGGGTGTGTAGGGTTGTCAGTTTCGAATACTGGCTCATCTCCAGGCGCACGCATATTATTTAATTATGTGTAAGAATGCGAGGTTAATTCACTGAGTGCAGACAGACAGTACTGTAGTGCACGAGTGTTTGTACGTAGAGACCTGGGTTTTATTTAGCGACGGCAGCTGTACTGTACGTGGTGTGTTTAGGGTTGTCAGTTTCGAATACTGGGCTCATCTCCAGGTGCGCGCATATTATTTAATTATGTGTAAGAATGCGAGGTTAATTCACTGAGTGCAGACAGACAGTACTGTAGTAGTGCACAAGTGTTGTACGTAGAGACCTGTGGTTTATTTAGCGACGGCAGCTGTACTGTACGTGGGTGTAGGGTCGCGCTTCGCTACCAATGCCGAGGTTTTTCACACGTCTTTAACTTTGTAAAAAATAAATCTCAGATAAAAACATGTGTAATATTCCTTTCACACCTTTCAGAACAAATCGCCGGAAAGGAAAGGAACACATGAAATAATTCATTTTCTGGTTCATTAGTGTAGCAAAAGAACTGAGCAATCGTTCGACCTCTTATATAAGAAGGAAGATGTTTCCTTTCAGAATCTTTCGCGAAAATAGGTGACACGCATTATTTACGATGAAAAATGAAAAATGTAGATACCATTTAAAATAACGTAGTTCATATAAGCATTTACAATTTGTCTTGAGATAACCAACAATATCAGATCTTATAAACAGAATGGATTTCCGCTAAAAATGCATTCAAAAGTACTGAAAATAAAATAGCATACTAGCATAGATGTAGCCTTCCTTTACAATCCAGTGTTGAGTCTTCTGACTATAAGTTTAAAAATCAATTTAAATCAAGTGTACTTTTACTTCATTTGGAGGTGCAAACACAAGAGTTGTGACTAAATTTATGCAAAGTTTTTTAAAAACAAATGAGATTTTCTAGAACTCTTGTGGAAGTATTTGATCGATCACTAACTTGGCAAGTTTTAAAACGCTGATATCGTTGATTTAAATCGATTAAACTAAAAATATGGTCATTTTTCAATTTTTTAAACACAAAAAAAAATGCAATACACTCTGCTTCCAAAAAATTGTGTTGTTTTATTGTTTCGCATTATTTTGACGCAGTCAGCAGCTGTATTGTTGTAAATTGCGGCATCAAACAAAAAGGAAATTTTAAGTCGAGTCTTACATTAGTTGGAGGGAAGGAATACGGAATGCAACCAGATGTTGGGCTGCTTATACCGTTGACTCGTTTGACAAATAGGTAAAGTAGCGAGGCGTGTTTTCCCATAGTGTGAGCGTGATGACGTGCGGACAAATGAACACTGATCGTTCCCGATTCATCCCAGTCAGTCGGGGCTTCGATCCCACGGGAGTGGAGCTCAGCTGTCACAGGGGATGGGATCATTTGTAGGGAGGAGGGAAATTAACACGTCTTCTCCGGGACAAATTACCAGTCTGTATGTCTGTCATTGCTTGCGTAGATTCACAGTTCACACGCTCACGCACAATGCCAAGCTAGTGCGCACCGAGGCTGCGCGAACACGCACGCAGTTGCGAACGAACGTCAACATTACATAATATTATCAAACACTTGACAACAATTATATCATATAGTGATGAGGATCGCCAAAGTGTGCCCTGTTAGAAAAATATCCTTATGCATTGCCACCATTAGACGCTTGCGGAGAACAATGTCTACAAGTTCTGGTGTTGGTAAAAAAAAATGTTTTAGGAAATACGGATACGGGAGTATACTCAAAATAGGAAGCGAAGCCTACCATAAATATTTATCATACAACGTTTATTCCAGCATTGAACTCTCCTTGGTGGAGGTGCCGAGTTAATGTGTATCCTCCTGTAGGTGGCGTCAGCACAGCCCCCAGACCTATAGGGTCACCGAAAACATTCGATGTCACATTGTTAAAGGTCAATGCCAACTAAAAACGCGTCAATCGGAGGTCTTGTTCGGTTTTTATCGTAAGAATACATGACAAATATACACATAACAGAGGGACAGGCAACGATTAAGAAGGTATTAAATATATGGGAGCTTAATTCCAATTTTTAGACAAAATTGTAATAGTGAAGATAGAAAGACAACTGTCTTCTAAAAACATATTTAAACAGTATACATTATTTAAACTGTTTAAAATATGTTTTACTTCTGGTATGCTGGACCATTGCCAGAAATGTAAATTAGCTCATAGATTTTCGTCGTAGGAGAGATAAATGGTTTAATTTGTCGGAGTAATCAACGTTTTTGGACTGGAAGGAAGGGAGGGGATATTTTATCTTATTTCACACAATGATGTAATAGTTTCTAGTAGACACTTGGACCCCCCCCCTGCCTTTCAAATGTAATTCAAGACAGAAGAAGTCTTCAATCAAGGCTAACACGACGACAAGAGTGAAAATATTGAAATTAAATAATAAATTAGAGTAGTTAGAGCAGACAAGACGATTTTGATTCTCATCAGCATACATGTTGGCAACATCTTGAGGAAATTTACAATCATCCATCACATGACAAAAACTAATTGCAATGAACTGAACTGTCACTATCGAAAAGAATTTTAGGTCAATTAGTAAGTGACCTTTTATTATGAAATTATTCACTTTTGTCTAGACCATTTTTTATAACGATCAAACTTAACTTTTGTTTAACTTCTTTTTAAAATATTCTTTGGAGCCGTCGTAGCAACGAGGCACATACAAATTGTATTATACCTCTCACTGCTCACTATAAAGTAAACGTCTATTCTCTTGACCTCGTATGGGTAGGGCCTTATTTTACAAATTTAAATTTTTACTTTGGCATTCTTGTTCTTCTTAGCTTTTCAATGGATATCCGATTGCCCGTTACTGTCGTGGTTTCCTTGAAACTATTACCATAAGTCTTGTATATTGTTGTGTGAAATGTTAGTCCCAGTGATTTTACAGATACCAGTTCAACCATGCAGGGTAAAGTTTTACTTCTGAAATTGAATTTGAATTTTGATTATGATTAATAATAAGTAAAAATCGGTTTATCTAAATTATTTGAGTGGATCGACAGTAAAATTTAAAAAAAAACGCTATTAATTTATATTACGTACCTATACTCTCAACGTATTTTCTTAAAGGATTTTTGTTTTAGATTTTCACCAATTTTCATTTATTTGGAAGAACTACCCGCGAAAAGTACGGTTGCAATGAGATCATGCATGAGTCAGGTGCTCTTGTTAACCTAATTAGTATTGCAAGTGGCAAACATCACCATTACGGAATTAGCATTTTAATCGGCCACCCACCACGCTCCATATACAACCTCCGTGTAACTAAAGGATACAATGAATTGAAATACATCCTACTTCTACAAAAGCGTTACTCTTGCCCATCGTCACTAACCGTAAACAAAAACCAAGTGTTATACGTAAGTATATGTATATGTCATGTGTCATCCGGTCCATGACGTCGCCACCTTATTAACACCGCAATAAAACAATTAGAACATCCCTAAGTCTCTGCGTGGCCCACCCAGCAATCCTTCAGTTTGACACTTCTAGACAGACGTGAGCGAGTGGTGTCTCGGAAGAAAGGGTTGCGCAGTTTCTGTTTGACCCCAGAGGGTGGGACGCCGTGACGGGCAAGTCATCTTACACACATGTCCTGATGACGTGACATGGTGACGGTGCAGCCTGAGAGCAGTTGTGTGGTCTTCGTTGGGTTTACGATAGTATTTGTCGTCGGGTCGTTTTAGTTATGGTTTAGATTTGCGAAGGACAAGTTAGTTTTACTACACATTAAAACACTTGGGGGAAAAAATAAGTCAAGGTTTAAGTTTGTATGTCCTTAGGATATTGATTTGTTATTATTTTTTTTAAATACTCAAGAAGGTGCGTAAAATAGGGTTAAACTGCAATAAACACATTCAGGGTTAACTTAAAATTCAAAATGAACTATTTTAGAGGCTTGGGTTTGAGTGCAGTATACCATCACACTTTTCGAGTTATACGTGATGGAAAATACAACATATTTCGATTTTGTTTACACACTGCGAATCCTTACTAAATCTCAATTTCTCGTGCATGGCCTTTTTTTCTTTGAAACCGCTTTCTTTCCTGTGAGTCCTCAAAGTCTGTAAACATTTTCGGTGACCAATGGGCCCAAAATTGTAAAAACAAATCAAGTACGAAGATAGGCATGACCTTTCATCAATTAACCATCTGTATTGAAGGGGAAATGTAGACGTAGTTCAAAAAGTATGGTCGCACATTTTCTGCTTTAGATGGTAGCGTTTTCATGCTAATTCAATTGTGATCGTGAACTTCGTCCAACAGTTTGGCATTAAGACCTTTTTCTATTCGCAGTATTCCATGCTCAATTCTGTCCGGAAGTGTATCCTGAGTGGGTTTATATCCACTTCCAGAAAAGCAGAAGATATATGGGGCTCATTTCCCGGAACAGTCGTGTCTACTTGATCTACTAAACTAGGTCTATGAATGAATAATTACACGAAAGAGGCGACACACATTTCATTCATTTTATTCTACACTCCACCCTCATAGATCACACATTTATGACGGTGGCGCCGATGATAACAACAATCTGATTCCAACACATGGTTATCTGAGATAAATCACCTACGATTGATTCGACTCTGACTAAGGGTCCTGTATAATCCATCACATGAGATGTCACGTGATTATCAGGTGGGTCTCGGCTCACACGTGACCTAGTGTCTGCGGTAACAAACCACTGGTCTAACTCTCAATTACTTCCAATCACAGACTTGTAAACCGGGACGTGAAAGGTTGTAAATAATAACACATTCTAGGCGTCCGACAACAGAAAAAAAACATCCATATTATCAAGAAATAAATAAGCCCATAAATACACGATAATAGGTGGAAGTCAAAATTTGCAGTGGTTATAATTTACCATTGTGTCCATGTTTGAGCCACTAGTCCGTGTTTGAACCACCCTTTTGTAATTTTAATTCTGTAAGGTTGCTCTGAATAAGCCTTGTCAATTCTGGAGGATATAGCCCGCGGGTGGATTTATGCTCAACGAGTTGGGTCGGTGTATCCTTTTTTTTAATCTACATCTCTGGTTGGCCACTGTTCGCTCGTTGATGGCGTCGGGGCCGACAAGGTTGGCTTGGTATTCTCTAAATTTAAGTCCACCACTGACAATAATGTTATTTGACTCAATACGGATATATTTATTTGTTTGAAACACTTTGGGGGTTATTTCGTAATTCACTGAAGATTCGTAAAATGTGGGATACCAGTTGGAGTGGGTCTGTGCCTGTGACTATATTCTCGAACAGAAGTAAATCAAGGGTAGGACGGAAACTTATTTATTCTTTAACAACTCCACTGTACGTACATAGTCATCCAATGTGGATTTTGACTGTCATTTCTTATCTACGCATCCAACCTATTGATTATAGATTGGATTGAGATTAATTTACTTATGTCCGTAGGTGTGTGATCCATATACAAAGCGCAGAAGACGAAAACTTCAATAAGTAATGGGATTTTAAAAAGTCACTTAGCTTTAGACATGTATGATTTACGTTTGTCTTCCTGAAAATGAAAATTTACGGGCTAGAGACCATTTAATTTCCTAGTTGTTTGACAACCATGGTCCATTAGTGTTCATAAGAAAGAACTAACAAAAAGCTAGAGTGAATAGCGAATGCCGTACATTTTACTTACGTTAGCCAACATCCGCAGTAATGGATTCACGATGACAGTTAAGTTTTACGCAAGTGAGATACTTGAGCTAAATTATTTGGAGATGTCAGCTTTTACATTTCATCGTTACTTCCAAACCGGATAATATACAGTATCTACTAAACATTCGAAATTTAACCGCAAGACTTGATTAATAAAAGAGAAAATTTGAAGTGTGGTCTTTCAAAATGTTACAGTCAAAACAAAATATGAAAAATAAATTAACATTACAAATTATTTTTTTAATATCGCCTTCGGACAAAACATGGATGAAAAGTTGGTTGAATTAAAGAGCATAAAGGGATATAACAGCCAAAAAGTTTTTTTCTTGCTGCGGAACATAACCTCATATAATAGGCGTTCATGTAAATAGTCTTGAATGATACAATTGTATGTTTTGGTGGAGGTGCCGGGTACAGGAGAAATATAATTTTCTTGTACAAAAACTACAATAAGATAAGATAAAGTTAAGTTAAAAAAAATCTGGACTGATTTACATAAAATCAATTACACCTACGGGAGTGTTTCCCAATTAATGAAATTGAGAAAGATAAAGCATTTGATTCGAGACGTTCACGTAATACATTAAAAATTTTGTGAGCGTACCAAGGTTAAAAAAAGCTATTTTGCTAAGTAGGTAACCAAATGTTCAGTCATCCCATCTTTCTTAGGCTTTTCAGAAATCCGTCGAGGTCGATATAATCTAGAGACTAAAACATAGTCAACAATTGACATTAAATTGCTGATTTTTAAAAATATATTGTTTACGAGACCTGCTAAATTACTACTGGGTTGGAGGGGGTGTACCAAAATTATTAAATGTAGCAATGTAGGTCAAAAAGGTTGGGAACCACTGATCTAGGGTATTCAATGTTGATGATTTACATCCCATAAAAATAATTCGGGTAAAAACTAAAAAAAATCTTAGTATTAAAACTTACTTTTTTCGGCAGAATTATTTAAAGCGCATCATTGGACACAAGGTTAATTTCTTAAATTACTAACCCAGTTATAAGGCATGTTGACGGATGAAGGAAGGGACTTTATTATATGGTGTGTCACCACTAAAAATGTTACTCATACATAGCTATTTATAAAGGGACAAGTTCTTGAATTTGTAAACCATCATGTCTCGTCTATTTTACGACTCCTAGTTCGCCCTTCAACCATCATACAGAGTAGGCGATGTAGACGGCCGAGAGATAGACCCACTGAAAGAAAGGGTGGATCTCGTACGGCGATCGTATCACGCAGCTATTACTCAAGAAAGAGTGGGGATAGAATGGGATAAAAAGTGTTCGGGCTTTATGATAGCAATCATTCTGACAGCAGCTTCGAGCTACTTGATTTACTCTGGCTTGGCAAATAACTGGCGCCCGCTTCACCCTAGATTATAACGAGACCGTCGGCACGTGACCGAATGAGACGTCTTCAAAGCAACAATCTTATGAGTTATTATACAACTCGAGGTTGTGGCGTGAATGGGAAATTCAATAGAAGCAAAATGTGTATTTTCGTCACAAGATTTTAAGGTCAGCTATCGGAAAGTTGTGGGCTTTCTTGCCGCAAGTTATGATCGAAGTTTATTATAAATACCTATTTACATCCTAACTGTTAATCTACTTCTAAATGACACGAGTGATAATTCTCGAGATTTTTCTTGGGCATTCAAAATATAATGAAGGTTGGATGAGGCTCGTTACGAACTAGTAGGCCTAAGTAGTTAGTATAGCACTGAGTTGTATAGAGTTAGTTCAATGTATTACATATGCTTCATTTATTTATTTAACAGTTATAAACATTTATTTACAAAGAAGGACACTAAATAAAACCAATAAGAACTACATAAATGCACACAAAATAATCAATTGTAGTAACATTAATTTTTTTTTTGAAATGAAATGAATCAAAATTCAATTAACTTTAAATTGATAAAATTCAATATCAATTCATTATCAAGTGAGGTTGCAATGATTTATGAGTACCTATATCATCATTTATCACGTGCACTGTTTTAGAATGTAGATACAAATACAATCACAAGGACATTGTCGTTCGAGGATCCACACATTCTAGAGTTTAGTAAAGAAAAGAGTAGTGAGTGGAGTGAGGAGGGAACTAGACGTCGACCAGACAGCATTGAGTTTTAGAGGCGTGTGCGGCGGGCTAGCATCTCGACCAAGTGCAGGCGTACCGTGAAGCGAGCTTCCGAGGCTGCAAGGACCGTATTCTTGCACCTATCCGCTCCGGATACAGGAAAATATTATTCAACTACGTGTAAAAAAATATATATATTCATAATTTTAAATAATAAATAAATAAATAAATTGTATTTAGAGTCTACCCACTCAGTTATATAACTGATTTTCAGTGGGGGACTTTAAATCAAAGCGACTAAGCCAACCCTGTAGGTCCCGACGTAATCGGCGAGTGAGCGATAACCAACCAAAGATCGTTATTTGTAATAGGAAATATAGCAATCAGTGGTATGGACAGTGCGAACACCCGCGAATCAACGCCAGAATCAACAAGGCCGATTCAGCACAACTCTGAATTTATTATGTGCTTCGTTGCTAGGACGGCTCCAAAGTCACCGTTTACAAACTCCTAAGACAAGAACTGATGGACTAAAGTCCATATCAGAAGTTAAAAAACTTCTGACTATGGCGGGAATCGAACCCTGGACCTTCTGCATTGGAAGCAGATACGCTAACCACAAGACCAACGAGCCACACTAACAATCATCGGAATGTTTAAGAGTGCGTTCAAAATTTACAAATTAAAAAAAAAATGTATTTATAATAAATATTCGTCAACTCAGTCGCGCAACTGATTTTCTGTGGTACAACAAGTAGGCCTAAGATCATGATTCTTGACAAAGCGCATAGTTGCAGTTGCAGACTTCCAGTAGTTCGTAACAATTTTAATTTTCGATTGTCTCAAATGAGGAAATAACATTACATCATACATTAAAGTTTGTAACTGCACATGCGAAATGCAACATCTCAATGTATTTACTAAATACATTCTTGTAGTTCTCGTGATCAGGACTATTGGCTGTTCATCACTCGGCTGTTTTTTTTTCTCCGTTCTAGACGGTATTTTAGCCTAGGTAACGAAGACTAATGAAGCGAAGCACTATTTGGCCCAAACTCCAGACTGCGAATCTTGTCTTCTAGACACTATTTCCAATGCCGTAGGTCACCAAACCCATGATTATTAATTACACCAATACCGTAGGTCACCAAACCCATGATTATTAATTACACCAATACCGTAGGTCACCAAACCCATGATTATTAATTACACCAATACCGTAGGTCACCAAACCCATGATTATTAATTACACATGGCAGCCGAATTGGCATTTTGATAGCACGCACGCGCCACATCTTTATTCAGCAGGTTGCGGGATCGACCATATGTCGTTGAAAATACCATGCCTCAAAGTGTTGTCAACAAAGTCCATTGGCACTTTTTTAAACTACCCTTATAATTTGAAAATTAGATACATTTAGTTTTATTTTCTAGAATAAATAATTAATGTAAAAGTACTGTGATAGGCCTAAGAGCCTACTTATTTGTTTTTTTACGTAATTATGTAAAGTATTGGCCTACAAAGTCAACAGCATTGACTGGACGAATTTCGAAATCTTAATCAAATTAGCATGGGAACGCTACGATTCGAGCCAAAAATGTGTGTCCGTACTTTTAGAACAGTCCCACATTTTTTTAAATCAAATTTTCCAGTGCATTACTCAGAAAGTTGATCCAATCCTCGTACATGGCTTGTATTTGAAATTTTGGCCTCGTTTTGTCACACAACTTTTTAAATTGTCGACCAAAAATTGTATTTATAAAATGGACTTTGAGAACTCGTAAGAAAAAATCTATGACTTATTTTATTTGTTTATTTTATTTATTTATTTATTTATTTATTTAATTATTTAACGTCTATCCTATTCAGTAAAAAAACTGTTTTACAAAGGAGGACAACTAAATCTAATTACATAGATGCAGACACAGCAATTAACTACAGTTAAGTAAATATTTGAAATAGTAATATTACAACAACAATGCATTAAAACACAGCAATTTTGGTAACAAAATGGTTATTGAAAATTGGCCATGCTCAAGATATAAATATTTAGTTTGAAGGTGAAAACAGAACAACAAAATTTTAATTTCCCTTTATGTACTCCGAAAAGTACGAAATTACTGCATTTCTAGACGCTGAGCGTCCGCCCCCAAGCCTTGGTATAATGAGCGTGGAAACCCCCGTTATTCGTGATCCCCAGTGTCGGGAAGCGAACCCACGACTAGCTCGTTGCACGGGGCGAGATAATGGGACGAGGACGATACCCAAGGAAGATTTACATCGCCATAAACCTTGCACCAGTCGTAAACAATGGGAGATGAAATTTAAGATTTCAATGACTATGTGCAGTTGCACTCCCGAATGACTTATGAAGGGACAACACTTGCCGCGAGCAGTAAATTATTGCCTCTACGCAGCAGCGCCGACCTGTTCCTAGTTCAGGTGAATAGCGGCTGGACCTGAGCGGAGTTTAACACGTCAACTAAGTACGCGTAAACAAGGTTACAACATTCAAGAGTAAACATTTGCAATAAATTCGTCAATTTCACGATTTGGTTAGTCGGGAAACACTCCCGTAGGTGGAATTGTTAATATTTATACAATTCAGAAGTTTAAAAAAATCGGTCGGGGTGGATTTTTTTTAAACTTCTGAATTGTATAAATATTAATATTCGACAATACTCTGCATTTTTAATTAAGACAGTTTGCATAACAATTGCATAACTCAAAGTAACAATATTTACAGGGTAGATGCCAACAGGCAGGTTATAGGTTGGATAGAGATATGAGTCAACTACTTACCTGAAGTGTAGAGCTGGCTACCATAAGTAAAACACAAATAAATATCACACTCAAATGTGTCTGGAGACGTTTCGGCATCGCTTTCTTCTGTAGGCCTTTGGTTTCCTATGGGGGCAAACGATTTTGTTTTTGCCATTTAGGCCTACCTAATATACTCCTACAAGCTTCTACACTAACGGCCGAAAAAGTAAGGACATAAGTCGTAACCTAGTAAGTATTATCCGTGGAGAGAGAAGTTAACAATCACCTTAACCTTGAGTTAGGTTAAAAATATGCCGCTAGCCTTAGGGCCTACATTTTTTAAAATTATTTTACAATTATTTTTCCTAAATTTAAATTCTAAATGAAGCTCAGTACAATAGGGATGACTGAATCGTTTCAAAGTTCGACTTCAATATTGTGCCCCCCCCCCCCCCCCCCCCCCACAACCATCAAACGTGATAGCTGAACCAGCAACAATGTTAATAGCACCATCCCTTCAACATTAAACGAAATGCCTTTCTATTTGATGTAATATTAGAAGTAAGGGTTAGTGCCCAAAGGGTCCACTACAGGGGTAGAATTGTTTAGTTCGTATTCTTAATTATTTTCTGTCAGTCTAATACTCCTGTGTCAGTGAGTTGGCTTAGTTTATTGCATCGTGCTTCTCGAGATTGAATTAATGGCGCAAGTTCTAGAAGAATGGCATTGCTCAATGAGTTATAAGAATGGTTCTACAGCACTCGGGCAATAGGGCGCCTACTTAATACCCGTAGTTTGCCAGGTATCCATCAAAACCTGGGAGATCGAGTTTCCTGGATAGTGGAAAAGTTTCGGCGTTATGTTCTCGCCTCGTAACTCAAAAACAAGGGTTGAGAAGTTAGGAAGGTGTCCTTGGTCCTTGGGGAGGTTGGACTGAGGCAGAGGTCAAATTGTGAATTCAAGGGCGCAAGCTTACGTCATTCGTTGACAAACACTTGCTTCGATTAACTGTTTACCATATCTAGGGTTGCCAAATGGCCGGTTTTGGTTCAGCACCTCACTTTCTGATTCAGTAAACAAATTCTTCACTTGGTATAAACGTTTATCTGATGAATGAAACTGATAAGTGATAACAATGTTGCAAACACATATTTAATTTATTTATTAATATTTGCATTCACAACATTTAAATAATACGTTACATTATATAAAAATGAATGCGAGAACGAAAATATGTCTGTTCTACAAGATTGATTTGAAGATACATAATATGGATGTTGAATGAATGTCATCGGCCCATACAGGTCACAAGTGTCAATACCTACGCTACTATCTTCAACTTTTTTTTTTACATATCTCTATAACGAGTTAGCGAGAAAGGCAGAATAGAGCACAACGTCCTCTTTAGCCGGACCAGATTTGCACAAGCACAACCATTCTCAACATCAGAGCTCTTGTCTAACCACTGGGTTTAAAATAAAACAGTTACAAATAAGTACGCAACATATTTGCTTATTATTCTTCGAAAAGGCTAATCACACATTTGCATTAGCGCCGATAAGGTCTTACCCCCACAGCACCTTTGTTTCACTTCTAAGAAAGGAATACTTCGCAGCACAAATAGTTATAGTGTGGTGCAACCGTAAATAATGTGATGAATCAATTAAGTAAATAATAAGTTACACCTCGATCGAGAAAGAGGTTATCGCCCGATAATGGGCGCTCATTATAAGGGTGGAATAATTATACGATGAGGATGTGTGATTTACGTTCCAAGGGAGTTTACATCCTTGAAACTTACGAGACATCTAAATTCTTTGAGTCATGTGCATTTGATTAACTTGATAGTTTCAGCGTGTGTCCATGGAGTTTAAATAGTACTGTCGATGGTGTGTCTTAACAACTTCAAACAAAACAGTTAGATTTGGTTATATTTTGTAAATGGAAGTGCCATGTCAGGTAGCTAAACCATAAAGTGTAGCTAATCACGAAAAAAGTCGAAACTTTGAAAAAAAAAATTTTTTCGCGTTTGTATCTTTAAAACAGCATTGAGCATAAAAAATAGTGACGATGCGTTTCAAAGACAACATTTAAAACAAATACGACACAAATAAAATTATTGTCTCCTACGCAATCGTGGTAAATTACTTCAAATCACATTTTATCTTGCATATTCACGAACAGTTACTAAAAAACGAGGTGAGCAATTTTATGAATATGTACTCGGACCCAAGGTACTCCCTATAGCGCATATACGTTCTAATACTATGAGGTATCCAAGCGTACATCCTTTCTAAATAACTCGCAACGTTTAAATTTTTTGGGTAAATATTTAGTTCAAAAAGAGTTCCAGAATAAACCCATGTACTCCTCATGCATTACATCTGGTTTGCCTGAGTTTATTTAACAGCGTAAGTTGGGCAATTACATAAAGTGGCTGCCGCTATTCGCATCAAAACGTGAGCCACCGTACAACATCTTGGGTTCATACGTGTTTTCTAATAACTGTTTACAGTTCATGTAAACCAAATCTAATAATGTCTAAAGTTATGATGATCCCCTTTGGTACAAGCATGTTAACATTGAATACAAAATACAGTGTAACGACTCTGGTGAACTCTATGATAAAGTGAGTACATTGCGCACACTGACTGCAGTTCGATCCCTTCACTTCCTCAATAAAGAGTATTTCCATCGCTCGCTGGTGATTCGTTGCACTGCACCTCGTAACGTCAATACTCATAAACAATAGAAAACAGAACCCGTTTAACACGAGTTTAATATTCAAGTTCGGCCAGGGTCGTGGACTGGTGTTATGGCTAACAGTTTAATGGGCACTTCATTGGCAAGAGCAAGGCGTGACTTGAATCATACGACCCGTCTACATTTCAGTGCAGTCAGCATCTACATTCTAGAAGAATTGGTCAGTGGGACTTTTCGTGACTGGGTCGCGGGGGCAAAACTGACCACGCGCAAGTTCTATATTTGACCCATTGAAATATAACTGACGACGGCAGGAACACTATGGTCCCTTTGTCGTACGGCACACTGTGTCCTCGGTCCTTCGATGTTTCGTACACACAGTCTGGGTGCTGTTTTAGGAACTTAGGTTGTGTAATGATCGATCCAAGGATCGCCAAATCAATTAATCGGATCCAACATGCTTGCAATCAACTGCTTGCCAATCGCCATCCATCCAGATCATGTTATGAACCATGGATCTAATATACAAATAATTATTGGATGAGCGTAATGAGAGATTTCAATATTTCACAACCCTGTGAAAAATATCTCGGTTGATTTTCGTTTGACCTTTGTACTAACCATATATTTAAGGTATATTGATACCTTTGTACTTTGTACTATTTTATACCACCTTTCCTCATATGTTCGTCCGCTCTCTACCGTACAAACGGCTGCTCTGATATTGATAAAAATTTCAGTGGACCTTCGAAATACCTTAATTTAGACCTTTTGAGTTTTTTGGTTCAATTGAATAATTTGTTTCAAAGAAAATCGTACGTTTACGATGTTTTTCGATTTTTTGTCCGTTTGTTAGCTCCGTACCGGACACAAACGACTGCATGCTCCGATCCGATCATAATGAAAGTTTCAGAACTTAGATAGGCCCTATGCTATGAATTTGGATTCAGTCAAATCAAATAAATATTTCTTACGTAAATTTTGCACTATTACAATTTTTCCAATATAGAAATTTAGGGAGATGGGCCACATAAGTTCGCGACCATATTATGAGAAGCGTCGCGAAGCGTCCTAGTGATACATTCCTGATACATCCATACTGCCGACACCCAGGATTTTAGTCAGTTGACAAGTGGATGTTTGTCATTATAGTAAAGCCGAAACAATTGTTCCTTCCATGCATGCTCCGCAGATGAAAAGTCGAAATTCGGATTCACAATAATATATAGGGTATTATGATTGTACTTTTTATTTTATTTTTTTATTTATTTATTTAACGTCTATCCTATTCAGTGAAATTTATTTATATACATTTATTTCGTCTGTTTGACACGAATATCAATTCAATTTTTAGGCCATGTTTGATGGTTACAAAAAAGTCACGATATTGACTTGTAAAAGAAATTCAACACCAAAACAAAACAAACAGAATATCGTTGTGCAGACAACATTCAAATAGACCAACATGATCAAACTTGTGGGGAGGAGGCTACTACCATCTACTACGTACGGTAACCTCAAAATGTATTGAAGGATTTTTTTATTGCTTATATTTATGTGCACATTATAAAACTAGTTTGTGTACAAAAACAAACAGTCTTCATTAACTTCACTGCCCTCAAGGACATAAAACAACAGCAAGTTAATTCTGTGTAGAAACCTTGGTTTTACAAAGAATGCTATCCATTTAAGTGCATAAGAGTAAGCTCAATCAATTTAATGAATCTTGAGTGACTTCTGTAAGTAGGCCAAGCGTTATCTATGTTTTATTCATGTTGATATAAACCTGTCGATGTTTTTCTCCATTTCAGTCATCAAGGTATCAAAAATAAATTTATAATAGCCTAGGTAACATACTTTATAGACTACCTAGGTGCCTACCTACTTCAACTATACTTATAGGTACTAAAGTTAACGATCTAGATTAATGCTAGACGAGCTGTTGATAGTTTTTAATTAATTGCTGTTCCTCTATAATTAAGACAACAAGTCGTTAGGGCCTACGAGAATAACTAGGACTTCCAATTTAAGCCAAATTTGGGCTAGTCCAATCAGAAGCAATTGTAAAAATGAATACACTATTACTATTAGATATGGATGATATCATAGAGACAATGTGCAGCAAAATATCGTTTCGTATCGTCCACGACATAATTCTATTATAAACGCTAAAACATTAAACAATTCTCGAGACAGCTTTCTAGGAATTAATTTTTGATAATTGGATGAGCGTAGCGAGCGATGCGAGTAAAGCGAAGATTCCATTTCACTACACTGGAGAAAAAATCCGCAATGTTTTTTTTGTTTGTATTTGTGTGTGCGATTCAGGCTAAACCGATACTCCAATTGCGATGAAATTTTCTGGAGGCCTTTGAAATCTCTGAACTTAGAATTGCCACGTTCTTGAGCGCAATCGAAAAATTATTTCTCATGAAAATCGCAATTTTACGATTTTTTTCGATTAAAAAAAAATCTTTGACTTATAACACCTACATGCTTTATCCGATTGTAATGATTTTTTCACAGAACCTTAATTTTATTAATTAATATACAAGTGTGAAATTTAAGCGCAATCGAGAAATTATTTCTCTTAAAAATCGCAATTTTAACCCTTTTTTTCGTATAAAAAAAATTTCTTCGACTAATAACAAATGCTTTATCCGATTGTAATGATTTTTTCACAGAACAACAGACAATCTGCATAACACAATGGCAGCTCAATGCACCAATTACGCTCATCCAACACGCGCCTTAAAAAGCGTTTGCGAAGCTTCCTAGTTATAACACAACACTCGACTTGTTTCCACAAAAACAACAATAATAAAACAACAAACAAACAACAGACAGCTAATGATGCAACCGGCGCACAAAATGCATCCACGAACCATTTTGCATATCTCAGGCTATCTTGATGTGGTGATCAAGGGGTGGCATAGTGCATACAGTAAAATTATCATTATCTCGGCCCTCCCTACATTTATAATATTTTTATTATTCTGTTTGTACACAATCATTACAGAAACGTAAGGTTATACATGGGCGAGTAGTCGCCGAGTACAGCTGCGCAGGGGAGGCCTACACTCATAAAAATATCATCTCGATTTAGAACCAAAGTGAATTTATCTAATGATTCTGCTCCCAAGTATGCCCACATGGCACTGACGGTATAATGTCAAGGTTACTATATTATACGTGGAAGTGACGTAGAGTTTTCAGCTATATGGGCTTATTGACGCAGATTAGAAGAGATAACACGCGAACTAAACCGTAACTCTAGCATTGGAATGGTTATGGCAATAGTCATACAGACACTGAAAACAAGTAATTAAATGAGCATGGTTACGTCTGTATTGACCACAAACAAAACCGTCCATGGCCAGTACCTTAATTTGACAGTTAATTACTATAATTAGCTTCTCGCGCCGAGAAATAACAGAGCAGACTAAAAATAGGCGTAGCCCAGCTTACCTTCCGGGGTGATTTGAAAGCGTAGACGGTGCTGGCTTTTCCATATCTGTGGGACGCGTAAAGCACTAAACCGGCTCCCGCGATGCACCCACACGTAGCAAACAATGCACGGAACTGTTTTTCATACCTCGATGATCCAATAAAACGTTTCGGAGCACAAGAATTCACTGAAATCTGTAATATTTGTGACAACGGCCTTCTGAAGGTGGCCATGTTGGAACAGCTGACTTGATGTAGTTTGTGCGAATCCAATAGATGGAGTAGCGTCGTTTCCTGCGCCGTCCTTGGCAACGGAATGTTTCCCTAGCAACACGCGCCAAACTCAAACGCGCGCGCGCTCGTTCCGTTCGACTCGACAAAGGAATCCGACGGACGAACCAATATATTAACGAGAGATGTACGATAACGATAAGACGTTTAACTCGATTGTATGTAAATCGGAAGAAGAGACGCACAATGGTCTACGCATTGGGTGCGTGTATATCTCATGTCAGGGGTGGAACAACCCATTCGATTTCTGAAACATCCCTGAGGCAATTTATCCAACGGGTTAAATCTAATAAACTAGACTCACTTTCACAAGACTGTTTTATAGTTTATCAGTATCTGACCACAAATTGGCCATGGAAAATGTCGGCAACCTTTTCTTTTCACCAGTGAAATTGACAGCGTTTATTATTGGAGCCTCTTGAAACGAGTTACGTCTGATCACAGTAATCAAATCTCATTAAGATATTACAGGCCGATATAAAAGTATGCGTGAAACGTGTGAACTAACTCTTGTCTGTGAGAGTTCGAGAAGCTTAGACTAAACTTGGAGAGTGAACTAATATACTCGTGATACTAGCTCTCTTTGCGAACGCTTTTTTGCTGTCACAGATGCTATGCTTTTTAATTTTTTTACCTATGCCAAATTGTTAATTTAAAAATCGTAAACAATATTTCGACCGCTCAACGCATGCTCAACGTACATAAACTAGAAATTTGTCTTCTGTTTTTACTCCTAGTGTTGTTCTGATTCAGCGCCTTTGTTGAAGTTTATATTCTTGTGAGTTCGACGAACCTCCGCTAGAGCGGTGATCAAGTAGGCCTTTTCGATTGCTAATTATTAATTAATTATAGTATAAAAAGACATATTTTGTTACAAATGATGGTGGTATCTCTCATTTGGTGGCCCATTGAATGACAAAGGTGAAAGAAGGCATGCGTAATGCGAGAGACCCTGATTCGTGAGGTCCCGGATTCGAGTCCCGCGGCTCCCAGCACAGGCAATATTGAATTAAAGTTATTTCCAAGTTTTCTTCGGCCGTTCTGTGATTAGTCCTTTTCACAGTGTAATGTGTACGCTTCCCTAAAGTATGTTCTATGCTTGAAGAGGACGTATGATCATGATTTCAATAGCGAATGAAGATTTATTTCAGTTCATTAGCAGCACTGTCAATTCGAAAGAACACACAATCCGTTTCTAAATTGTCTGCGATGAAGTGACCAAATTCTTAGTTGTAACTTGTTTTTTTACATTCTGATGATTGCTATTATTAGACGCGTACGTTTAACTATGCATATCTACTACTTATAACGTCTTATCTATTAAAATAACAACTGATATACGATATTATTATAAATTGTTTGAAAAGGGTATAAAACACTATGACACATATATTTTAAAATAATTAATACAAATTCAATGTCAAATTTGTTGAGTTCGAACGAACAAGGGTTATTATTTTTTGTTTTCATTGTTCATGCAAATACTACCCACGTACAACATGCGTGAGTTTTCATTATACAACACATAACAAACGCACAGCAAACCTGTTCTCAGCGTTCGTTCACTTGAGGTGTAGGCGTTCACAATAATAATTCAAGTCATTTCTACATTAGGCTATATCTATATAATAGTTAAAAACGTACCTTTAGCAATTAAAAACACATTAGGTCTGTACATTGGTATTTGAGCCCAGGTTAACATCTAAATTAATAATGTTTTATTTTCTGAATAAATTTGAATGAACACACAATATTTACTGCGGAGTTAAGCCTCCAGAAATGGGAATTTGTAACTGTACAAAAGATTGCGATTCATCAGTCATCATGATTGGCATTTCCTATATTCTTACACATACATTTTTCATAATCAATGAAATACCAACATAACGGCGTGTTTACATACCAAATAACATTTCCAAAACGGTTTCTTGTCAAACAGAAATACTGAAGATAGTTTGTTAACATTTTTATATCATCTAAAAGATGAATTTTTAATTTTGATATCAAACATCTACAATAATTTTATTGAAAATTGACATTAGGGACCATAACGCCATCTTTCTTAATAATTATATCAAGTTTGAGACTTATTTGAATGATGGCGAAAAACAGAAAATTGTTATCAAACCTTATTTTATATCCTTAAACAACCATTTATTATCAGATATTGTATTGTAGGCTTTCACGACCCGTAGATGAGTTCTGATTGTTACCTGGGTTGTTGCGTCGTGTCGATAGTGAGTCGTCACTCAACGTTTAATTTTTTGTTTAAATTCAAAATGGGGAGATAGCCACTGCTAAAAAATAGTGCTGCTGTTTGGGTGTCTTGTTTTTAGGCCCCTATTAATTTATTTAGCAAATATAGTTATTTCAATACACTTTTACAAATTTACAAATTTACAAACTTTTTCCAAATATTTGTGTAAAAATCCGTAAGTGTCGTGTCGTTTTTTAAACAGTTTTCCGGAGGATGCTCTTCGTAGAATACAAATTCGTTTTACTCTGTGTGGCACTCACTAAGGTTACAAGGATGTCCGCGGGCTGTTTAAGATCACTCAATCCCAGCATTGTAAACCTAGGAACAAACCGTCTGTCAGGATTGCCGCTGGCGGGATTCGAACCCGTGACCTCTCCAGCCAGTGTCTCACGCTTTGTCATGAGCTACCAGTGTAGGTCCTCCCAGAAGAATGTTACTCACCCATTGGCAATCTTACATTACCGCCCCTCCTCGAGTGGAGTTCTTTCTGTCGGCGTACGTAAACGACGCATTCTCATAACCTCATAATTCATAACAAAATTAATGTTTTGGGAGGGTTTCTACATTTCAAAAGTGCTAAATCTTTGAGGTTATACCATTTCAATCATCGTTTGCTTGCCTAGGAGCTTTTAAATACGTTTCCTGAGCGATTTACGGTTACGCCGGGCAATGAATGATAAATCATAAATATTTTCCAAGATTGAGTCTTCTGTAAACGTGTAAATCTGATTCACATAACACGCGCGTCATTAAATTTGACTTTGTTGTAAAATTAAATTTTACGTGATTGTAGCATTTTTTTTTTTTTTACAAACAAAGTGTGGCTCGTTGGTCTTGTTGTGTGGCTCGCTTAAAGTCTTTTCCGACCGGGGGTTTGAACCCATAGGACTTCAGATTTCGGGTATAAGGGCGCCTTAGCCAACTAGACTAGGGAAACGCCAAAGTCGTTGTCATTTGCATTTAAGTTTGATAATTATTGGTATAAATAATAGGGTTTTTAAGTTTAGTTGGTATAAGGGCGCATCAACTGTAAGGCCATAATGCGCCACTCTCTCTAGCCTATGATAGGCTAGAGAGGCCTTAGGTAGGGGGAAGAAAGGGAATGTTACCGCGTACTCAACACATGGCTCACTCACTCGTCTAACAACGACTTTGGCGTTTTTGGATGAGCGTAGCGAGCGTAGCGAGCGAAGCGAAGATTCCATTTCACTACACTGGAGAAAAAAATCCGGAATGTTTTGTTTTTTTTTCTTTCTTCTTTTTTTTGTATTTTTGTGTGTCTGTGAACACGATTCCGGCTAAACCAATACTCCAATTGCGATGAAATTTTATGGAGGTCTATGAAATCTCTGAACGAAGAACTGCACGGGGGGAAAAATCGATCGAAAAATTATTTCTCATGAAAATCGCAATTTTACGATTTTTTTTCGATTTTTAACAAAATTCTTCGATTTATAACACCTGCATGCTTTGTCCGATTGTAATAATTTTTTCACACAACCTTTATTTTATGAATTGATACATTCGTGTGAATTTTGAGCGTTATCAAAAAATTATTTGTTATGAAAATCGAAATTTTACGATTTTTTTCTTTTTTTAAATTACGAATAATTAAAAAAAATTAAAATTAAAGTTTATTTTTTATTTAATTTAAATTAATTTTAAAAAAATCAACTAAGTAATGATTTTTTTACAGTACAACAGAAAATCCACATAACACTTAACAACTCAATGCACCAATTACGCTCATCCAACAACGCGGCGGGACTTAAGCGTTTTCCTAGTAGTAGTAAATTTAAAGTTGTTCTGAATCGGTATTGTTGATTCTGGCGTTGATCCGCAGGTGTTCGCACTGTCCATACCACTGATTGCTGTATTTCCTATTAAAAATATCGATCTTCGGTTGGTTATCGCTCACTCGTCGATTGCGTCGGGGCCTACAGGGTTGGCTTGGTCGCTTTGGTTTACTGTCCCCCACTGAAAATCAGTTATGTGACTGAGTGGGTAGACTCTAAATACGGATTTATTTATTGGATGAGCGTAGCGAGCGTAGCGAGCGAAGCGAAGATTCCATTTCACTACACTGGAGAAAAAAATCCGGAATGTTTTTTTTTCTTTTTGTATTTTTGTGTGTCTGTGAACACGATTCCGGCTAAACCAATACTCCAATTGCGATGAAATTTTATGGAGGTCTATGAAATCTCTGAACGAAGAACTGCACGGGGGGAAAAATCGACCAAAAAATTATTTCTCATGAAAATCGCAATTTTACGCTTTTTTTCGATTTAAAAAAAATTCTTCGACTAATAACATCTACATGCTTTATCCGATTGTAATGATTTTTTCACAGAACCTTAATTTTATGAATTAATATATTCGTGTGAAATTTGAGCGCAATCGAAAATCATTTCTCATGATAATCGCAATTTTACGATTTTTTTCAATTTTTAACATTTCTTCGACGAATAAAACCTACATTCTTTATTCGATTGTAATGATTTTTTCACAGAACTTTAATTTTATGAGTTAATATATTTGTGTGAAATTTGAGCGTAATCGAAAAATGATCTATGAAAAAAATCACAATTTTACGCTTTTTTCGTTTAAAAAAGATTACGCTCATCCATCAACGCGGCGGGACTAAAGCGTTTTCCTAGTTAATTGCATATTCAATCTTGGCGTGTGCTCTATGTGATTTTGTTCCATTGCAGGTAATTTCTTTAATAGCACCAGAACTTGTTTCAACATTATTCTCCGCAAGCGGCAAAGGGTGACAACACACAATAATCGTATTCTATCAGGGCACACTTTAATTAACGATCCTCGTCACCCCTACAGTATAATAGAATATGCATAATAAAACGATTGTATTGAATTCTAATATTAATTATTGGATATCTAAATGAAAATACTTGACATAGAGACAGGATCCTCAGGCACATACATAGTCTGCCGGTCATCTCATAGTTTGAAGCTTTTTTACCTAGTCTTACATAAAATAAATATAATGGTTAATGTTACATCAGAGTGTTGATTTAATTTTTAATTTATCACAAAGTTTATGATGTGAACATCGAGATAGGATTTCAAATTTCAATAAAATTATTAACAAACAAATTGTGGTTTAGCTATCGAAAGTTTAATCTGAGGAACGAAATAAATGTGTATGTATGTAAAAATATTAACCTCGTTGAGAATTTATCGGTGTTGGCTCACCCAAAACCGTTACGAGACTTGAGGCCTAGACCTAAGTACCTTCATCCCCCCCCCCCCCCCCCACGTCTTATTTCCAGCGTCGCGACGTCTTGCATCTCTCGCCTGTTTGTTGGCTTTGCTCTAGAACATCGTCATCCGGTTTAGTTAGGGTAGGTCGCCGAGTGTAACGAGCCCCATAATCCTTTCATCACGTGATTTATCCGAGTCCTTGGCTCATTGCACAAACGTCGTGAGCGGCTGTCATGTCGCTGCCTCGGTAGATCCGTGGACGCATTTGTCTCTTGTGATTGCAGAAGATTTGTCTTAGGGAAGTCTCTCTTGGAATATAAACGTGAATATTGCTCGCAGTGGTTTCATACGGACTTCCGTTGCGAATATTTACCGTGATTTATGTTAATTGACCATCAATATCCCCCCCCCCCCAAATTATCGTGCTTCATGATGAAAGAAGGCCATTTTTATCATCGTCATGTTTTGAAATAGGAGGATTGGTCCTATTTTTATACCAGGGGCACCCAGTCAGAGAGTATTATTTTACACCTCGCACTTCCATTCTATTACGAAGTTGCGCCCCCCCCCCCCACGCCCCACAAGCGCATTCGAACACTTTCAAATTGAAGTGATTGAATTGCCACCGAATTATTTTTTACTCATATGTGTTCTTCCTGCATTATGCATTTGATAAAAATCACAATTATGTATGTTTTGTGTGTCGTTACAATATTTGTGTATTATTTTTATATATTTAAGAGTCTAACTTGGTATTTTGGAGTTTATACTTGTGAAAGGGAATTCCTAAGAACTGTTTATGGAACTCAATCCCTTTCATTCGCATTCCCCATTAACTGAAAAAACCCTCGGAAAAACTTTCAATCAGGATTGCTGATCTCGATGGGATTTGAATCCGGGATCTTCCAATACAAAGTCGTGCTCGAGCCAACACTGGCGGTTCTAACTTGGTATTTTGGAGTCTGAGCTGAGGTCTGTTTATGGGACTCAATCTCTTACATTCGAAACTTTCAATCAGGATTTCCGGTGGCAGGATTCGAACCCGCAACCCCCTGAATCAGAATCCCACACGTTACGTATGAGCCACCAGTGTCGAAACGATACGAAGCTTTGCGTTGTTGTCATGCAAAGAGATGATGAAGTATATAGATTGTCAAAATTAAGAAAAGTATAAAAATAAATTACAAACTTTGATGTTCAAAACATAAAAAATCTACTTTTATTACGTTTTTAAAAACTTTTTATGTGATATTTGAAAGTATCTTTAGAAGATTATGAAATGAGAGCAAGCTTTATGTCAAACTTATGGTTATTGGCTGCAAGAATTGATCCCGAAATCAATCACTGGTATTGCAGCTTCCTGCGAATTCAATACACAATACAACATTTTTATTCTTCCCTTGTTCAATGGAAACTCTAAAATGAAGTAAACAACTGTAAATTATCAGTCAGGGGTGCCGGTGACGGGGATCGAACCCACGACCTTATGCTTGACCTATCTCAGACGATAGCACGGTTACCTTCTGACGTATGCCGGTTGACAAGCCTTTGTACTACCAATACTTATTCACAAATGAAATTATGAAACTATTTTAATTTTACAAAACAAATCAGCAAATAACAAATCAAATATTTCCATACTATATCTACACTTTCAAATACACATTTGTGCGACCAGTCCAAACTCACAGATTAGGTTGATCTTAGTTGCGTAGGCTAATAAGCTGTGACTGTGAGTTGTTGCCTTGAAGTTATAAACAGTGCAATTCTATACTTTGCGTTTTGGTTTTGTTTTAATTACAATATAAAAAATATATTTAAAATTAATAACAAACCTTTAAAATGAGTTTGTTTATTAATTGCGGTCGATGAATAATAGTTAATTATTTATTATAAATAGATACAGTAATTAGGGATTAATCATTAGAATGACACATACAATTTGATATTTTTGAAAAAATTATTTTATCAATTCAATTAATTAAATGGAAATGGATACAGAAATAACAAAATATATCTCTTCCGGGTATCGAACCCGTGTCTCCTATGCCGGTTGGGTGCTTTACTCCCCAAACTACCGTGACGATTCACTTTCAATTATCTGGATTGTTTGGGTTTTGAAAAATATATTTTTTTGAAAATATCTCCACGATTTTAATAATTTCTTTCCCAAACGAAGTAATTCCCGTTTCGTCCGTGTGAAACGTATCACCAGGTCACTAGTTGCGGCCGGTGTCATCTGTGTAGGGGGCGGGGCCCAGACTTGACGGAGATCACGTAAGCCCAGACTGTGACGTCACGGCTACGTCACGCAGCCAGAGCAATGCCCCTTTTCGCCAACGATTAGCGCAAATCAGGAAGGAAGAGCTCCTGTTCATGACATTGGGAGGGTAAAAGGACGAACGGTGCTGCGCAGCCGCGAGATTGATTGGTTGGTTGGTTGGGGTATTCGTTTGATATAGATAGGCGAGGAGTAAATAAACACGATCGGTTTGTGGGTTTACTCTGCGGGAAGAATTATAGACGTGATGGGAACTAAGATGGATGGAAGGGATTTGGAATCTTTGCTTGTCGAGATAATAGGTTTGTTTGTTGGTCCTACCACCTTGTGGTAATTACACCCAGAATACATAACTAGAAATGGGGGTAAAAATGTAATTATATACGTGTGAACAAATTAACGATTTTGTTGTAATTTGACAGCACATTTCGAGGTTTGTTATCTACTCAAAAACACAAGCTTTGTTGTAAATAAAAATCTTGGACTTTTTTTGACCGTTTTTTGACAGATTTCTTTATTTTTTTAATCTTCTCTATCATATAAAATGAATTTAAAAATGTGAATTTGATTCACAATTTTTGACAATTGAAAAAAACAATAAACTAATTTACATTTTTTTAAATCAAAATGTTGTAGTCCATTATAAGTAACCCTAGTTAATGGTTTTAAATTATCATTGAAATTGGCGCGGTTAGTCATCGGTCTCATTGCAGGGCAAAAGGAAAAGGGTAATTCCCCATCGGGAAGTCACGGATAAAACTGTAATCACCTGGACATAATTTATTTAAAATTATTTCTTTAAAAGGTGTAAATAGTGAAAGGTGTAATAAATTGGTTGACAAAGAACAAAACCTAATGTGTTATCGGCAAAGAGAACTCATTCAGACCATAAATAACTTCGCTAAATTTGGTTATTTTAAGCTAATATTAACATTCCATTTTATTGTAATATTAAGGGATTATGAGAAACTTTGGATTTGAATAAAAGCAACGTTAATGTTCAATTGTAAATTGTAAGTGCAGACTTAACTAGATATTTTTCCCCCGATATTTTCGGCATATTTCTATTTTCAATCTTCTCTACCTATCAAAATGAAATTTCAAAAATGTGAATTTGAATTCCACAATTTTTTTGACAAATTGAAAAAACTGTAATTCACATTTTTTAAATCAAAATTGTTGTGTCCATTATAATGTACGCCTGGTCTGAATGAGGTTTTTAAACTCTTTATCACTTGTATAATGTGGTGCGGTTAGTCTCGGTATCAGTGTTGCATGACACCGACAGAGAGAGCTCATTGCCTGATACTCTGATTCGGGAAGTCACGGACTCGAATCCCGTCACCTACTTCTACTGTCTGAAAGTTTCTTTCGAGGTTTTCTTTCAGTGCCTAAGTCGAATGCTAGGACTGACTCCCCTTAAACAGCCCTTGGATCTTCCCAATTCCCTTACACCAATTTCCTATAGTCACCTGTTAAAGAGGGTCACACCGGATAAAACTGATGTTTCCCCAACAGCGGGCACCCATACGATTTTTGCTTGTTAATGAGGGAGTCTGCGGTCCAATGCACGTGGGTTCGAATCCCGCTCAATGCTCCCTGCAGTTTCGTTACACTCGGCAACTGGTACTGGGTATCTAACTACACGTTGAATGATCTAGGTTCGAGTTCCAGTTGGGGCTAACTTATACGTCAATTCCTGTAAGACAGCAGTGGTATCTGTATATTGCGTAGGCCTAATACATGTGTGCCTATCATGCGGTCCATGCCGTGTGGAAGTGACGTGTTCAAATTCCTCTAGACATGGATTTTTGATTGGTCATGCATCCTCATCAATCTCTACTCTTCTCTAATGTATCCAACAAAGAACGAACAATCAAACACATATCTTTTGGAATATTAATGAATACTATACACGAACTTTTTACTTTGAGCGGCTCATAAAACCCACACGTGTTTAAAAAAATCCGTCAATGATCACGAATGCATTTATTTTAACCGTATTGAACTAATAAATAAATAAATATTGTGCAAACAAAAATAGTTTCTATAATGATCAACTTTGGGAAATATACTACAATTTTAAAGTTCATTTTGGAAGTTTTTGTATGAATACGAAACACAGAATTGGGAAGTTCTAAATTTAATTTAACTTCAATTTTTCTATTCAAGAATTTAAATTCCTCGTCGGAAACGCTGCCACTCTTCACTAACTAGGTATTTTGGGCTGTTTCATAGAACTCAATACCTAGGTTTCGGATTTACCACCAAAGGAAACCTTTGCAAATTCATAGTCAGGATCGCCGATGGCGGGTGTCGATCCCGATACTTCTCGAATGTGAGTCTCGCTCGTAACGCTTGAGCTACACTGTCGGTTTGGATTGCATTCATTGTGTCCGTTGATCCAAAAATACACCAACTTGAGTGGCGTGCCCACTGCCTCCTAGATGCTACTCCTAGTTCTGAGCCAAGAGTGGCATCTAGGAGGCAGTGGGTAGTTTGCTCGAGAAGTGAAAGCACGCATACTTCTCATAGGTAAACAATAAACATCTTCCCTGCATTCTGTAGCCACAAATAAACTGAGTGATTGTGGAGCACGACAGCTTACAACGAAATTTTAAAAATCATATTTGTATGAAATACATAATTTAAGTATTTAGCCAAACTTTATGTGTAATATTCTACTCCTTACTTTACAACGTTGAAGAATTTGGAGATGTAAGAGAGGGCCTTCGGGGTCATAGACACATGGAGAATTTACAAATTAAGTTTTTTACGTGGATTTATTTATGTTTATTTTTATTTTTATTTTTATATTTCTTTCTTTCTTCTTTCTTTCTTTCTTTCTTTCTTTCTTTCTTTCTTTCTTTCTTTTTTGACGTCTATCCTATTTAGTTAAAAAAACTGATTTAACTTAATAAATCTTATTACATAAATGCAGACACAATCAAGAACTATAGTTTAGTAAAATAGTAATATTATTACAACAACAAAACATAATTAAAGAATAATTTTGGTAACAAATTCAAATTGTTCAAATGGCTGCTGTTGTGTGCACATTTTGTTTTCTCGTGGAAAACCTTCCCAGGGTGCAATGCATGCCCCTCTTCAGCAGGTGTCTAGCAATATATATTTTACCAAAGGTTTCACAAGTAAATATGAACACCCCTACGATGGTGAAAAATCCGTTTTAGGACTTTTGTCAGCAAATTTTAAAAAGCAATCTTCTTGCTTATATTGTTAATTTAAATAATATCATGTCTGTGTTTATTAAAAGTTTTATAACAACAGCTAGTAAGAAGGGTGGTTATTACTCCCCGAAACTAGAGGCGAGCTCTGGCAGTCGTCTTCGGGGAACCCTCCCTTTTCCTTGACGAACTCCCCGACGACGACGACGATGACGACGACTATGACAACACGAACGATGTCAAAGATGATGACGACCGCGACGTGAGAACCCCCCAGTCCTCCCCCTACCCATGGCTGGTTCTGACCAGCATGGGATTTTCCTCCCCCAATCCCCTAGGCTTGAGTGGCGCATTATGACCTAACGGTTTCGCACCCTTAATCCAATTGTAAAACAGTGTCAAGGTATTGCGCCACAGGTCGACTGTTGACTGTGAAAACAAATGATTATCAACTAACTCCAAGCCTGTCCAATTCCATTAGACCCTACTCTACTCAGACCATAATTAATTCCACAAAATTTGCAATTTTTTCATGATAGATTTAAATACTCAATTTAGGATTTTGAATAAAAGCAACGTTTTATGTTCAAATGTATATTATAAGTGCATTTCTTAAACTAGATTTTTTCCGTTTTTTTTGCATATTTTGGATTTTCTGTATCTCAAATACCAGCAATACTAGAAATATATTAAATTTTTGCGAAAAAAAAATTTTTAACCGTTTTTTGCAGATTTCTATATTTTTTTATCTTTTCTAAAAAAGATACTATTTGTCCTATCAAAATGAGATAAAAATATGTGAATTTAAAACTTGTGATGTGACGTCTTCGAAGTTGGTGGGTGCAGACTCTAGAATCGAAGAAAATATTCCTCAGCAAGGATGCTGACAGTAATTTCCCCTTCCATCATCATCAATCTGTCAATTAGGAGTGTTCTTCTTTCGGGACCCACTTTCATCCAGATTTATGGTGCTCTTATTCCTGGAGACACATGAGTGTTTTGTTCTGGGAAGGGAAGGGGGTGAAGTAAAGACAAAGATGACTATGTTTCAATGTAGTATTTATTGTTGTTATTGCTTTATCTATTATTGTTAGGCTACGTTTTACTTTGAAATGTAGCTATTATTGCGTTCTAATACACGATCTTCTAAATGCAACGAGTTGGTGATCTATCTATACATTCTACATGAGCTAAATGAACATCACATGAAATTGAACTTTGTTTAAAATTCCGTCTTGAAAATGCTGTCAATTGAAATCCATGAGTACATATATTCTATATTACACAGGGGTTGAATTGTTTACGTCTTTTAATTCTGATTCGCTATCGTATACTTTCTCATGAACGGTTTTTATGGATGTGGCTGTCTTAATATCTTTAAATTGAGTAACGATTTGAATTGATATTAAGCAGAACTTGCTGAAAGTTTAATGCAATTCACTATTTTTTAATTTAACTATACTTCAGCAATGACAAGTAGTTACCAAAGTTTTCTTATAGACATTGAAAGTTGTGAAACACAATAGTCACATCGAATAGTCACTTTGTTTGAAACACTTTTTATATTGTTATGGTATAAAAGTTTAAAATAAATATGTAAAAGTATACAGAATTTCACATTAACAACAAAAAATCCTCGAGGAATTTATAAATTTGAATGGTTTTTATTTACAATAATTTGTCATGATAATGGGACAAACTGAACTAAATGTATACATTAATACTGTTACTTGATATTGTATAAAAAGCGGTGAAAATAAGCAAATTACAATTAAACATCTTGACTTAAACTGGTTATCTTAGCTACCAAAATCTAATGTTTTCTTTTATACAAACGTCTGACAAATGCAGACGTAGAAAAAAGACAAATATTATTAATGTCAAGCTATTTCACAATTTAATGTTTCACAGAAATATTAATAATACTTAGATTCGGTAACAGGTTAGATATGGCCACATGTTTAGTATTTGGTAGAGTTGAAACTAATCATAATATCTAAAATTGTCATTCCATTCGATTTTTTAGATCGATATCGAACTGAATTCATATCGATATCATATCGAAACTATCGAATCGAATTCAAACGTTTGATCGATATTGAACATCAACTCCAATAATTAGCCTGTCCTGTTTTGATTTACCCTGAGTAAAATTCTTTGAGCGAAAAAGAAAGATCTATTTTCCACTTTTTCAAGATTGATAAACTGTTTCTAGCTCTTGGAAAGGGTCTACCAGGGCTTCACATCTTGATAGCTGCATTTTATTAATATTAAGTATAACCATTTATAGATTAGTTTTCAATGAGAGAGGTATTTCATTTTGTTCGTTATAATTACATTTATACACATCGATTCAACTCCTAAATATACACTTATTGTAATATCGAGTATTGCTTTCTTCGGTTTAATAATCTTATCTATGTTATCTAAAAATATATCTACTATTTCCACGAGAATCAAGCTCGAAGATACTTAAACGTGAATTATGACTATGACTCTTGTGTCAGTAAAAAATAAATAGTTATTAATAAATAATGGTTGAGTTGTGAAGATTGTTCCTCCTCATCTAATTATTTTGATTTTAAATAATGAACAATTTTTAATTCATTAGTAAAATCTTACTTGAAATTAATATGACACGTTGTAGAATTCCACTTTGATATTTACAAGCTTAAGCAGTTAGATTATTGTATATGTCTACTGGAGATGTTTGATTGCTTGGTGTAAACCAATCAATCAATCACCTCTATGTTATGTGCGACTCGTTATATAAACACTTAAAAACTACACTTTACATTTGACAATGTCAGTTACTAAAGTTTCGAATTAATCGCATTGTTCGTTTGATCACGGCCACTCTGATTCGAGAGGGTCGCTAAGACGTGGTAGCGCCGAGCGGGGCGTCGTGGCGCCCGGCCGCGGTATCGTTCTACTGGGACTCTCTTCGGGTTCGAATCCTCTTTGGTCTACCGCGTCAACGGGCGTCGTGACGCTCTTCTCCGTCGGCGCCTCGACGCTGGCGACGCCCTCCCTCGTCTCGCGGAGCGTCTCCGTCGAGGTGGCCGTCGGCAGCGTGACGGTGTCGGACGGCGTGTTTAGATTCGTCGCTACTTCGACGTTGAGAAGTAGTCTCCGACCGCTGTCTAGATCTTTAGATATCTCGCCCTCGCCGACGAACTTTTCTTGTCTTGCCCGGTGAGTTTGGTTTCCGCTTCTTCGTGGTGTCGTCCTGACCTTCCCTCAGTCTCCTATCGCGTGCTCTCGTTCTTCGTCTTCTCGCTTCTCTTAATCTTTTCCTACACTCTTCCTCGTCCTCTTCTTTCTCGCACCTTCGCCGGTCTCTAGCAGCGTCTACTCTCCGTTGACATTCGTCCTTATCACCACCCTTTTCACATTTATTCGCCCTACTCTTTAAACCCTCATTGTTTTTACACTCTCCCTTTTCACACTTTTTCTGGTTCTTACTCTTCGTTTGGTCTCTGGCCTCTTGCGTTTTACATTCTACATCACCCGCTAAACACTTCTTCCTCCTGTTCCTCTCATTCCCTGCTTTCTTCGCACACTCTTCATCTCCTCGTCACACTTTCTCTTCTTCCTAACCCCTTCCTCCCCCTCCTTCTCACAGTTCTCTCCCTCTTCTTCGTCGTCTCGACATCTTCGCTTCTTCTTCTTCCTCTTCTTTCTTGTCCGACAGCTGAATTTGTCCCGTCCTGTTGGCAACAGAAACAAAATGTCAGACCTGTCTCAATCTCTAAGAAATGTCACCACATAGTATTCAAATAAAACAACATATGTCTGAGACTGTATTACTTTTAATTAAGTAGAAGGCGAAAGAGCAGACAAGTTGGCAGATGTGTTAACAACTTTTCGCAAACAAATTATTGCGAGAAACAATTCGTAGTTTATGCATGGTTCGTCAGTTTTATGATCATTGCTGTGGCGGTGTTAGTAACAACCATTTAGACACGAGCTGAGAAAAAAAACCAGAATTACTTTTTGCACTAACCCATAAAAAAATAATTTTTCGCAATAACTCCCTCCATACATGGCAATTCGTAAAAGGGAAACCGACTCCTTATTTAAGGTTTGTAAAACAATTTATGTGTCACGGTCAAATTGGTCATCAACGGATGTGTGCCATTTGAAAATGCATTCTCTGCGCTGTAGTTATAGTGTAGCGATTTCGCTTGTTTTGTCTTAGTTCATATTTTATATTTTTATGTTTTAAACCTTGAAAATTTGCAAGGAGAACTGCCTGAAACGTTGGTAGGTTGTAAAATATTGAAAATAATGTCCTTTACCCCTTAACGGTGTGTGTACAAGAGGTAAATGCATTGTAAGTGCGTAGGTAGGTTGTACTTGTGTTTGTTGTTAACGTCCTTGGAACTTGTGTTGGCAGATTTTGCCATTTTCAAAATACCACAAATGAAAGATAGAACTATTCTATGGATTCTAACATATATTAACAAAACTTGCATTGTATACAATATTTACTTTAATATCTTATAAATGTTTGATGCCGACACATAAAATTTAAGGTATTCGTTTTTCACATTGTTAGCAAAATTAAACTTCATTCTACAACCATATAATACTAATCCCACGTCAATGTATTATATTATGTGTGCTACAACAACATTACATCGTTCACAAATTGTAAGTTCATTTAATTTACTTTAATTTTTACGACATTCACGTGGAAAACATTGCGTGGAACAGTTTTTTTTGTAAAAAATCCTAATAGAACCATGCGTTTTCGCTAAGTGTTTAAAAAAAATCAGTAAAAAGTTTTATACAGTAATTTAGAAAGAATACGACTTCGCTGCCCCTCACCTGTCTCGTCAGCCAGCTCATGGCCGATGATTTGCGGACACAGCAGGTGATACCCGTGATGCCTGATTGGATTAGGCGGTGGGTTGCGCGCGCCGCTCGCCTCGCGCAAGCGCAGTACTCTCGCGACAAGATGGTCGACGCGCTCCTGAGACACGGGCTGCGTCAGGACGCGCGCGTAGGTAGACATCTTGCCGAGCGTCTTGCGCCCGCGCAGTTGCACCTTGCGCGACTCGCCCCGTTGGTTCAGAGCGAGGTAGAGGGTGCGCTGACGGTCGGAGTAGCGGGCGGATGAGTAGGTGTTGTAGTGGTGTTGCTCGATCATCTCGTTGAAGACACAGTCCTCGGTGCATTCTCTCTGCAACAATACATACATTTGAATTAGTCAAGAATAGTAACACCAGTCACCAAATATAACATTAAACCATCTTTCCTGTGGTCCATGAAGCCATAACAAGTCATTATTACAGTTATTTAAATTAAGTTTAAAATTAAAATAATGCAATATCATTCGATAAAGAACGTATAGAGAATCGTTACATTAATACGAATGAGACCAGAAAACTTAAATTTGTCATTGTAGAAAAATCTTCAATATCAAAACTCTCGTTTAACCAATTTCCCGAATAAACTACAATTGAAACCCAGAAATAGTAAAATCGTGTTGAATTGGTTTGGCTGTTTTAAAAGCCGTTAGTGAATAGTCAGAGTTCATAATATACATTTCGCAGTTAACTTCCACCACTAGTCCCTGATTTTCGAATCTCATCATTTGAAAGGAATTTATTTCCTTCTGATAGACCCTTTGCCAGACTCGTTTCCACGATTCTCAGGTTGTTCAACTGCGCCGACTTGAATGGAGACCATGCGTTACGTCAACATACGTACATACGTTGTTATAACCTTTCGCTGCATCTCAAACATCTTCACTATGCTTTGAAGTTTGAAATAACAAAACCATGCCAAAAGATAATGTAAACATTCATCAACCTGAAAACCTTTGGGATAGGATTCTGAATAAATTTCTTTGCCAATATTCCAGTGGTGCACATTCGTGAAGGAAAAATAATGTAGCATCCTTTACCTTGTTTTGGGTGGAAATAGCAGATTTCCTTCATGTAGTGGTTCACTCTGGTTTAAAAGACATTTTTTAATTTTAAGAGTGGAACAATATTTTTAGATAAAATAAACTAGTAGAACAGGTATTTATTCTTTAAATTCTTTGTCAATATTTATTGGTGATATTTCTTTTATTCAAAAGTCTTTTTCAAAATGAAGGTTTGCAAAAACGTTTGTCAACCTTTAGTTTGAAAACTGGTTACACTTATTTAAAGAACAATATTATGTTTAAAATTTTAAAATTGAGTACAACGCAGCAATTTTAAATCTCAACAAAATAATGATGATTTTGTCGGCAAGTGTTGGTTTATACCATAATACATTAACAAATAATATGTCATTTCAAACAGTTAAGTGGGCATATTCACGACAGTTAAGAGTAGCAAAGTTGTTGGTGAGAGTAAGTTGTGCTTGCATCTGATAGAACACATACAAAGATTAGTTTTGAAACATAAAATCAATGCGGGAAGATGAATTTTAGGTTTTTACTCGTCGTATTTGAAATTGTATCTCACGACTGAGTTGGTTGCAACAAATTTGGACACTATTTATTTACATGATACTTAATATTTACATGAATATAAATATGGCGTGTCCGGTATTCGAGCTCGGATCTTCTACCCTAACTCTCCCATGGCGTCGAGGTTCTTTTCCCTTTTGCCATTCGATTGAACACTAAAACCAAGGCTATATAGGCTCGTGAATTCTTACCCATCCACCAATAAAACTACCATATAACTTAGTTCAGAACATTTATATGTTATTGTAGATTTTCTTCTGATATAACGTTACTCAATTCACATTTTCTACTGTGACAAATAATATAAATAACGCGAACAAGGTTTTATAACTTTTTCTCTCTTCATAAAAAAAATCACTTTTATTCGGCGGCAAACTCTTGAGCGTCCATGTTAACCATCTATCGACAAAAACAGACGCATTTTTATGGCACTTTTCCCAACGTATAAGAAGACTGTTTGATTGTGTTGGCAATGGGCGAATAAGAGTCAGATCGCATCTCAGTGGAGAGTTCGACTTATTCTATACCCCTTAAGAAAAACATTTCTAATGTTTTATTTTCTCTTTTATGGTAGCATTCTCTGTTTGGATTCCCTCTTGATATGTCAATACGGAATGTGATCGTATTTTGATTGTTGTCGTTTAGACGGCGCGGCGACTCTAACGGTGGTTGGTTGTTCGTAACTTTCAATCGCGCATTATGAAACCATTGGTCGGGGTTTTTGTGGGAGCGTGTGCGCGGGAGAGCGGGAAAAAGTGTAGGTTGTCGAGAGCTGAGGTATACGTACTTAGAATTCGAATTAAGTAATGGCCTTGATGTCGGGAATCATTTAAAATGAATGTGGGCGTACGAGAGGACAGCCGACATAAATAAAGTGTGATATTATATTGTGATCAAGATAGCATTGTGAAACAGAACAGTGTGCATCGCACTTAAATAGTTCTTGAACATAGAATAAATACGAAAAATTAAAAAAGAGTTTTAGTTTATTCACAACACTTTTTAGTGTAATGTAGCAGATTTATTTCTACTCCCATTAAATTATTGTTTTTCAAAGAGAATTCGAGCAATTTTCTGACTATGTGACACAGTTACAATAATTTTCTCAGTTTTATTTATTTATAACAAAATATACTTTACAAATGTGTACAATATTGTTGGATATTTTAACTTACAAAACACAACGCAATAGCCACTGCCGAAGATGTAAGATTTAAGTTGCAAATAATTGTATGATCGATAATGACAGTAAATAATTATAAAATGTGTTACTTGAACGATTGATTAGTATTGTACGTTTCATTCAGTAGACGAGAAGAATGTAGAAAGAAGGCGAAACTTATTGGATGAACGAAGCGAAGATTTTAATTTCACTGCCCCCCCCCCCCACACACACACAAAAAAAATAAGCTCGGGTGTTTTTTTTGTCTGTTTGTTCGCGCTACCGGGCAAACGGCATATGCGATCTTGATAAAAATTTGAGGGGACCTTCAAAATCTCTAAACTTAGACTTGGCACGTTTTTGGGTACAATCGATCAAATATTTCTTATAGAAATCGTACTTTTACGATTTTTTTCATCAAAGAAGCTCGTCCATCAACGCGACTAGAAAAAGCGTTCGCGAAGCGGCCTAGTAGTAGAAAGGCAAGCAACCGCATCGCATGAAAGTTTGTCTCTACATCCTAATATTAAACAAACTATAAATATTCAATATTGTCTTTGAAGGCTCGGTCTTGCACTAATCAACCACAATTAACGAGTGAATCAAGTGCATGTTTGGCTATGATTGCCAGCGAAATCTCTCTTTGCCTGTGCCAGCTCACCAGCACATAGAGTGAGGTGTGAAACTGCGAGACGTGCTACGCAGTCCTAACACAATAACTCTTTGTGATAGAGCAACCGACCATTGCGAGAGCTGCCATTTGACAAGGTCGTGAATAAAGTTGCCAACTGGGGTAAAAAATAAGTTTAGATTGTCCTATAATATAGGTAGTGTAGCCTGTGCAGGTTAAGCAAACAAGTCGACTGACTTTATTCGCGATCGCAAAACTTCGATACGCAGTCTGGCGGGAGAAATGTTCCCCATAGCCAAAGGGTGCAGGCTAGCTGTGTCCAGGCTGGGCGCTTACGGGGCTGGCGTGCAGTGAAATAAGTAAAATGGAATTTCCTCCTATAAAAAGCGAGAAAAGTCTCGAGTATTGTTATGTTCCGTCTGCAGCACATTGTCAAACAAAAATATTAACGTATCCTTCCGTCAGTTCCCAAAGGAAACCCAATATGTTAGTGTAACTGACGGCTTTGCCAACTCTGTGGTTATACTTATACCAACAGACGAAAGAAATGGGGACGACTATTAAATGTATTTAGTTGTCCTCCCTTGTAAATCAGTTTCTTAACTGAATAAAATAGACGTGAAATAATTTAATTAATCAATTAATACAAATAAAATATCAGAGTGTACATAATCGTACGGTCATAGGCGATACCACCTAACATAGGCTAATAGCTTCCGACCTCCACAGTACAATGTGGCAGAGTGGTAGCGAGAGTGAGTTCTATGCGAAAGGTCGGCTGTTCAAATCTTCGTTAGGTCGTTTTTTTTTAATATCCTATTTAGGACCAAGTTTTTCTGCAAATGATTTCATCACATTCGGCCTCGTCGCGGACGCAATTCTACGTCGGAGATAATATGTGTGGCAAGTACGATCACGAGGTTCATACTGTGCCTCCAACGACTGCGACTAGTGCTGAGTGCATTTATTGTAATTAAGTGTTAATATTGAACGTATAACATAGAATGAGAGTAACAAACAAAACGGAAAGATGGTCCATGTGTAATGTTGGCCTAGCCGTAGGCCTATGTTAAGCCATTCAGCACTGCTAGCCTTGAACATAGAACACAAATGGGGTCCTAATTATTATTACGATGTGAAATATTTTTGCGATGCATTTTTCAAGAGTACTAGAAGCAACTAACCGTATACGCATTCATACAGACAGCTGACCAGCAAACTCTCACATCACTGTAGGCCTACCACTTTCATCAGTGACCGTACGTCACTATTATTACGGCACGCCTAGAGCCAATCAAATCTTTGACCGAACGAATGATATTGCGCTTTAATAACCTTTAGCCCATTATACATCCAAAGTTATTACGGTTGGCCATAGGAATAAACACTGCCTTGATTATCACCTTGCTTTAAAAATCCGGTAAAGGTGTGTAAATTGGAAGCTAACGCACTTGAATGTAGGCATAGCCCAAGCATTTTTAACAATTATCTTGAACACGTTCCACAATCCCGCACGTTACTAAAACTACACTATTTATTATGGCCTCGCCTTCTTTTATATTTCTAGTCGATTCACATCCTTCTACGTATTTGAAAATATCTATAAAACTCAATCTTAAGTTTGACGTTTCTCCATCTACTACCCTTGTATTTACTTCCCTTGCACCCGTTGCTGCGGCCATGTTGGAAAATGACGTCACCGGCATTTAACCTTGAGACCGCGAATACTTAAAAGAATTTCAGCATTTAGGTCTAAATGCTATAAAAAATGTCTTCTTGACATGTTTAGCTTGAATGCTGCTGTAAACGACCGATCTGTGTAATCGAGCAAGGGCTCAAGCTCAAGGGGTTATATTAGTATCATTGGGGTCAAGGTTTCAATGGAGCGCGAATGGTATTTCCAGTGTGGGATTAGTCATCCGTTTCGTTTATTTAGTTGTCTTTCTATGTAGATCAGTTTAATTTAAAAGGATAAATGAAAACAAAATTTATAAAAAAAAATTACAAAATTAGTACATAACCGCTGCCACCAATTGTGTATGTTATAACTGTGCAAGGTTGTACTGGTTAGGGAGCGAAGCTCACATATTTATGTCCGTTGTGTGTCACTTCTCACGGTAAAAACTGAACACGACATCCGATTGGCATGCGTTTTTGTTGACATTTTCCTTCAACAAGGAGTATATGGAATGTTTTTGGTCACCCTGGGGTTAAAGGGGGCTGATCTAGGCCCCACTTTGTTTGAACATTCATATACTCGTAACCTCCACCATTATTGAACGCTGAAATGATCACGGTATGTAAAGGAAATGGTATGCCATGCCTCCCTTCCTATTGTAGGTACATTCGTACCCATGCTTGTCTCTTATGCAGTTGTGTGCAATATCGTATTTTATCCCATGCTGATCTATGAGTGCAGGGTCATAATATCGTACGTTGAATGCTCGATCTGTAAAGTACTAGGTGTTCAAGATCATAACTGTCTATACAGTTCTCGGCATGCCACTTTAAAAATACGTTAGAATTCGTGATCATTGCCAAAAACAGTCGTTTAAAAAATAGTTTACAGTCCTTGAAAAATGACCCTCCCTCACACACCAGACGTGAGTGACAAAAGAACCAAGTGCGTCTATTTGTAATCTCATTCTATTCGGATATCTACTTGCGACAGGAAACTTAAAGAGACGCGATATTAGTAGAACCGTTTGCCAAGTTCCATAACAAATTGGACTAGGGAATTCAGGTGTTTTTGAGGGCATTGACTGTTCAGAATTTCTTCTATTAGCGGAATTAATCCAAAGAAATCAAAGTTGTCTTTCTTTGCTTGAGATTTCATGAAATCACAAAACAATTGCTTAGAGTTGCTTTTTATGTTTCGTTTTGTATTTTCACTCGCCACTCATTCATACATTACAAATTAATGTTTGTGTAGAAATACTTGAAATTTATTTCGAAATTATTAACATAGTAATAAACGGTTGAATCTAGAAGACAAATCAAGTATTGTAAACAGTTTAAGCTTATTAAACATCCATTTCCTTTAAGATTCAATGCAAAAACAATCGGAGTAGCTTACTCTTGCCGAGATCGAGATGTAGATATTTAACGGTTGAATATATGGTAGCTTGTTTTGCTAAAGGCCGTTTGTTAAAAAGGGCAAGATAAAATCTTGTTCGTTTGCGTTGTTACGTTATGTTCATGCTTACACAAGTTATCTTTAAAATACCTAAATGTATTTGTACCGTTTATTTATTTTTCATATCATTGGGACATTCCATATTTCCATATAAATCGAAATTTACATAACGTATCCGTCTTACAATGAAATTAATATTCTACCAATTAAATCAATATAAATGTGGAATCAGCCATTGAATCAAGTGATTATCGTATTACTAGCGTTATTCCTAGTTACAGAGCTATTACAGTGAGATAGGACCGAGTCAGAACACTTGGTGAATCGCGTCTATGAAATGTAATAGTCTTCCCAGTGGTGACAAACATGTTCCAAGGGGTCGAACGAAGTGCGTTTTTTCTATTAAAAGTAAAAAGTCAGTTTACCCTTTTTCTGGGGGGCTAATTTGTGTTTTAATTCCAAGGTACCCTCTAGCCAGGGGAATAAGCGGCATATTTTAAGAAAATTTGGCAAAAATGTACAGGGGACAAATTTTTCAGGGGATAGGTATAGTTACGATCAATTTTTGGGCGGCCACAAAATTTTGGGCCCCCAAGAGTGTCCACCCGGAAAATCGAAATTTTTACTTTTAAAATTTTTTTACGAAGTTTCTGGGCATTTATGATAATCTAAAATTTCATATTTGGGGGAAAGCTGTTTTAATACGAAAAAAAAGTCAAAAATTTAAAATTTTCAGAAAAAAAAATGGGGGAATTTAATTTTTAGACTTTAAAACTTTGGCTGTGATTATAAGACAAGATATTATAGATACGGGAAAAATATTTGACACAGTGATGTACATGACGATAACAATCAGCTTTAGGGGCGGATCCAAAATGGCGTCCCCATATCATGACCACCAGTGACATTTTACTTATTCAACATAAATTGTGCTATAACTCGCTTAAAAGGGATTTACTGATAAAAATAAGAACTCTACCACTACTTAAAGTATATTTTATATTGCTAATAAATATAAAAGAGAAAAAAGTATACAAAAGTCATCAAAATCCAACATGGCGGCCTATAACTTATAGACCTGTGGCATTGACGGAGATAGCCAAGGAAAACTTTGCTTTATTTATAAAAGCATAAATATTGACTCAGCATAACCTGAAAGTGATTTAAGGCAATTAGCCCACTCAAAAATGTTCCCATGGAACCCCTAAAATCCAAGATGGCTGCCAAAAATGAAACTTTTCTCAATATAGTCCGATTTGTCTCATTTTCATTTGATAATTTCATGTGCTGAATAATATTTGAGGTTAAAACTAAGTTTTTTATTTGGAAGCCACTAAAATCTAAGATGGAGGCCTAAAGAAGGAAATTTGTTATTTATTCCTGGATGTAATTAAAATTCGGTTTCTACGCTTATATTGAGCTAAATTAGTGTAATTTCGAAGTCAAAATAAATAGAAAACATTGTTTTATCCTCATTTCCTACATTATACAAAACTCAATCCAAGATGGCGTCCAATTTTTTTAAAACTAATTTAGTCTGATTTGAATTATTTTCAATTTATGCATGTACATGGCAGGCGTTGAATACGAATTCATAATACACATTTGCATTTTTTTCTAAAGCCTTACCAAAAACCAAAATGGAGGTAAAGAATGTTACTTTTGAAGTTTATTCTCCGATTATTATTTTAAAAATTCTACAAAAGATTTGTATAGATAGCAATGTTTTTGTTTATTATGTCGTATTTTTTAAAATCGTAGACAATTAAACTCAAGCTAATGTTAAATTAACCTCAAATTACACTCGACACCGAAATCTATGTATTACCCGAAATTCAATCAAATCAGAGTATAAAATAGCAGCAAAGTTTTCCTTGGCTATCTCCGTCTATGCCACAGGTCTATAAGTAATAGGCCGCCATGTTGGATTTTGATGACTTTTGTATACTTTTTTCTCTTTTATATTTATTAGCAATATAAAATATATTTTAAGTAGTGGTAGAGTTCTTATTTTTTATCAGTAAATCCCTTTTAAGCGAGTTATAGCACAATTTATGTTGAATAAGTAAAATGTCACTGGTGGTCATGATATGGGGACGCCATTTTGGATCCGCCCCTAAAGCTGATTGTTATCGTCATGTTCATCACTGTGTAAAATATTTTTCCCGTATCTATAATATCTTGTCTTAAAATCACAGCCAAAGTATTGATGTCTCAAAATTCAATTGGCCGCCATTTTGTTTTCTGTGAATTTAAATTTTTGACTTTTTTTTCAGTATGTAAAACAGCATCTCCACCAATATGTATATTAGTATTTAGTCATAAATCGCCCAGAAACTTCGTAAAAAAATATTTAAAAGTCAAAATTCAGATCTCACTGGTGGACACTCTATGGGGACCAAAATTTGTGGCCGCCCCAAAAATTGATCTTTTATACTCATACCTATCCCACTGTAAAATTTGTTGCCTGTATCATTTTTTGCCTAATTTTTCCGCTATTTCCCTGACTAATCGTGTTAACCTTCTGAATGACAAACATAGCCCTAAAAGACAAATGAAGATTGGTTTAAATTACTTCCTGCCTCTCGCCAATACAGAAAAACGTCGACGTTCTTGTTATATAGCTCAATATGTTCAAAATGTTGTAGAAACATAGAAAATTGTAAACACAAAAAAATCCAACGAAGATAATATAATGATTACCAATTTGTTTTCAAATACTGTTGAAATGCTTTGCAGAAATATGCGACATTTTAAAACATTATTGTATACTAAAGAAATCATATATTTTTCGAGTCATTTCGCTGTGTTCATTTATTCAAAACTTCTGTTGTTTAATACGACTGTGCGTATCATCATCTGAGGCGGACTGAGACATTTAAATTGAAATAACACGAAATATGAAAAAATATTGTCTAATATTTCGGGCAGTGAAAGCATCAAGTTTAAAGCATTATTGTATACATTTAAATAAATTGAGCTATGCACCACCCAAAATACTAGTATATAGAGGCACACTATACGGCGACATTTGTTTGTCTCAATATTGACCAGAGCTCTTCTAGTAACTTTACTTATACCAACGTAAAAAACTCTTGAACTAATAATGATTAAATTACGATACTAAGTGAATGATTCACCAGTAGATGAATCCCATAACGTTACACGAAGAAGATATAAACACACTTCGGACAAAGTGAAATATTAAACTAATTTAACTGGAACGAATTTTGTTATTCATTCTCCTAAGCGTAAAAACCAATAATTTAACCGAATCTTTAAAAATAAAATTGAAATTCGTCAAAATTCGGAAGCAATAGTGCGTACTAAATTGCCACGTTAATGGTAAGTAATTACTAGAGTATATAATGTAAGGGTTTTGTTCTCTCGGTAGAAAAATTCTCAACTGCATGTCTGCTAATCACGTGTTTGGCAGGAGTTACTCGTAATTGTGAGTAGAACGACCGGCTAAGTACAGTACTCACCCCGTGCTATTCCACTGCTGCCACCATTCTATGGCATATCATATTCCTAGGTGCAAGCACATACTTGGCTATACACATAAACGAAATGTAAATTAATTTACTTTTAAACGGGAGCCATTGTAAAAATACTCTAGAATTTAAGAACAAAGCCAAAATACACTAATAAAGTAATTACACTCAGTGTTGAATGCGTACAGACATTCACCTGCTTCTCCAACACAGACAATGCACCCCATCAAGATCAATTAATCCATCCTTTGCGTACAATTGCTTGGATCTTTGAACAAAATATACGCAAGATTGGCAGCAATGTTTAGCACCAGCCAAAACTATTCTTAATTTTTTACAGTGAGAATTTTTATTGCTAGTTACAGGTTGTTTTAGTACCTGTGCATCACTTGTTTGTCATGCATTTAGAGAGTAATGCATTTAGAATCCGGCGAACATTGACTCCTGTTTTTAAGTGTTTAGGCAGCACGTGTTTAATTTATACTGTGCATCGTATTTCGATATAAAGTTAGATCTGTGTTATTGTCGTCCGTTCGATTACTCCAACTTATATTTTTCATTGACGGCAGAATATTATCCAATGTATTATGCATACTGTTACTAACATATACCATACTCTTATATTTTTTTAATAATTTATGAATGTTTACATCCTGTCAATAGGAATTTGAATATTTAATCGTACAACAATGAAAATTTGATGACAATTGACAATTGGACACACACGCTCTGAGTAACTATAGTGACCAACGTTTTCACAATTTACTACAATAGAATGATAACTAATTGCTTATTGCTTTACTTATTAAGTTTAAAGGTCATAAATTTAAATAACGTGGCCAATTGCTCGTTAATTTATCGGCTATTGTTGTGTTGTTAATTTGTTATGGCTAAGTAGTATTATTCTTTTTGGATGAGCGCAGCGAAGACTTCAATTTCACTGACCCCCCAAAAAATTTAGCTTGGGTGTTTTTTTTTGTCTGTTTGTTCGCTCTCTACTGGGAAAACGGCATATGCGATCTTGATGAAAATTTGATGAAATTTGATTCGACATCTCTGAACTTAGAGGTGTATTGTTTTTGCGAACAATCGAAGAAATATTTCTCACGAATAACATACTTTTACGATTTTTTTTTCGATTTTTAGTGTGATATTTTCGTGACATTTGGGCCGATTCTGACCAAACGAGTGGGGTTATAACGTTCATATTTTACACTCTTTATGTATTGCTTTTTGAAAGAAAAAATTGAAAAAATAGCTACAATCCATAGAATAAAGGTTTTAATATGAGTTTTTTGAGGTTTACAATAACAATTATCAAGTTACAATAGAAACTTGACAACAATCACCTATAATGCATTCAAAAAGCACTTGCAAAGAAAAAGTGGTCTTACGCAAAATAAAAAACTTACAAAAAGCTCATCCATCAACTCGGCTGGGCTAATGCGTTTTCCTAGTGCTATTGATTTCATATTACAAATCTAATCACAAGCCCAACAATAGCTTTAAAGTAGCCTTCTTTTGTCACGAAAATATTGTCACCCACTTCTCATAATACAATAGAAATATGCCTATTTATTTTAAAATATTTTGCAAACATACTTCAAAATTATTTATATACTCGTACTAATGACGAGTGAACTATTCTAAATAAAACAGACCATGTTCAATTGATAAACAAACACCGATAATTTAACGTTGATTCCATGTAAACAATACTATTTTCGACCATGCTTGACTAAGTACCTATAATGTATATTTTATGCGTGATGAAATGCAATTTGTTTGTTGAAACTAAGTCCGTCGTCCGTAACGTTTTATTTTAAATTATGTTGTTTGTGAAAATGTTGAAATAACAAACTTCTACTAGTGCTCTGTTTAAGAATTATGGATTATGGCAAGGTATTGCTAAAAATATGTAGTTGTTAAAAAATACAATATAATAACATATGTGATACGGAATAGGAAAAGGGACCTTAGGGTTAACATTTTCAAAACATGTTTTTGATATTTTTACAATAAGACAGGATGCTGATCATTTTGCAAAAAAAATTATACAAAAACTTCAAAATTGAGTGAGCTATGCACTTTTCTGTCTGACTTGATTAAAAAATCAACTTTGCGAGAAAAACAGGTGTAAAGTTTCTATCTATTTGCTATTTTCTATCAATTTTGACCAATTTAAAGGAACTTTTCCTTGTATTTTTCTATTTTCTATCAATTTTAACCGATTTAAAGGAACTTTTTTTATTTTAGACACAATTTTAAATAATTACCCACCATCCTACCAAAAAAACACAAATTTTATAAAAAAACACAAATTAGGCCTATTTTTTTTTTTTTTTTTTTTAAATTAAAAAACAGTATTTGGATAGCATTATTTTAATTCCAAAGCATAATTTACCATTATTAAGTGAAAATTATGTAAAAGGCTAAACAAAAAAAAAAATCAGCAATTTACACATTTAATCACGTTTTGCTCTTTTTCTAGGCAAAAAACTTTTTAACCCTAAGGTCCCTTTTCCTATTCCGCATCACATATTTGTATGATCATAAATGACTCAAAACGGGCATTATATTTTTAAACAAAAATGTAAACACTGAAGTTTGTTGTCCTCAACAATTAAATAAATATTATGTCACGTGAATCAACAAAATGTGGAGCCAGTCACTAAATCAGGTGATTGCCAACATTATTTCTAGTTGCCAGGAGCTAGCAGAGTATAGGCGAGCTGGACCCTGTCCGAACACGTGGTAAATAGCGTCTGTGAATTGAAACCGGCGACTGAGCGGTGCCAAAACACAATCATGTTACAAGGGTCGAATGAAGTGCGGCCTTCCTAAGAGTGGATATGTCACTTACCTTTGTCTGGGAGACTAATTTGTGTTTTTAAAGTCAAGGGGATCAAAGTGTTAACCTTGTACATAACAAACGTTTCAGTAAAAGACAAATGAGGATGGGTAAAAATCTATTCTGTCTCTTCGGAAAAATGTAGACATTCTTGAGAGGTAGCTCAATGGGTACGAAATGTTTGTACACAGCGGATACAATAAAAATGCCCGATAAAAGAATTATCACTTGAGTTACAATTATTACTATTTATATATTTTTGCCAGTAATGTTTGTTATTTTCAAACATTATAGTCGACATTTAAACCAATCTAGATATAGGTCTACATTTTTTAAAATGCATAAGCCTATAGCCCCTATAGCCCCCCCCCCCACCGCCTATAGGTCCACAATATTAACCATAGCATTGCAATTAAAAAATCTATTTATCTTCATCTACACCCAAGACTCGTTCTGTTAACAAATTTATAGAATAAGGAATGTTGCAATTTTACACGAAAAAAATACTTGTCCAAAATGCACCACTGTTGATTGAGATGTATGAAATAAATCAAACTTGTGTTGTAACCAAAAAAACAATTTGAATGAATCATATGAATATAAAATAAAAATAATTACATTTCCGAAGGAACGGTTTGTTCAACCTTCCGCATGTATCACTAGATTTAGTTATGTATCGTTCTTTGCTCAAAGTGCAATCAAGTATCAACGGAAGATAAATACACAATTGCATGTACATGTTAATCACGTGTTAGGAGTTATTAGTAATTGCGAGTACAACGACCGGCTAAGTACAGTACTCACCCAGTGCTATTCCGCTGCCACCATTCTATGACATCTCATACTCATAGGTGCACAAGCACATACTTGGCTAAACACGTAAACTAAATGTAAAAATAATTGATTTTTGAACGAGAGCCATTTTAAAAATACTCGAGAATTCAAGAACAAGGCCAAAATGTGCTAAAAAAAACAAACAATGTACACTGTGTTAAATGCGCCCGGACACACATACAGCTGCTCATCCAGACTATGAAGCACATCAAAACCAATTGCTCAATTGCTTGTGTATCTTTGAACAAAAGAGACGCTAGGTAGGCTGCAATGTTTTGCACCTGCCAAAACGATTCTTTATTTTTTTCAGAGAAGTTTTTCGGCCAAGTTTCTAGGAGCTCGATGTGCGATATGCATCACTTCATGCATTTAGAGTGTAATGCATTTAGATCCTGGAGAGCAGTGACTTCTGTGTCTTCGTGTTTCATACGGCGCGTGTACAATTTATAGAGTACTTAGATTTTCAAATTAAAAGTTAGATCTGCATTATTTTCGGGCCATTCGGTTACAACAATTTCAATTATTATTACTGAGATTATGATTAGATTATTACTAAAAAAAAAAGAGTATTCTGTTTCTAGGACGATTTAAAATAATAGGTTTTGAATACCATATGAACGCCAGATCTGCATTTGCAAGCATGATTACACCCGCTCTCACACACAAATACTATTTGCGAACTTTTTTTTTACAAGAGCGACAACACAATTACAAAGTGATTAATAAATCAAGTTAAAACCCCACACATTTAGATACTACATACTGCGAATCGCAAGTAGAATTGCCGGCGATTGTTGTGTAGTAAATTAGTTTGGGCCAAGTAGTACGGCGATTCTTTAGTTCATTGATAGCCCAGCTAAACGAAACACGTCAACACAACAATTTAAGCGAAGGGTATCTTCGTCGTTTGCATTCATGATCTCGTGTGATTTGTAAGACAGGAAAAGGGAGAGCGAAGAGCTCTTGGATGAAAGTCTTCTTTGCTAGAGAAATGTGTAGTGTCAAACTCAAAGAGTCTTAAAACAAACTACGAACGACGCTACTTAAATTTAGCCACTGCACGCGCGGTAGGCAAGTATTCTTTGTATTGGCACGAGGCGTTACATTCTTTTTTGCGGTTTGTAATCTTTTTTAAAACACCCACCAGTTAATATACCGAGTTGGACGTCATATGTTTTGCAATTTATCAAGTCTGTGCACATAAAACAAAGCTCTATTCAGTGGAGCATTCTCCATTCATTTGTAACGGTCATTGGAATAAGATTTCTTAGAGTATGAATTTATTTATTTTTGAAGGTGTGTTTGTCTCCTGATGGTCGTAATCATACATGTGTTATGCCATACACAAAAGTATTGATCGGCAAACACTGAAGCCTTTAATTAGTAATTATATTTCAATGATAATTTGGAGTTTTTAAGATCAATTCCATAACAAAATTATATTGGGAGCTTCTCGTCAATGAAAACTTCAACTTTTTAAGTTTGTTTATTGTGAAAGTAATTATGCATGTGACCATGCCAAGATCATGCAAAGGTAATACATTTATAACGGCATTTCCTTGTGCGTGCAAGTTATGCAGAACAGTTTTAATTTAATACAACATAACTGCAACCGTCTGAAAAGAAATTTAAATTTGAATTTTAAATTAGACTTGTTTTAGCGATAGTAAATATTTTCCAGATCACGGAATTAGGCCATGCAAAAACAATATTTTATATATTCACTATACATTTCAGCTGTTATTGTGTCTTTGATGTCGGGTTACAATGCCCATCCATTCTTATATTATATACGTCAGTACTTTAGACAGAAATTAAAATCTTTAATTAGTCACTTTTTTAATTTTTTAATTTTTTAAAAATACTAATAGCACTTTAGACAGAAATTTAAAAGTGACTACACAGGGGATTCTTAATTTTTTGTTTAAGTTGGATAAGTTGAAGTTGGTCTGTTTGTGCATTGTTAATAACGTGTATAAAACAGATTGGGCCGCCTTTTAGACTACATACCAATTTTACTGGAGAAATACATTCAATATATATAATTATATAGTAACGTTAATTTTATAGTTAACCTTGCATAATTTTTAGTACGCAATAATATTACAAGAACGTATCGAATGTAGTACAATAGTGCTAATCACCTCAAGATTAGGTAAGTGGTTTGGCGTAGGTACGCAACTGAAGCGTATTCACCCCAAATACACCTGCCAGTTTTCAAAAATAAATATGAAACTTACTGTAGGTAGACGTTTGACAAGTCTCCTGGCAATATTTTTAAAGATAACAGATCGCTTTCCGAAACTACGCGTTCGCCCGCGTCACCTGTTTGACTTACGTATCACACCGAGTTCTTTGACACACCAAGCTCCTTGACCCCGCCATTCTTAACTAAACGTCCGCCATTGTGAATGACGTTATTAATTGTGTTATTTTCTGGCTTCGTTTTAAGAAAGAAACATTGCCTGGTTTTCGTCAACCCCCCTACGCGCGCTTTATAGAGTTGCCAACGACAGACGTAGACATCCATCTTCACATCCACACAGTTCGATCAATTGTTACTTAAAGTTTCGTTATTTAAATACACAAGCCGTGAGCTGACCTAGTGTGCACCTCTAATATAATATTCATAACAAGGACGTGTGCGGAGTTCCAAAATAGGGAGCGAAGCTACTTACTTCTTCAACAGCGTGCCGAAGAAGAAAACAAAAATAACATGATTTGCCTTACTTTGATATTTTTGGTGGAGGTGCGCCGGGTAAAATTTCCGCTTAAAAACAGGTTCACTTCACTGAGGTTACCGCATTCAAAATGGTGGAGGCGCCGGGTCATTCCTCTTTCTCTCTTAATCCCGCCTTGAATCCCGCAATATCTATCAATCAATCAATCAATCAATCAATCAATCAATCAATCAATCAATCTCCCCCTCTCTTTCTCTAAATTGTATTGCATGAATTCACCAAACCATCAGCCAAGTCTGAATTAACTCGTTTCGAAATAAAGTAAACTTTTTAGTTCTCACAAGCATTTTAAATTTTTGTATATTTTAATTGGTTTAATTTCTTTGTGGCTTCTACAACTCTATTAAGAAAATAATAGATCATACTTAAACAAATCCATAATTTGAAATTGTTAAAATACTTTTAAATCTAGGCCTATTTGTTATTTTACGTAATTTTATTTACACTGTATTGTTCATGAAGTCATTTACTGTTCACACATTATTAGTAAAAACTAGCCAAAATGTCAGACGTACAAACAAACATTTTTAAAATTCACAATATTTTGCTATCATATGAATGGTCTGTTCAACTTTCTGTATCCTGACGTCACGAATGTAACCGATGACGCCATACTGCGTGGAGAATCTCACATTGGATGGGGTTGCACGAAGAAGGATCGATGTCTCATTCAGATTCCACTTAGATGCGTTTTTATGCACACGCGAATGAACTTCTATCAAAAGTCCCGAATTTTGGCTACCTCCCCCCCCCCCCCCCCCCCAATGATCACGTGATCAGGACAATGAACCCAACCGTAAACATTCATCACAACATCCGAATGTATATCCGTACACCTTCCTAACGGTCAGAAATAAATCTAGGTTTTTTGTTTCGCTTAAGTGGTGCAAATAAATGATGTTACATTGACTGGGACATTTTTTAAACGTCCTGACCGTTTATAACGGCATGCGGAATCTCGTCTGAGGCTTGATTTATTTGCGAGGCGAACTCAAAGGGGGCCTTACGTTCTGGCAAACAATCACCACTTACTATCTTAATTAGCATCCAATTAAAAAAAAACTTCCGTAATACACATCAGATTTACCCGCTGTGACGCTTTTTTGGTGAATAAGTCATTAAGTCTAGGGTGTTTGTGAGAGAATGTCCGAGGGCTGTTTAGGAGGCCCTTTTTTAGATCTCATTTCTTTGGAGTGTGTAAGGTTTGGCTGTATTTTTACAAGTTTTTGTTATGTGTGGTAATTATATACTTGTAACTTTTATGCAGGATTGCCGGTGGTGGGATTCGAGCCTGTGACATCCTGAATCAGTATCTCACGTGTTTCACACGAGCTAACTCTATCGGTATTAATTACATGTTTATCACTTCATGTCAATAATGATTATTTGAGGTACGTGTATATAGCATTTTCAAATGTCATTTTATAGCGTTTTGTAGCATCCTCATAATTTTATTTTGAAATTATATAATCAATGTTGAATTAATATCAACTGAACACAAAATTGTATAAACGAATTAAAGATATTATGGCAAATAAAATAAAATAGGACTGAAAAAACATAGTTTTATGTAAAAAAAAAAGAACAAAAACAAAAAAATAGCGCTATGTAGCATCTATTCACAAAACGCTATTTTCACCTACCTCTAATGATTATTGTTTAGTGAGTGTTTATCTTTAAAATATCACAACGGCTTGTCCAAATTAGTAGTGCTATTTGCTGTTTCAATTATGTTTTCACCATTCACTAATATCTTTTCTTTACATTCATTGTCTTTCAAGTTCAACCACAAAAAATGCAACAGGTAATGCCCAAGAGTTGGAATCTATTACGGTTTAAGTTTTTTGAATTCTTGGGGAGAGAAAAAGTCTCGTGTCACGTTTTTTTCTAGTTTCCACAAGAACTGATAAATGGACTGTTACTCGTGTTAGTCGTAAGAGGGGCTTTAAACAACATCAACAACAGCGGCCAACAACCTGTCTCGTCAATTAATCAATAAACAAATTAATGAACTGCGAACAGTGTTTACACGTAAAACTGTGACAGATTCGTAACCCTTAATCAGTAGAATTAACTCGTGATTATACGGATTCTTATGGGTGTATTATCAGTTTTTATTTGATTTCTCAACTTGAAACCATTTCAAATAAAATCTTATACAAATTATATTTAAAATATTTAAAAACGTGATATGCCGAAATAATCAAATCAGGAGTAAACCTTCAAATCTTGAAATAATTGAGAAACACATTGTAAAGATGAAGTAGGGGGTATCCATACGATTTTTAAAAATATTGTGGAGATTCGTGCCAAAATTTATAATTTTAGATTCGTGGCTAAAATTGATATTTTCCTCACATCTTCAATCACTTAGAAGAGCAGAGCAGTGATTGCATCATGGTAACATCACAAACATTGGTACCCGAGTTCCCAAAACAGGGAGGAAAGTATATATGATTGTTCGTAGTATTGTTCCAGTCTTCACTGATAGTGTAGGTGCCGAACACATACATATTCAAACTTACTGTGGCTAGCCCCGTTTTCTCAACGCCCAAGGTCACTCAAACACTCAACACGTTTTGTTTAATCCTTTTTGAAGGACAATGTCAACAAGAAACAATGCAATCGAACGTCATGTTTGATTTTTATCTGCGACCAATTCTGCCCATGGGTGCAATGCATATTAATCTTCGTATATAATTAAGTATTTTTTGAATTTGGACAATTGTGAAGGAAATACCCGAGGGATGTTTAAGATGACTGAATCCCTCATTTTTATCACGACTGAAGATTAAATAAAAATTTAAAAAAATCAGTCAGGATTGCTTATGGCGGGATTTGTACCCAAGACCTCCGGAATCAGAGTCTCGTGCCTTACGCTTGACCCACCATTGTCTTTGTTAACGATGGAAACAGTGGAGACTGTCAAGTTTTCGGACGCCCCCTAACACCAGACAACTCGCAGGTTTAACTCTCCGGACGCCCTCGACTTGAAGTGGCGTTATCTCATGCACGTGCTAATGAGTAGTCCCCACCTTAGTCTTCACACCGTTCGATTAGACGCCAACTTAATTAGTAACCGTTCTGTGAGGATGATCGGCAAGATATACGTTGTTTATCGCGCGCAAGTAGCATGCCGAGTTTTACGACTCACCGGAAGGGGTTGGAATTTCGGAGGTGTCTGTGACCTGTGTCTCCCCACCCTCGAGATTATCTACCCCGGACTGTAGTTCAACCCTTGACAAATTAGTGGAGGTGGGTCGTAAAGTTGGGCGCTATCAGAAGCTGGACGTAAGACTGGCCCGTTTGCTTTTATTAGGTGGCTTTCCTTGTATTGGGAGGTTTGGACCAAGGTGAGAATTCCTGAGAAGACTGAAACAATATATGTTAGAGAGGTGAGGAGTAAGGTGAGGAGAAAGACTGAAATCTAGGAATTCTTCTGAAATGTTAAATCGGTTGCTGAAGGTATTGCTGTAACGATTTAACAAACATAAATACATAAATAAATTCGTATTTAGAATCTACCAACTGAGTCAAATAACTGATTTTCAGTGGGGGACCAAGGCAACCCTGCAGGCCCGACGCAATAGACGAGTGAGCGATAACCAACCAAAGATCGATATTTTTAAATTGAAAATATTTCAATCAGTGGTATGGGATTCAGAACAACTTTAAATCTATTATGTGCCTCGTTGCTAAGATGGCTAAAAAGTCACGGTTTACAAATTCCTAAGCCAAGAACTTATGGACTTAAGTCCAAATCAGGTTATAAAACTTTTGCTTATAGAGGGAATCGAACCCTGGACCTTCTAAGTTGGAAGCAATTTTAACTAACATAATTATTGATTTACATCTTGATACTGGCATCAAATATATTCTTTTCTCAGTCAATCCTCTCAAGATAAATTACTTATTGCGCCGACAGATGATTCATTACATTAAAATTGTATTGAATATCGTTTTCAAGTACAACTTTTTTATTGCACAAAAAATCTTCACTGCCACAGTTTGTTATAATGAATTCGTATTGTTATGTACGTTTTGCAATTAAAAAATGCAATCAATTTCCAAGACACTAGTAATTGTTATTTTGACAGGTCTCGATAAGAGAGGGAAATGTCTAGCTTGTGTGTTGGGGCAGTGGCCGCAATGTTTGTTAGGCGAGACTGCTGTCATTGATGTTGTTGCTAGGTCGCAAATAGATCATTCAATAGGGGAATGGAATAGCTAATGGGGACGATGAGTGGCCGCTTTTAATGAAAGATTGGAGGGTAAACTCGTGTTGGCTATAAGTTTTAGCACTGCCAAACAATAATTCTGATTAGTGGTTAAATGAAACCTCAATGTAAAATGGCAGCAATGATGTATTTGAGTGAACACATAAATAAATAAATAAATAAATAAATAAATAAGTAAGTAAGTAAGTTAAGTAAGTAAGTAAATAAATAAATAAATAAATAAATAAATAAATAAATAAATAAATAAATAAATAAATAAATAAGGTAATAAAAATAAAGTGGAAATGCTGTGATTGTACGAGCGTGCACTAGACGGTTCAATGAGCAAAAGTCACAAAACATAATCAATCTGAAGGATTGTATTGTTGTATTTTATTATCTTTACCTGAAACAAACCTGGGAACAGATTTGTCAAAGTAGACCTGCAGAAATCGCGGATGATGGGCCCTAAAGTGGGTCCCGCAAATAATCTTGCAAGTGCCGTCTGTAATTGCCCAAAGCCCAAGGTGGCTCATTGTTGCCGATTGCCGGTCTGATATCGTTAAATTTAAATGGGTTTGTAAGTATTTTCTTTTCGTTTTAACTAATCTGCCGAATAGTACGATTTAATCATACCCTCCATGCTCAGTGTAATTGTTGTTGTGCCTTTCGACATAATCGTCCACGAGAGCGTTCTATAGATCCTTGCCCAGCAAACACAAGTAATCCCGCCCGTACATAAAACGTACGTTCAAGAACGTACGCGCACGTACGTTTTATGTACGTTTTCCCCCCGTACATTGCCCGTAAGAATGTGTCACTTCCGCCCGTATGTATAACACACGTTTTTTAATGGTTTACAACATACCAGGGATGCACCTTAACCGCACGGAAAACACACGTTTACGGCACTCAGTAATATTCCGCCCACACGGGAAACACACGAAAAACACACGTAAAACACACGTTTTCGGCACTAATAAATATTTAGCCAGCACCTCGCTTGGTCTGCAGGGAATAAATCCATGGCTCCATCTAGTAGAGAATCTGAAAAGTATAAGTTAGCTATGCCAATAAACAATTACTAAAAATATTAAAAATTATTTTATTGACTTATGAAGTACAGTACTCACATTAATTTAAGCGGCATTTCATTAGATAACTATGTCAGTTTATTCAATTTGGAAATATGCATTATTAGATAAATTTTACTTCATCGTGTGTATTCGAACCTCGGCCATGTGTCGCTCCTTCAACCTGGAATCTGAAAGCCAGTCACTAGACCGTTCGGCCACGGTGAACTGATGACTGAGAAGAGTTAAACTAGCCTGTAGTTGGACGAGGCGCTCTCGTGTTTCGTCAAACCTAATAGGCCCCTATTCGGTCTCGAATATGATTTAAAGTTATAATTCTCCATAAATCAAAAACGTTGTATCATAAGTTTAGAAGGAAATATAACAATTATATTGCTAACAGTAAAGTTTGATGTAGATATATAATAAATTGAATTATACAGAACGGCAGAAGGCATTTATCAGTAGTAATTTGGTTGGAATCCTAAATAGATACATATATCCTGTATATAAATACATTTTGTCAGTGGTATTGTGCTAATATGAAAATGGTTGCATGGTCAATATATGATGATTGTTTTTGAGTATGAAATTCACGCTAGCAGTGGTGCAGAAATACGTACGTTGCCCATACGTGCAACACACGTACTCAAATGAATTACCCACACACCACACACATCCCACTCGATACGTGCGTTTTACGTACAGTTTACGTTTACATTGAGTACGTACGATGTCTGTGTGGGATATGTGCTGTCAAGCAACGCATAAGCAGTGCAGTGCCTGAACGCACGTTGCCCATACAATTCCCATATGTTCCAAAATACATATATACACACTACACACGAATTACACAGTACTAGTGTGTTTTAACGTACATTTAACATACGTTTGACACAGTCGTGTGTTTGCTGGGTGATTTACTTATGTCCGATAGTTTACACCTCCAAGCTCCATATTATTGTGTTGTTATTGTTTACCTTTTATCATATTTGGGGAATCAAAGAGTTCACATTGTCACAGAATATTGTTTACTTGTTTGTTCGAGTGTAAAAGTGTAGAAGTTTATTTAGGCCTAATATTTACACTAGCATTGTTTATGGTGAATGAAATGGCAACAATTTCCATATCAAGTTGAACCACGTTGAAAGGGGGAACTATAGTTGTAATATCTAGGATGCAGTGGTCTGATATACCAAGAGCAATAATCACCACTTTGACCCACCTTGCTGATCGTAGGGCGTACCGTACTTCACACTGGCTGTGGGTATTATTTCTAACCGTTTCGATTATCCTCGATGTGTCCTCGAACAACAAAACCGCGCATGTCTTCAATGAATATCACTCTAAGGTCACTCAATTGTTCTTCACACAAACGAGTCGGGTTTGGCATAGCTTCATACATGCACAGAACAATCGGAATGAAGCTTGGGCCCTGGCAGACTTCCTTCCTTTCTTTCTTATTATCACCAGACCTCGCGGGGATGTGTGAATGGGACACTTCGCATTGCGCATTATTTCTGATCTAATATTAGCCGCCAACGACATGATACTTGCACCTTGATTCTAATGATAGACGTCAAAATATGAAGCGATTTTCAATCCTCTGTCTACAGTAATCTTACTACCACACATAACAAAAACTTGTAAAAATACAGCCAAACCTTACACACTCAAAAGAAATGAGATCTAAAAAAAAGGGCCAAGCTCATCTACCCTTCCACATTTGCGCATTCTTAATTCATAAACCTACAGTGTCCCGTAACAACACCCTTGAAAAGCTTGGCAAAATAGAATTTGCAACTATTAACTTAAACGTAATAGTTCATCCAAATTAACGTAATGGTCATGCAAATTCTATTTTGCCAAGCTTTTCAAGGGTGTTGTTACGGGACATTGTACGTTTATGAATTAAGAATGCACAAATGTGGAAGGATAGATGAGCTTGGCCCTTTTTTTTAGATCTCATTTCTTTTGAGTGTGTAAGGTTTGGCTGTATTTTTACAAGTTTTTGTTATGTGTGGGATCTCATTACTTTTTCAAGTTCCATTGCAAAATTATTTGTTACTAGGAAAACGCTTAAGTCCCGCCGCGTTGTTGGATGAGCGTAATTGGTGCATTGAGCTGCCATGGTTATGCGGATTTTCAGTTGGTCTGTGAAAAAAGCATTACTTAGGTGAAGATTTTTAAAATTATATTAAAATAATAAAAATTAACTTTTTTTTTTTTTTTTTAATTAATCGTAATTTAAAAAAGGAAAAAGTCGTAATTTTGAAATTTTCATGAGAAATAATTATTCGATTGCGCACAAATTTTACACGAATGTATATATTCATAAAATTAAGGTTCTGTGAAAAAATCATTCCAATAAGATAAAGCATGTAGGTGTTATAAGTCAAAGACTTTTTTAAAAAGAAAAAAAGGTAAAATTTCGATTTTCATAAGAAATAGTTTTTCGATTGCGCTCAAATTTTACACGAATACCTAGATTCATAAAATTAAGGTTATGTGAAAAAATCATTAAAATCGGATAAAGCATGTAGGTGTTATAAGCTGAAGAATTTTTTTAAAATTCGAAAAAATCGTTAAAGTTGCAATTTTAATGAGAAATAATTTCGATTGCGCTCAAAAACGTGGCAGTTCTAAGTTCAGAGATTTCGAAGGCCTCCAGAAAATTTCATCGCAATTGGAGTAGCGGTTTAGCCGGAATCGTGTTAACAAACACACAAAAATACAAACAGAAAAAAAAGAAAAAAAGAAAAACATTCCGGATTTTTTTTCCAGTGTAGTAAAATGGAATCTTCGCTTCGCTCGCTACGCTCGCTACGCTCATCAAAAATATAATAATTTTATCAAAGTCGATTTAATTGCTATGGTATTACCAATTAACAATAGAATGAAAAAATATAGTGGTACAAAGACTTGCTTTTTGTAAACAATGTAGGCGATTATTGTCACGTAACTATAGTTACTTGTTGATTGTATGCCTGTATAAGGCTTATTTTAAAACCTTTATTTGGAAGCCTTCCAGCAATTTTTTAAAACTGTTTCTGTCAAAGGGAATTGCATCACTATTACCTTAATGTCCATGTAAAATATGAACGTTGTAGCCCTACCCGTTTGGTCAGAATCGCTGGGCAATTGAAACTGACGAATTAGATTGTAGTATAACCAGTAGTAACTTTTGAGCATGTTTCAAGTCATATTTTCACCAAGAAGGAATGCTCGTACCCCAACCAAATTTGGCATGTGTTGTCGGGTACCTAAATCCCCTCGATTTTGATAGTTTTCAAGTTCACATCACGTTTCATGATGGCTGGGTGACACCTCGAAATCACCCCAACTCTGCTTGCTGTATAAGGTGCCTGAGTGTGTAGCGCACCGCGGCTTGGCTGCGGTGCCCTAACGGGCACCTAGATTGTTGAATCTGCAAGATTCGGCTTCTGCTCTTATTTATCGAAATCATAATAATAACGTTTTACCCGATTGTGTTATTTATATATTTTTTCGTGGAAAACCTGGCCAAGGTGCAATGCATGCCCCTCTTCTAGTGTATAACTATAGGTATATTGGAGCTAGGACAATATTGTGACATATTGTTAAGCCTTTATATTGTTTTTATTCTGTGTCCATGATGCATTATTGTATGCGTCCAACAGAGTTTATATAATAAAAGTTTTCCCTCTCGAGAGAGCTTTGAATCAAAGCACAAATACCCAATGAATCAAATCACATTCGCAATAATAAATTTTCGTTCGTTCCATTTCCGCAATCACAGGCGTGTTAAACTTAACTTTAATTAAAGTTATAAATCAATTAAATTGTATACGTGGGAGGCGCGTTTAATTTTGAGTTATTCATGGTTTTCATTGGTAGCATGTTGAGTAATATGGCCAAAATTTGCTTGTTTTGAAGTTATTGAGATGCAATTACGAAAAATAAGATAAGGATACATGAAATGAACGCTCTCTGTCTGTTCGCTTGATTGCGCGATCGTAAAATCAAACAAGTGATTGCAACTATTAAAATGATAACAGTAGTTGTTGAGGGGAATTAAAGCAAATGATTTATGAGTTTGTTGAACTCGACTTGATGATTTATTACGCCAAGCCAATTTGTTTGAAATATACTGAATGAACTATTTGTTACTGTTAAATTATCAATGAAGATTTTAATCAATTATTTATTAATTATGATGTGTATTTACATTTATTTCACAATGTTGAAGTAGATGGTATATATATAGTGAATTTGATACATGAAAACCATCAAAATCAATATGATTTGAAAATGGAGCGTCATATTATATTGATGTCATGTATCACGTACAAGCGTCGTACATGACGTTACGTAAGGGTAAAAGATGTTTTGATCCTGTTGCAAATATAACAGTGAACGACAATATGTTTAAATATAAAATAATATAAGTATATAAATATTTAAAGTGACTTAATAGTTCCAGACAACGTGAGGTGTTTTATTGTATTGTTTCTTCAGCCGACGACTCAAATTTGTGTCTAATCAAATTAAAGGTATACATTATTTTCTTGGCAGCCCCTTCTCCCGTCGTTTCAACCTCACATCTACTGTCACTATACGTATAGTTCTTATACATAGAACTATAGGCCCTAGAAGCGCGGCAACAAAATATTTTAATCTTTAATTAATTTAAGATGTGTTTGTTCCGAGCACGCGTCTCCAATTTAAATTCCACCAAGTTCCATTCTTCTTAGAGTTTTTTGTTTTAGCAATGAATCTAGGGAAATATCTTACAAATTGGTGACATCTCGTCGTGTTTTTAGTGCCAAAATGTATTCTTATATTTCAAGATAATTAACATGTAGGAAGCTACGTCAAACAAATGTTTTTCGAGAGAAACTACGTAAAAATATAATGCAAACCGTTACGTGTGATTTATATAAGGTTTATGTTTTATAGGTATAGGTAACAATAAATGAGACTAATTTTTTAAAAACCACCATCAATAATAACTTAATAAACGATATCCATAACAAATTGTAATGCTTTATTACAATATGTGACATGACAAGAATAGAATACTAAATTTGAATTTTTTTTTTACAGAAACATTTATTTTTTATGACACTGAATGTTGTTTTATATTTTTACGTTGACTTTTTCAGTTCTACCCAAGAACATTCTATAATATAGATAACATCTAATTTTAAAACGTCCTTTTGCATAATGCCTCTCCCACACATCACGATTTTCGAATAAACCATTACAAAATATTTTGGAAGGACGTAAACAGTTAATGGTTCAGTGCACAAATCTAAACTAAGAAAATAGTTATGAAATATGTGTTAGACAAGATACGACCTCGAGTATTGAATTATTTTAAAATCTTAACATACTGAATATGTAAGTATTAACAAAATTAATTAATATTGAAATGAAACGGGTGAAATGAGGCAGGGCAATAGTCAATGCGTTTACTATCACGCCGAAGCGTGTCACTTTATCAGACATGAGACAAGCCGCGCGTCCAAACACCGCCTGTTAAATCAGTCAACCAACCGTCACTCCATTACACTTCACAGCCTTCTAGATGCGTCGCTCGCCGTCAACAATATCATTCACTAGCACGGACATGTTCTAAAATGAAAGAATCTTGAACACACGAACATTCTTCGAACTGTGTGTTAAAAACTGTGATCGTTGTTTTAATTTTAACCAAGGTGCATAGGCTCACGGAGGTTGTTTTTATCAAAGACATTGTTACGAGTCATTACCGAATTATCTAAGTCTTATATCTCAGCGGGGTTTGTGATGCATCTCAAGAAAAATGTGGCCTATACTAGTTTTGAAAACTCAAGACTAGTTGTAGTTGACGTAAACACTTTTAACGGTGGCATAACTTGACGGGGGAGGTCGTTAACACGAGAATGAAAGCACGAAACGAATTAGTTAAGTAATTTATTCAAATGTTGTGGTTTGTGTCTGTTGTTGTTGGTCAATATAAACCAGTAAATGCTTAACAATAATGCCTGTGATAATACGTCACTTAAGAGACCACTTCACTGATTGTAAACGATTGAAGGAATTTGAAGTAAATAACGTGAATTTCATGAACAATATGCCAAACATTGAACTTAACAAGGACTGAAAAGTAGCATCATCATAACGTCATAATATTGTTGAAATGAATTAATATGATGCAATTTACAGAACGTGAAAATAAAAGTATATCCTTTTATGAAAGTGGTATAGAAATGTAGCAATAAATGACTATTATATAGGTCGTTAAAAGCAAATAATACGAAAGTAGGAGTATCCCCCCCCCTCACCAAATAGCTCGCGTAGTAACACAGATTCCTAGTTTCACGTGAGAGGCCTAAGAATTAAGACTTTGAAACTAGTGTATCAACTCGATTAATGTACATTTACTTGCGACTTCGTGGAAAAATGATTAGGTTATTGATGTAATAATCTTAGCCACATTGTCAACATAACCCAGTTCCAAAGGAGAAGAGCTCGTTCTGCAAATAAACTTGGTCTACCAGTAAACGGTTTATTTTCCTATGTGGGTAAGGTATCAAATCCCTCTTTAGGATAGTTATCATTTTACTACCGTACTTGAAAGAATTTAACTTTCTTTACGCTGTCGTAATCCTTTTGCATTCAGTTCAGTAGAAATATAACAACCACAATTCCCTGCCTACTTGTTATGTTTACTGATTCGCCGTAATTCCGTGTTTAAAAAGATTATTTACAATTTTTATATCTGAAACTTTAAAATTAACCATTTTTTTTTTTTTAGGAAGTTACAAGCTATTTTTTTTAAGAGGAACGGGAACGTGTCTATGTTACTTTTAAATGAAGCAGCTTAACTTTTAAAAGTTTCTTATACTTGTGGGAACTGCCCAAGACTGACTATAATTTTAATTTTAACTAAACTCACATCTTACTCGTTAGTCCCTAGTCTCCGGATACGGGCAAATTGTCCCAGGGCAAGATCTTTCGAAAATAGTATTTAGTTACCTACTCGCAAGGCCTAACCACTTACACGCACTTGATTAGACATGGTTCTCCCTCCCACATAACAGTGATTTATACGCTTGTCTCAACTATCGCCGCACTAATTATTGTAACGCGCGTAGACTAGTGGGCAAGGAAGACGGGTTAGATAGACAATGGCGTGAAACTGAAGCGAAAAGACTAGTAATAATGAGCCATAACTCATCTAGGTTATGCGCACTGATACCGATATGAATACTTTGGGCAGAGTGGGTGAGGTACCAAATAAGGAGGGGTGCTCAGGTGGTAGTGAAGATATTTTGGTTGTTATTATGGAGTTGTTGGCGATTTGTGATGGGTGATAGGCAGAGCACACAAAGAAAAGTAATTTGGTGGAAGAGAGGTGGGTACTACGGAAAATTTGCTTTTATGTCATATACTTGTTGATGATTCCACTTGCAGAAAGCTATGTAAGTCTAGGAGAAGGCAGAGTAATTTAAGGTTCAATCGCATTATGCATTTGCACTACAACAAATTCAATTGGATGAAAATGAAATTTTTGAAATTGGGTAATAGCGGGTCGTAAGTGGACTATCAAGCGTGAAACACAACACAAGAAGTGAGGGGGGATATTGTCAGTACACTTCGAAGGCATCATGGAAGGAAGTATCGGGGGTGGTCGGGAGGGGGAGCGGAGATGTAATCACTTTAGCCTCTGTGCCTACGATGCTCTACATACCTATGAATCGTAAAAAGTTTCAATTTCAAAGCCTCAGTGGTACCCCTTGAGATTGGCTGCGATGTAGTTTCTGGGGGGCAGGAGGCTAACCCCCCTAGCGGCGTCTGTGGCGCCGACTCTACTAGCCCAGTGACACGACAACACAAGTAGTAGGTGGGGCTCCAGCCCAAGGCCACCCCACAGAGATTGATGAAGGTACCTACTAATCACTTGCCTTGTCGCATTGTCACCATGTCAGACGCATTGTCGCCAACTGGACACAGCCACAGATCGTATGGAAATCAGCTCCTTGCACGATAAACCTCGAGTGCATTTTGATGTGGGATCGCTTATCTACTAACCGCTATCGTTTTCAGTTTAAATTAAAAGGTAGAAGGTATATCTATTTCGATTATATTAGAGAAGGTGGGAGGGACCCAAGCCGATCAGTGTAAGGGTCGGTTCACGGCCAAACTCAGAGCGGCGAGATTCCCACGCAAACCGCTCTAAGCGTGGGGAAATAGGGAATAATACGGCGCCAATGCTGTCCTTTCTGTAATCGGACTATCAATCATTGAATTGGAATCAATCAGAGTTTTGAACGTTGCATATGCATGACACTTATTGATGATATACGGTCTTATGTCAAAATGACTGCGATATTTCGATCCGTATGGCTTGTAGTTATGAACGAAGAATGTAAAAATACATACATCTCAAAACTTGGATTGATCGAAAAGTAAAACAATAAAAATAAATAAGTACGGTATCTATTATTTCTGCGATGTTGACCATTATATCGTTGGTAATCGTCGACTCGAAAAAACTATGAATATCTTAGATCTTCTGATTTTATTTAATTCAAATATTTCTTACACCAAAGTTAAGTTACTATTGGGTAACCAAATTTGTTGGAATGGTTACCAAAATAATGTATCAAATATACAAAATATGGACTTTTACCAATATGAGAGTTATTGGCTGGTTGTACACCGGTTTGTCTATTTTAGGCCTAGAAATATCCAACTTGTAAGTCGATATAATTGCAGATTCTTAATAATTTGTTTTATTTATGAATTCACTTCACTTTGGACACACTCTTTGGACATCTTTTATGGTCATTACCATCTTTGGATGAGCCTCCTAATATTTTCCCAACCGCAACAAAACGTGTTGTCTACACGAATAGCCGCCTCTTAAAATACATACTAAACGCATAATTTTCCTCGGTAGAAAAAGTAAAAGCGTGTTTCGCCTCTAGCCTCTGGCGTGATCGTCTTCGGCAGCGCAGTCTGGTGACAACTGATTGAAACAATGCGCAATAACTGTCAACCGACTGTCGGCTTCCTTCTGTCGTCCACTATAGATGCGCTCTGTGATTCGGATTTGACTAAACAGGTATTCGGTGGTCTCGGACACGTGTGGCGCATGGAGGGACAGAACGGCGTGATCATATGGAACCAGAACTAGATTATTATTAGTAATAGTTTAAGTGCGCTTTAACCCTTTCAGTACCGAATTAAATTTGTCAAAATTAAGTTATTTTAAGCAATTATTTCAAAATACTACCTTTTTCTAAGATTTTTTTAAGGAATTTGGGGAAATTTTGGATTTTGAATTAAAGCTTCATTTTAGGTAAAGATGTAAATTTTATGTTGGCTACATTCCTAAAACAAGATTTTTCTGATCTTTTTGTTGCATATTTTACATTTTTTGTATCTTAAATAGAAGCAATACTAGAAATATATTAATTTTCCGGGACAAACCAAATTTTCCCCATTTTTGGCCTTTTTTGCAGATGAGTATTTTTAATCTTCTCTAAAACAAGGCACTTTTCGTCCAATCGGGATGGAAATTTTAATGCACGGGAAAAAATAAAAAAAATGGGGTCAAATTGAAAAAAAAAACTATCTTTTACCCGGATATAAATTTAGAAAGTTAATGTCCATGATCATGGCCGGGGGGACTGAAAGGGTTAATAGCGAAGATTATTCTCGCCTCAGAGATATTTAAAGCCCGTTTAAAATACGAAAATTTAACATTAAGCACAAGGTCACTATCATGTAAAAAGCGTTGTTGGTGAAGAGTAGAGCCTAGACAAAATGAAAATATAAAAATAGAGATGATTGTGAAAAAAGTATGTGAAATAGTGAAAATGTTTGCATGAGAGTCCCCTTTTGTCGTCCCCAGTCCCGTATCAGTCCAGCACCTTCAGTAGCTAATTCCTGATTATTATGAAGGCTACTAGCAATGCTCTACTACAAAAATATAACAATCTAGTTGAAATGCGGGACAAGTCACAGGTTGTCTAAGACATCGACAACTTAAAAATCGCAAATTCATAATATATGTCCTATCACACGGATAATCACGGATAAGGGATTCCCAAAATAGGAAGCGTAGCTACAAAACCAAAACGTTGATGTCGAAGAACAACACAAGAAAAAATCTTATTCTGTTTTGAAAAATAAATTTTGGTGGAGGCGCCGAGTAGGACACAAAAATAAAATAACCGAACATTGAAATTTCTCTTAGTGGAGAAGGCGAGTACGTAAAATGCCCCCTTTAAAATAATCTAGCTATGCCCTTATGACAAAGGGTTTCCAAAAACATTCTGTATTATCCTTGTTGATGGGCAATCAACAAAAAACGCATCTCAATCGTTTTTTTTTTTTTTTGTGAGACGTGACATATGCACACATACGAACGGACAGAAATGTGATGCACATAAGGGAGCTGCCCTCTCCTTAACAGTATCCATTTGATCCAAATCGCAAGCGGTGATGACAGAATATAATAATCTATCTAATGACTTATGAGCTTCCACGGGGAAACCTGAACAAAGTTTTGAAGAAACCTTGAACAATTCATCATTGGATTTGCTTATTTTAATCTGCAATATTATGCATTGGCGAAGATTATTATGTAATCTTCATAAATTATTGCTTAATATTCTTCTAAAAATTCTCAAATAACTTGCTATATATGACTCGCTGTTCGTATTTCATTTTTAATCGTGTCTATTTCAATCCCTTTAGGTGCCAATATTTAATTTTTTAATTTTTAGATTCTTGATATCATTGGAATTCAAACAGACTTGCTGTTTGAGATAATCTGCTTGTGTTTGCAGCTTTTACGTATTTCTTATGAAAATAATTATTATCTAAGATAGTGTACTAAGAAGAGCTGACATTAAAATGTCTTGTCAATATTTTTTGTTTTTGATTGTTAGTTTTCGAGATCGTATGTACGGATATAAGTTTTTACGTTATAGACAACTGGTTGACCATACGTAATGTAAATTGGATAATATTTTATGAACCTCTCCTGTAAGCAGTACTTTTCTGTCCGTTCGTCCGCATGAGGAGGGCTATATTCGTACGAGTACATTATTTTTCGGGCAAACCGTGTGGCGTTATTTTATTTAAATTTTTATTATAGTATAATATGTCGTCAAGTCTCAAGATAAAAACCGAATACGACCTTCGATTGAATTGTGTTAGTCATGACATTTCTCTATAACCAGGGTGAAACTAGGCACTGGTGTTTCCAAGGGGATGCAGATAATGCCCCCACCAAGATGATGATGCTTGGTAGCCCTTGGATGAAGAGGGTCGTGTTTGCATAGAGAGGTACTAACCCGGCACCTCCACCAAAGACATTCGAATGTTGTAGGGCATTTTACTTTGCTTTGCGTTGATCCCTATTTTGGGTTGGTCTACTCCAGTATTAGTTCTTTATCTTCGAGAAAATGTCAAAATAATAAATATCATTTATCATTTCCCACAAATATGTATTATCAAATTGCATGTTTACTAATTTAATTGCCAATAAACGTAAAAATACAATATCATGTCGATTACATTTTTAAGAATTGCCAATGGATGTGACGATGCATTGACATTGCCATAGATTCTTTAAGCATGGGATCGAACACGTAACGATTAGTATCTAAATAACGATACGGAACGCAGACATACAGTTTATGGGACTGGGAGTAACGCCCCATTAGTTGGCACGTAATAGGTCTAGTTGAGTCTGTTGAACAGTATATTACTATGACTATCTAGCTAGCCTAATCGACCGGCCACTATATGCTGGCTAGCGAAACTATGAAGCAGTCCGATAAACACATGTTGTCATTAATAAATTCGAATAAACTCCCACTAAATACGTTTGGCGGTAATCACTATTTTATGAAGTGCAACCTCACCTAATCGTTTTGTTCGATTTGTTGGAGCATAAATTAATTCACAGTTGTGGACCGTGCTCATTGCAGCGAATGGACCGGAATCAAACATGTATATAATTATGGGTTTGATATTTATCGACTCTTCTCAGCATTGAGCAATGTCCGAATGTTTCGACCAATGACGAGCCGGGTTTCGATCTGACCACCTCCATTCTTCGAACGATCCTCGTAAATTGTATCATTTGTTGTCCTTATAAGGAGGAAGATTTCAAAACGGCGTAGCAGAACGCTACATAGCGACACGTGCCGGGACGAAACTTTTGATCGAATCGTTTAGGGTTGACCAAAACACATTGACTTCGATGACTGCAAGCATATATTGTATTCATTTGACAAGTTGCAGATGCAAAAATATACGTATTTATAGTTTAAGTAGTTAATTGTGTGGCTTATTCTGGTCGGTGTTTAATCAAATTATCAACACCGATGGCTAGGAATGAATCCCCTTCTATTTAATTTCTATGGTATTTTTAAATTCTGTCTGTAAATTTAAATTTATTATGTATTGAGCTAGATGCACAACATGTAAGCAGTGAATTTACAGCAGGCTTTGTTTTAGTCTGAGGTCTTACTTTTATGCAGTTTTCTCTTTGAAAATGACCTCCAACCAACGCCAAATAAAAAGTAAATAATGAATAAGTGATTTCAAAAGTAGAATAAGTGTAAAAATTAGTTTTTAATGTGAAATGTTGCTTTGATTGCATTAATAAACATGCTAGGTATCAACTTTAGATGTTTCGAAGGTTTTCAAAAATTTTCATCAAAATCGAAGTAGCCGTATCCCGGAACAGACCTAAAAAAACCTCTTCTATTTTTTTTTCAATGAGTAGTCAAATTGAGGTCTTCACAACGCTCATCCCATTACCTCGCCTATATTTCATTGACACACGATCAATGCCTCGGGGTCTCCGAGTAAGAACTCTGCTCACGCGTGGATGCTCCAAGGAGCACAACCACAAACACACTTTGGCCAGCACTAATGACAGCGTTACACACGTCGGAACGTGGAGGAATCAAACTTATCTCAATTATTTGACCACGTAGAGATCGTAAAAGTAAATTGCACACAACTGAACCGAGCACCCGAACCGTTTATCACTCGCAATAAGGGGGCGGGGCGATCTACTTGTCGACAGGTGGATGCGAACTTCTACCGCCTTCTGTTATCGGGATTCACGTTCGAGATTTGTTTTCTATTAGAACGCAGTTTAGGGAGATCGTGCCGTGGACACGTCTGCAATCGAGATTTCGTCTTGGGAGAGCGGTGCATACAGGCATAATATCTGCACACAACGTACCCCTGGGTTTAAGTGTATAATAATGTATATAATCCATTATCTGATATCAGTGGGTAAAGTATAATTAGCTTCCATAGATAAGCTGTTGAGTTGGGGGCTTCAAACATGAATTTAGAACTTAAAGTGGGTGTTTTAATGAAAGTTTTAATGATCATCAATATTTGTTATTATTTTCATTCCATGTAGTGGTTGGAATAGCTCTACGTTTTATCTACAGTAATTAATACATAATCGTTTTGATAAGGGTATTAGATAATTGTCGGGAAGACTTTGAGTCTGTTACTCATTAACAACTTTTCATGAACATGAAAGTGTAATCAAAACTTTTTGGTTTTGACCATTTGATTATCCTTACTTTTGTTTTAATTTAAATTAAATCGTGTAAGAAATATTATGTATAAGCTTTAGCTTATTAATTACGTTACTATTTCATGTTGTATATAAACAAAATAAAATAATAACAACAAAGGCAAATAACAATTTCTCGCGGAGCTGTTTGCACATTTTTCAACATGTTGGACTTCTTTTTAAAAACTTTATCTGCACTCCTTCGAACTTCATTCATCTCAAAATCCTAAATTAGGTACTGCTTTCTTTTTCGAAGATTTTCTATAGAGTCCTGTCTACATCGCCGCACGAATCCACAACTATTATATACACAATATTATAATGAATCTCTCTGTTTTCTTTAATCTTTGTCAAGTTGGTTTGCAAACGATATTCGCATAGACACATACAGAATAATAAAACGTCGTACTGTGGCTGTACCCAACACGTTTCATGATAATAATTACATTATCATAAATCTATCCAAGACAATTTGTTTTCAAGTAGTATATTTTCTTCTTACCCTATAGATAGTGTGGAAATAAATGGGTAAACGACAATAAAATCTTTTCGAAAACGGTTTTATCGGCCAAGTATAGTATAATAATTATTGTAAAACACAATAATTCATGTTTAAACTATACTAGGAAACGCTCAGTTGGACGCGTTGATAAGCGAGCACGTGCTATAGCTAGACCCACAATGCACATTTTTTTTAAATTTTAAAATTTGCGACGTTCGCTGTCCACAGGGTCATGTTTCCGATATTATTTATTATTACCAAGGTATTTGGGTAAACCCGTATGTAAATCTTTACTTTGTGGATAAAATCCACCGCCATCTAGAGGACCTTGACTCATTGGGAAAAATATTGAAACTCTTTGGTGACAAATAATAGACTGCTTCCTCGAAAGTATTTTGATTACTTCTAGGTGGCAGTGCATTAGAAACTTCGCGCGTCTTTTCGTTGCCATGGCAACGTTACTTTTGTTATAATGTAATTTCCATCTACACTACTTATCGGATCAAACTAAAATTAACATATTCGTGACCGGACGGACATTCTAAATGATTTGGCTATCTCAGATTTTGTCGCCGGTTAGTTTGAAAAAAAACTTTCGATTAACTTTAATGTAACTTTTTAACTTTTTGAACGATTTTGCCACAAAACTAATGGCATTCAATCGAGAACAAAGCTTGCGGATGGTCAAAATTTCAACTCGATCCGAGCCTCCGTTCGAACGTTATGGCGAGACATACAAACAAAAAAAAAAACAAAAAAAAAAAAAAAAAAAAAAAAAACAAAACGAGTGACAAATTTTTCCGGCAGAGTCAAATGGAAACGCTCGCTTCGCTCGCTTAAAAAGATTGAGCCTCTGTAGAAAATAAGTGCTGTGCCGTGCTGGCACGTTCTCATAAATGTGAATAATTAGCCGGAGTCGCTTTAATTTTGAAGTGTGTGCCAAAATAAGTTTGAAAAATGTCGGAGTGTGTACGTATGGGTGTTATTACTATTGATGTATTTATATTTTATTAAATGCGCGTCGAAATTTAAACTGGTTAAAATTATATCCTTGTTGATATAATTATAATACAAGCAAGTAAAAAATTGTTTTGCAAAGAGCACGATATACACGGCTACAATGTTTTTAATGTTTATACAAACAAGAACGAAAATTGTTTGTGGAAAGGGTACGCAATAATGACAATTGCGAAAATTCGCCAGAACAATAACTTGTATAAATATACTAAAATAATATGATTATTCGGTTTCGCTATCCATTATTTTGATAGAGGGAAGCTAAACAAAATCCAATAAACAGCTAGCTACACATGATAGACAATTTAAAAATAAATATGTAAATTTATGTTTAACGTTTGCACCAGTGGCAATATAAGTACCTACTGGTAATGAGTGTGAGTGCTCTATCATGAACACGTTCAAACCATTCTTTGGAAATATGCAACCAAAGCAGTTTTGAGTAGGAAGATATATTAAGTGTTTGCTCGAAAGTGAAACCTACAAGGGCAAATTTAAATTAACCAGTGATGTAATTTTATAAACCCCCTAAAAAGCTGGAATTTTGGCGGCACGCCCACCCTAATAAAATGTCAACAACTTTTTTTGTTGTTTCTCTTTTTCCCAGGTTATAGTTCAACGCTAGGAGCTGATCGAAGAGCAATGTGTCTTGTCACCACAGTTCAGCAAAAAACTTTACATAAGCTGTTGTAAGAACAACAATTCTTCGTAATTACAACGCGAGGCAAGGTTTTAACCTTGATTTGTCTTCTTCGATTTCGCTGCTGTTCAAGTAATTTTTTTTAGATTTGCCACCGACTTGAATTAGTGTGTCTGATTGTGTTTTTTTCCACGGTCTGACTAAGTCTTAGTAAAAAGAACAAAAAGGAAAAGACTTTGCCAAAAATTCAACGTCGTTATTCACGTTCTTAATTAGGCAGTAAACCTCTCTACACACGAATTATAATAACAAATTGTTTGTGAAACGCGCCGGCAAAGAGGAAAAGTGTCGTAAATTATAACAACTGGCCGAAGCGTTGTATTTAGTAATTTTATTCAGTCCTTTATACGTTTACAACGAGTTGGCGATGTCGCGATGCTTATAAATGTATGGAAGGTTGTAGCTGTTGTACCCTCGAGAAATAGCGTACACTTTTTACGTACCCCCTTTAAAGTTAATTGACAAATTTAAGTTATTATTGTTCATACAACTCAATCGATATATGTTTTACTTCAGGGAGACAGAAGATTATTTTCCGAGTCGAAACCTTAATTAAACCTTCATTTGTATTACATAACATTAATTGTATTTTGCTTTCACATTATTTTTTTTTCAAATACGCCAATATATTTTAGAATAAAATCATTACAAAATATTATGACAGTTGCAATTTAACAAATTGTTTAAGAAACGAACACGATACACACTTCTTTTCTGTACTTGATAGGAGTGTTATGTGTTTTCATTTAAGTCCTATGGTTGCAAGTGGGTCAAATGTAGCAAGCGTTTGAGACAAATTGTTATATTTTAAATAAAATTAGTTACATGTAATTTGTCAATATGTTTATTAAGCTGGTCTAAGCTCACAGCATAACGGTGACTATCGTTTCTCTCATCGGATAATTAATTGGTATAATCTTCATCTAGGTCGTTTTCAAACCTATTTAGGAATAGATGTCTTAATCCACAGTATTATACCTATAAGTTGAATGTACAACATGGAATAAATTGAAATTATTGCAATTTTATTAGCTTAAAAATTCGTCACCCATCATTGAAAAGGCTTACATATTATTCGTAGGTGCCGAATACAGAACTTCCAAGGATGAAACTCAATACACTGTGCATTCTAACCTGATGTCAAGGATTGTGTCACATGTTTAAAGGTAAATTCTAGAAGAAAATTTATGGTACTACCAATTAGCTACCCATAGTCATTTATTTCTCGATTTCGTAGCAAGAACCTTGTCACCACTCGAATGCTTGTTGCTGCGACTCCACACAGATGTTTTCTGAAGCGAAGAACCTTATACGGTTTAGATACAGCAATACAATATGAGATGTTGTGAATATGACATGTAATTGCGACTGATTTATGACATGGTGGATATTGGTGTGATTCTTGCTGTCTATCTTTAGGACCACTGTGGGAAGAATGTAAAAAAAGTCTATTCTAAATTTTCAGTTCAATTTTTTGCATAAAACAGAGTAAAAGCACGAAAAATTACTTTTGGGGATACGAGATTTGCATAAAAATATATATTTTCAAATGCGAAAAACAATCAAATTTTTGCGTCCCCGTTGTAATTGAAGACAGTTTTGTGTTTCCTTGCTTTTGATTCGCTAAACCTCTTACAACGAAGTATGCTTGCACGTGCAAAGTTGCTGAGAAGCGTATCATTTATTTCACATACATATATTTTGTCATTACAAGTTGTATTCGCGTCTGTGCTGTGTTTTGATTATTATGAAAAGAAAATTACAACAGAAAACAAAAAAATTGCAAGAGAACAGAGAGCATATTTAAATAAAATAAAATATTTGTTTATTAGCCAAAACTCTCTGTATGAATCTGTCATCCCATTAGAAAATAATATGTTTATCAATAAAATTTGAGTATGTTAAATTGCTTTAGAAGAGTATTTTTGTATTTGTGTTGTTTTATGATATGGCTTCGTCCACACGTAAAAATGTGTTCTAATTGATAAATTATTCATATCATATACTTCTTGTGATTGCAAATGCATTATTTTATTATGTCACCCCCGTGTTGTATTATATATTGGGATTGTCTACAGCTGTGTGTTTCGGTATGTATGTTCCGCTATACCTATATTCTCCGCGTGCAATGACTTGCTAGGTGGCACATAACAGGGTACATACCGACCCGTAGAGTAGCCCGCAACTGTCCATACACAGAAACAAACACGTGGCGACTCCTTGGATCTTCAACTGGCCATTGTTGACGGAGGTCCTTTGCAAGATGGCTGAAACAAAAAAACAAAACACGATAAATGTCGCCCGAGCCGTTGCCCGACATTATTGGAGTTGATTAGCTGGACATCGCCAAACAAGGATCATATACTCGACGTGGACAACATGGTATATTTGGTGGTGGAACATGCCGGCATGTGCCCACCCATAGACCGAGTTATAAACGTGTATGTTTGATTGTTTGAGAGAAAACAAAACAAAATGGTCCAAAGAGTAACCGTTATATTGATTTTGGTTGCGATGCACACTACAGACTTAATGCTCGGTATGTAGAAGAGGTGATGACTTCCACCATCAATTTTCATCACGAAAAATAACTTTTGTGAAGAATAAATTAAAATAAACTAAAATTTAGTTACTCTCCTCTCGACACATTTTACCTGAATAACTGCTTATTTTTTATTGATTAATTTACCGAATTTTTGACTCTTTGTATGGGCTCTGCTCTGTTTAATATGCATAATTGTTAATCTGCCTGTTCCTATCTTTACCCATTACCCCTGGCAATGGTGTTTGAGGCAACCGTAGCTTCAAAACTTAATTACGTCACTCCTTACTATTGTCACCATTAAGTATTCGATCCTTAAATTATTCTTTTATTTTATTCATTGAAGGTGGCATATGCATTTTTCATACATTTAGTATATATTCACCTGTTAACGAAGGTCAACCACAAACAATGATAATTATAGTAAAATAAAACACAAACTGTCAACACGTGTCTCATTGGATTAAATGTGCAGCCATGTTATCACTTTGGCAATACAATGATAATAATATAAAGTATAATAGATAAATAGATTAAGGAAATGCATTACTCAGAAAGGTGTTGACAGACCGCTAAAATATTTGCGTTTATTTAAATGTTTATTGCGTTAACAAGATGTAATAAAATTCACCACGGTTATTGGTCATTCCAGCTGTGAAAACTGTTTTACAGGTTTAGTTGCAATGTTCACGAATGCTTTCTTGTCAGACTCAATTATATGGCTTATGCTATATGGCTAATTTATACTGATTGTATGTTAAATAATCTATATTTTTTTTCTGCCAGTGCTTCTCGCTACAATTCACACGAATTGCTAATTTATTTCATAATTCATATCATAAACTTTATCTGGAAGTGTATATAAGAAATTGAAACGAGTTGTTATGGATGAGTTATTTAAATCTCTATTATGGATACTGACAGATGGGCAGTTTTAGAGGTTATTCTTTAACAAACTTGACACCTAAATCATCACGAGGAAAGACGTGTTTAAATTTGTGTTGTTACTTATTTTGAAACATGTCTGTACATACATACTATTGCCAGCGGATGCAGTTGAGTCTACGTTATAGCTTCTGAAAGGAGCCTCGCATGGGAAATGTTACCCAATGCGATGAAGACTTCTACTACTCTGAAAGGAACAGAGCGTACACACTTCATCAACCTATCCAAGTAATGTTTATGGTATTTGAAAAAGTGCGGCTCGTGTTTCTCTATACACACACACTACAATCAAATTGTATAGGATTCATCGGTGAGGACTGGAATACAAAGTTAGCTTCTAATTTACGATAATTGATACGTATTCATCTTTTACAGCAGCAAGTTATACACTGTTGTCGTCTCATTTGTAAGTTACAACGTAGTTCAACGTTCAAAATCTAAACCTTCATCAACTTGATTCACAACTCCATCCGTACCTCTTAGAATCCCATGCATCAATGTATTTATTTATTTTGTATAGGTACGCAAAAGTTTTAAATAATAAAGTAGGCCTAATAATTAAAATAGCAAATTTTGATGTGGGACAAAAATTACGAACTACATAGATACACCAATACAATTTATAAAATCGTATCAAATATCTCCAACTGACAGTCAGTGTTTTGCTTAGTCAATAAACTCGAAACTCAAATTTATTTATCGAAAATAAATATTTTCTTAAATTCCTACTGATTAAAACCTTTCAAATATTTAACTATTTTAATGATCAGTGACTATTTTTTGTTGTAACCTAATGGCTAAATACATTAACAATAATTTTCTAAGTTTAAGAACTCGTTTCACCTAATGTTTGAAAATGGTTATTGCTGTTATTTACCTGGTGAATTTCATCTTCAACTTAAAGCGTCTTATAAATTTAATTGAATACAGACATTTTTCTCAATCACTCGTAAGTGAAACAGGTTTAACAACAAACCACATTGTAGCCGAGTACTGAACTGAAAGTAATAACAAATAATACAACAGTTTGTCGCGTGGAGAAGTAATGTTTTATATCTCGTCAATCTAATTACTATCATAGCGTAAATAAAGACATTCCTAAAGATATTTTTAGAAATATGATCGTCGCTTTGTGTTGTATGCGCGAGACACCACTAGCTGCAGTAGCTAGCGCTCCTTACGGTCATTATATGTTACTTGCGACATTTGTTCGTGTCTCGGGCATAAAACCACGTACATAACATGATGTGCTAATTGAACATTTTTTTAATGCTACAAAAGTTGCACTGAAGTTTCTTGAACTTGTAAAGCTGAAGAACGCACGTTTTAAATAAAAATAGGTGATAATTTTAATTATTTTTTAAACGTGGTCATTTGTTCGTTTTCTTGTTTTGCACTTTGAATATATTTTATATACTGATAATTTATAAATAGGGACGTACATACAACTCACATAGTTTTAAGAGTACTAGATTGTTGCTTGGATGATATGAGAGTAGTTTTTGTAAACAATTTTTTTTTTAAGAAAAAAGATAACTGAAAGAAAAGATTTTCCCTAACACTTACAAATTTGATTTCAAAGTTGTTCAAATATTTGGGAGGGCAAATGTGTCCACGCACGAAAGAATGAAATCGAAACCTAAACTTACCACCTTGAAATCCAATAAAAACCCACGTTATAAACGAGTCAAAGAAAATCGAGAAGATTCTTATTACGTCTCTATGGTAACTGACTGTCTTAACGTAGGTAAAATATCGTAAGGCGATGGCCTCCTGCAGTTCTACGGCCAAGTTCGTGGGAGTTCGTTGCATGTTTACCATTTGTTTCATCCTCTGCCCAGAGAATTAAGAAATAAAACAGTCAATTATATATTATAACACGACAATAGACTCGCTTCATAATAACTCCATAAAGGGGAGGTGTTAGTGGAACGTCATGGGCTTTACGGTACCCATATTGAGTCGTTAAAGTTGTTTAATTTTATGATTGTGTGCACTATATCGTATGTCGTTCCTCTGGGCAGAACCTCGGTGGCCGGCGTCGCCTGACCAATGCCCTCATAAGGAAATCTCAAAACGAATGTCGTTATTAACGATCATAGGCGAGGTAATAAATATCCGTGGTTCTAAATTATACATGATCGGAAGAAACGGCGCCAGAATCGAGGTCATATTCAGATTGGGATAGAATTGTTGTTGTTTGATAGTTGGGTAAAAAAGAATTAAAAAATACATACTCGTGTGCAAATTTGAGAACTGTATTTCGCAAAGATATTGGCAAGTTGATGGTGATAATTTATACTTTTGCCTTATTTGTATTTTCAATGTTGTTCCAGTTGCATATAAATTAGTTGCGAATCTATGGGATACACCTTTCATGTAATAAGTTACGCAACTTGTCACTATTGTTTTTAAGCGACAACATCATACAATTATAGTTGCATTGTTTAACATTAATTAAACTGCATGAGTGATTGAATCTGATGTAGAAAAATAAATTTGAATAATGCTTACAGAGAAAACCATTAGGCTACCTAGTTAAATGGTTTGCATGTATAAAGTATTTGCGAAAGACCGTGAGTTGATGTTGTGATACAAATATGTATATACATATTAAATATTACTGTAAATCAAATTCAAAGAACAAATACATATTTGAGACAGTCCTTGCATTTATAATTAATCGAAGCTTACAAAATTGCAAACGATCGAGATTGGTTATAACTTGAATAGGTCAATGGTGGTGTTATGCGTGCAGGAGCCTCCAGATAAATTTCAGCAAAATCAGAAAATGTTAGATATTTCATTATGTTTGAAAGTTCAAACAGATCCAAGGAAGAGAGCGATACAATCACGTGTGTAACGTGCACCATGCCAAAAAGGGGGCTTCTAGAAAGCGATCTTGTCGGGACCTCTATCGACTATTAGAAAAATCCCAACACTAGCATGTGTCCTGATTCAGTCAGCATCTAATTTTGTTCGCCTTAATGCCAACATATTCCAGCAAAACTCAACTGGACATGATCACTTTACATAATCTTTCCCTTTTCTCTAAAGAGCCATACCATACTTCTTAACATCAATTATCTATAATAACCTTCCGAATAAAATTCGCTTATGCCCATCTGGCAGTTCTTTAAAATCTAATCTTAAGTCCTTCCAGCAAAAAAAATACACAGCTATTACTTGCTTCATGAGTTCCTTTCCGACGGCTCTCCCAAAAAATGACCTTGTGGCCATTAATATCAATACCTACTTACATTGTAATAATTATTATTGTGTGCGTCATTTGTAAGTGTCATTGCGATTTTTTATGTTTAATATTATTCCTTTATACTATTCATTTCATTCAAGAGTCGTACTTTAGCCATGTACGTGTCAAGGGTGATGACCATCCCCACGCTTCAGTCAAAACATTGCCCTATCTCTCTCACTCGTTCCAACATCGAGCACTTATAACTGAACTCGAAATAGAAGTGTCCGGTCACTCACAGATCACAAGACTCGTCACACGGTTCGTGTATCGTTTCCTCTGTTTCTCTTTAGAGAACTGCAGGGGATCCCTTCTGACTCTTGACAAGGTGTATTCTACAGCTCTCGGGCACTCAACTCAATCTTTGGGCCTACATTGACTCTCAGTTCATCACTTAGGTTCATCCCTGCCCTTCTAAATCAGTGTGAATATCGATTTATATGTTAATTTTCCAGTTTTTAGATAACCGTGTAAAGTTATTTAATTATGAAAAATTTAGGTCATCGTTTTGTGATAATTTTATAGAATTTTTTGTCTATACATTATAAAAAAACAAAAACAAGAGTATAACTAAAGCAAAAAAGTTAATTTGTTGTGTTTTAGGAGGAAGAGGAGGCTCAGGTTTAAAAAAAATTACCTCTCCAATAAGCTGTGCCGCTGGATGGATACGACTTCGCCACCCCGCACTTTCTCTTTTCTCCACCGATCACTCGTCAAACACGCGTTTACGCTCAATCATTTGCATTTCAGTGAACTTGCGAGGCCAGGGCTTTGTGGTGTTGGTAGATCTATAGATCTATAGATCTAAACGAGCGCTCACGGTAATCACCGTTTAATTGTTTAACAGCACCTTGTCTGACATTATTGCAGTAAATGCTCACTCTCGCCTGATAGATTTAACTGGCTGTCTATTTCAATTTGTTATTCTTTATAAGCCTTAGGGACCGGCTAGTTGCTCAAAGCATTCATCCATAGCCTATCTGGGTATCCTTTAGCCATAGCTGCATTCAACTGAAAGAATTGAATGCGAAGAATCCGTCAATGCTACCAATGTCGTAATACGGGATATGGAAGATAGATCTTCTTTATTAGCATAAAGACTTTTCATGACAAGGAATGTAAATGCATAAAATAATACACAGTCAGTTTATAGGCTGGCGCACACCTTATTTCAACATAATGTATTCAGTCATCGTAAATGCCTATCTAGAAATACTACCATGTATTCCAATGCACATATGTTCGGTTCATATTCATGGAGTCATATGAAACCCCAATATAGGAACGGAGATAATAATAGAATGCTGTTTTGATGTTTGATCTATTACAGTAAATTCCAATAAAATATATGGAGACCACAGTTTAGAACCTACTAGGTACGTCGAAAATTATTACGTTATTTTGTTATGAAATATTTATCAATTATTTAATTTTGTGAATGTTTACAATTAACCGGGTTAAGATGAAACGGAATTTGTTTCTGTAACACTGATGTGATGTGTTCTGTTTTACTTCAATCGAGTGTATTTTTTTTTAAACTTTGATTGATGTTTAATGGATATAATATGTTGGAAGAATATACATTGAAACCTTTCGCCAATTAATTCGTGTTTGAATGTCCATTTAAAAGTTATCTGGATCGGCAAATCCAGCTGATTTCACAATTTGTCAGGACCACTTTTCGATCTTTAATTATCTCCCCCAGAAAATTTTGATTTTTGGACGATGTTAACAAGGGATGAGCGCTTGTCGCTATCATAGCACATTTTAACATTTCAAATATTTTTGTCCTACGCAAGCTTGCGAAATTACCACAATTTACCTGTTTGATGGTATACTTACGGTCAGTTGAAAACAAAAGTGACCAATTTTTGGAAAATATGCTTGATAGCGACAATCACACATTCTTACTTAACATTTTGGTGCAAACCACAACTCGATAGGACAAACGATAGAGCTTCCAAGTGATCCAGACTAAATCTCTGCGATCTGCGTAACAACCTGCTTTTCTCGAGCTCAGCCAACAGTCTTAAGTGACAAACAAACTTGATTCACTTTTTTATTAGACCATGTCTATTCCCAAACGAAACGGCCCCTTCACAACACAACCCTATCAAATGAAGCTCGCCCGCCCACGCATGTACATCCCACCCGTCACCGGCGTGGGCCAGAGGTTTGATTGATCGAGTCCTATGTGGGCCAAATGGACCCCCTGCGCCCGGACAAATACAGCGCCCCCCCTGGCCAGAGGATACACACACGCTTACATATAAATCTTATCATTTACGAGGCAAGACGATAAATATTAGGTTGGCATTCCTTTCCATTCTCTGGAATTATGTGTCAACCGTGGAGGAATCGTTGTAGACTTCGCGCCTGTTTATGACAAGTGGTCAGAGGACTTGATTAATCCGAAGTTTATTGTTTTCCGGACTATGAGATACCGCGTGGTTTATGTTTCGGTATGTTCGCGGTGTTGAAGATTTCTTGGCACTCTGGGAATGCGGAATATATGGATACGTTGGTGAGTTGGTATGTGACGTGAGTGATGGTTCGCAGATTTGTCAACACCTGGATAAACAAATACCCTACATCTTCGCGACGTTTTTTTCTGTTATGGGTGGACACGTCACGAATGTGTAACCTGGACATGCTCATATCCTGCGATCATTCTTTGTTTTTGTAAATACTTAAAATACACATGTTCTTACACTAATTGACTTCATAATAGTACCAATGTGCTCTTACAAAATTTCTTAACCTGTTAGACATATTTTATTAAGCTATTCTATTTTATAATATTATTGCCATGCTTTATTTTCATGGCCGATTGACACATATTTTGTTTAATTCGTCTTTAACCATTACTAAAATTCACAACACCACTTGCACTACTTACACCATTCACTTGTGACATACTACATACATTTTTTATCCTGACAATTGTAAACGATTTTTGACCTCTTTATTTCACCTCCTTGAAGTCGGTTTAGTCCCTCACTGAAAATCCGTCCTCTTTAACTGAGTGGTGTAACTGAGATATTTTTATTTACCTTATATATATATTTTTTTTTTGTTCATAATATATTTTATTTCCTGACTAGTTCTTTGTATGCGACAAATAAACGCAAAAATCACTGTCGTTTCAACATAAGTGCTCTCATTTCATAAATATTAATGTCGAGTAAAGTGCTGCTGTAATATAGTGGTGCGTTTCTCTAATAGTATTTAAAATTGAATTTCTCGGATCGTCCCTTCTTGCGCATAGGGCACAATATTATGTTTTTTTAGTAGATGTATGGGGTATGCGTTGTATTTTTTTATCACCCGTAAATTCACGACCTAAAAATTTACGAGCAAAACATCGAGGAAGTCATGACGATATCAAATGTTTACTTTAACATTATACTACAAAGAAAAGTTTGAAATATGTTTGAAGGTCCGAGGAACCCCATCCCTGTACATATCTCACGTGTTGTAAGAATTCTTATGTTAAAGAGAGGGGGGTTCATTTGGGGGTAATAAATATCAGACACAATGAGCACACGTGGATTAGGTTGTTGAATGTTGTCCCTACAATACCCGAGGCAGCAGGGTGGTTTAGTGTTTCACACACAGCCAAAGTAGCACTACCCATGTTTGTTGAGGTTTCAACATTCAAGATTCAATCTTTTTCGATGTTTGTTCTATAATTCGTCGGACCTCAGAACGATATTGGGTCACTATTTTTTAAAATTTGGGCACCTAAATTAGTATAGGGTAGGCCTATATTTTTCCGAAAATTAAGAAAACGATATCCAATTTTATTTCCGAAATAATTTTTGGAAGCTGAACCATACCATTGCAAATGAGTCTGAAAAACAATAATTACAAAGCAATTTGTTATCCATTTCTTTATTTAATTTATAATTTATTATGGCCATCAACATTAGAGCAAACTCCACAATGTGATGAATGCATGCAGTGTGTTTTTCACGAGTGCATGATAACTTAATGTTTTATAAGTGGTTTTAATGTGGATGTTACTGATTTGAATTGAAATTTAAAAATATATATTATTCATATAATATAAAGTCACTTCATCTCGTTAACTTCACGAAGGGCGATTCACGGAAGATACATTTTTCAATCGTTTAACTTGATCCCTACATCCCTATAGGCAGAGCAGCCTGATAAAATGCACGCAACATAGCTTACGGCATCCGAATGAATAATAAACATCTACCTGTTTCTATCTGAAGTGAGATTGTGTTTAGCAGAAGATGATCGATATGATCATTACCGCAGGGGGTCCGGGTAGCGAATTCAATCGGCGCCACGCATGTAAAGACGAGACCCGTGATTATCGCCCGTGTCTGTGGGCGTTCTCGCCCTCACGGGTGACTTATGCATCTCACTGCTTTCAATCCACGCCCAATCGGACACTGTCTCACAGGGCCAAACCGTCAAATTGATTTGTGTGATTAAATATTTGCATAATATCATTCAAATCGCTGGTTTCAACGTGCAAATATGGAGCATTGCGGGGTGTCTTGGGCTACTATAGGAGATTGCGAAGGAGGGGCAGGAATATGGTTTAATAGGTTACTGTTCACGAATTAAATAACCATTAAAACACATTGATGGTATGTGATAGTTTGAAACAAACTCGACCTTGAGAGTTGAAAGATTTTTGGATACTGTTTGAACAGTCGTTACATTGATTGATACTGTTTCGCATTCGCAAATAAATAAACACAAGTGGATTTATTGTCTACCCACGCGAATACTGAAGATTGGCATGTGCCCCTTCAAGGGTGTGATGGTTCAAAATAGACGTTTACACGAAGTTTGGAATTCTACTGATGGACAGAAGTCATTCATTATAGTTGTTACGATAGTAAAATGTAGTGTTAGAATCTAATTTGTGAGGTATCTGCCTATCAGGTTATAGCCATCAACTATCCCGATTGAGGTTTATAGCATTGGCAACATACAGGCAAACGTTTGATTCAATTTGTCGGATAATGCTCACCAACCATACAAAAATTATGAAGTTACCGGCGGCAAATCTCCTGATTTTTATAATTCCTGGATTATATTAATTTGATTATATACATATTTTTTTAAACTTAATTTTGATCTTTTTATCAATTGGTCCTAAACAACATAGTGAGTAATTTTCTTTGTTGGAAACAGTTCATTTATGAGCTAAATTTTCTTAAAAATAAATAAATAAGTTGTATTTAGAGTCTACCCACTCCGTTATATAACTGATTTTCAGTGGGGGACAGTAAACCAAAGCGACCAAGCCAACCCTGTAGGCCCCGACGCAATCGACGAGTGAGCGATAACCAACCAAAGATGGATATTTTATAATAGGAAATATAGCAATCAGTGGTATGGACAGTGCGAACACCCGCGGATCAACGCCAGAATCAGAATTGTCCTCCTCAGTAAATCAGGTTTTTTACGACCGAATAAAATAGAGTATAATAAATAAATAAAATAACCGGTCTAAATTTTTCCATTACAATATGCATGTAAGTCTATGCTTAATGGTCATATTATTTGACAAGTAAAGATAAAACTTTTCACTTTGCATTCCATGATAACATTTTGATGAATGAAGTGGGTTCGCATGTTGTCAGGGCGGACACTCCCAGATTGTTGATGCTGTGTTACGTTGCGATTTGCATTTAAATTGGCGAGTACTGTATGCGTATGGAAAAATAATTTAATGCATACGTAAACATACAATTATTTTATTATTCCATTTTTAAATTTGAATCTGACATGCGATTTTAAGCCCCAGTTTTTCAATCCTGAATTTAACCCTAACCAAGGTCTCACAAAATAAGAAATCTATAAACAAATCTATAAATCTCTTTTTTGGAATCGACTTTGTTCTTTTCACTATAAGTATATATTTGTATGATTCTCATTGAAAAATAAATTAATGATATTAATGTTCAGAAGTTATTTGACCCGGATACATTTTAGTATGACGAGTGAATTTAAGTAACTCAGTATTTAAAAATAGCAACCTATAGATTACTTGCAATTATTGTGATTTAAAACACGTATTTAAAAAATTCTTGTGGGAAACCTGCCCATGGGCAATTAATTGTTTGCCCCAGTTCAGGTGTTTAACTAAATATTTCGGAGTTAGATTAATTGTAAAGAGAATGTCTAAGTGCTGTGAAAGGGGACCTAATCCTTACATTCCCATTATTGACTGAAGGAAACCTTGTTATAACTTTCAGTCAGGATTGACGGTGGCGAGTATCTAACCCGTGACCTTCCGAATCTGTCTCGTGATTCGAGCCACAGCTGTCGATACTTTTCAACAACCATAATAACCCTTCTCCACCAAAGTGGCTTTGCAATTGCTTGCGGTTCAAGCGTGTATATAAAGAAGTCATTACTCTTCCTTTGATAACCTCCCGTACGTGTTGATGGCTAACATTATATACGCAATGCCTCGTTCTAAAAGCAACATTGAAAGGAAGTGAGCTCGGCAATTGAAGAGGAAAGTTAAAACATTTGGTATTTGTGCAAATCTGTGTTGTGTTTGTTGACGTAGTAATCTGTCTGTCAGCGTCTTCTTTGCTGACCGAGTGCGTGTGCTGACGGACAGTGACAGCGTCTAGCCAAACAATCCCCACCCCCGCGGGTCAACATACTCGCACACGGCACGCGTAATACCCTGTTCCAAGTAAACATTTATAAGAGATCGCAAGAGGTGCTCACAAAATAGATGAGGTAGACTATGTCTCAGAAATATGCCTGGGTATGATTAAACTTTTTGTTAAAACTTCATAGGATTGTCCTTATTCTGATTTTTCTGATAATATGCTTCCTATTTTCATCAAGACTTGTTAGAAATGGGAAAACACAATTAATCTATACATGTGTTTTTAGAGTTTACTCAGTCACAATTTTAAAAAAGTAAAACATGATAAGCATGGCAAATACATTCAAATACAGTTTCATAAAACTGTTATTTAATAACATAATACGATTGGTGGAAAGAATAATGTTAAAAAATGTTTTTCTTCTTTTTATTTGCCTTCAAAATAGTATTACCGGTATTCTTTTTTCCAGAAATTAAAAAATCAATTTCAGCGGGGTTTATGGATTTTTTAAATTTCTGTAATGATTTCTATAAAATCAATTACACCTAAGGGAGTGTTTCCCGATCAATGAAATTGAGAAACTTATTATGATATAAAACATTAAAATTAATGAAGAATCGCAAATTTGATGTTTGTATGTTGTATGTACCGTACCGTTTATTTATTTAAATGAATGATATGACAATGATTTCCTTTTATTTCTTCGCTCAAGCCAGAAAATCGAAGAGAATTTGATCTATTGTCTCATCTGTACACGCCTTGGTGAATAATAATCACTACCTCAGGCGGGATTCGAACCCTTCCCCTCTCTCCTGCTAGTGTCAGATCTCCCACAATCACAACTCGAACCCACATCATCTTCATCTTGATAGGCCCCGTGTCTAAATGACAGCTTGCCAAAACACTCTCCATCTCACTTGAGCGAATTCCTCAGACGAATCCCATGTCCAGCCAGCTAACACGCTAAGCCAACACGCAACTCGGGCAAGTGATTTAGATTTTTCACGACCGTTTACTGTAAATAATTTGTGGGTTGATGGGCCATTTCCACGTCAGCTTAACACTACTCCCAATCCAATTCAAATAAACAACGACAGCCAACACCCCTGACCACAGGTACTTTAATAACGTCTGGCATTAATTATTTTACATAAGATCTTCCGTTTAATTTCAAACTGTTATCCTTGTTAAACTCCAAGTTATTACCGCATAATGTCAATCTTAGACCAGAGCCAACTGGATTAGTAGTTTTTTTTAAATAAATAAAAGAAAACAAATCGTCCAGTTTCTCTGCGTCTTAATTAAAGTGGTTATTTGTTAACGCGGTTTTTACTGTGAGGACAGGCCCGTAAAATATCTACTCGCAATAATGAGATGCAAATCTTATCGACGCCATCTTAACTCTTGGCGATAACCTTGCGTTTTTTAGAACGTTGCGTTGTGCAAAGATGCGTTGATTGTTGTGTCAAAGAGGGGAGACGTGACTGCACAATGTGTGGGTGTTTTGTTTGGGTAGGTTGGTAATGTGACGGAGACAACTGACAGGACTCGCGGAGTGAATGCAATGCCATCACGTTTATAATTTAATGACTACCAAGGTTATAGTGTCATGCGATTCCAACAAATGAAAATTATTAGCAATGAATTGTTATTTTTATTACTATGTGATTTTTTTTTTAAAGTCGAGCGCGCAATATAGTACATAATATGTGTTATTACACTTTTATTAACTCGGCTCAATATCCCGATTACGTCTAATTTTTATAATTAATTTTATTATTATTAAATTAGATAATACTTGCTAATGTTGTTATGATTTATTATACATTTTAAGGCGTTATTATGTCATAAGTAGTTGTTAGGAAGCAGTATAGCACTATTCACATTAAGAGGGAATAGGACACATTTGTCAGTTAGCAAATAGCTATTCGCTCGGCCAAGAAGCATCCAACGTATATGAAACTTTGCAAAGTTGTCAATAAAGCATATGGGCAGCCCTTCAGTCATAGATTTTCAAAATTTTATCTTAATCAGCCAGAAAAAAATCACGAATAGAGCAAATTTTTGAGTTTTTAACAAAATCAAAATTCGTGAAAATTAATTTCTTTTTTTATAAATTATTTGAAAACAAATTTTAGAAATGTGTTACTGTAGAGCCCTATATTTCCTCTTTCATGACATGTTAAAATTTCAAACACCTATTGTGTCAGTCGGCCGACAAAACAGCAATTTGCCTAAAACGCATGTCCTATACTCTCTTAATGACATTGTTAACAACAACTCCAAAACATTTTACTAATGAGACAATGAGGTAAGTTTCTTTTCGATTTTCAAACTTTAAAATTAAGTCAAATTATATAGGCATAAACAATCATACTGGCAAGACAATAACTATACGATTTCATGACAACACCAAAATTGTTATTATGATAAATTCCCTCTTATGTTATTTAAATCAACTAATTTACTGGATTTATTCTAAAACTAATGTTATTTTATAACCGGCAAAATTTGGTTCAATCTTGTGCTTATATACATAGGAACCAACCTACGAGAGAAACGCCGCTGTGGCATAAGATATAATCTTTGCCATAGTGATAAACGTACGGTCTTAAATAAATACATGGGAGTGTCTACTTGAAGCGGCTCATTGGCAATGTGACCACTACCCCTAACGCCAAGCGGTTTAGTCATTAAGATTGTTTGTTTGTTGTAAAACTAAACCTTTCTTTCCACCTATCAACGCCGTTCGGATTTAGTATTTTCGGGTATGGTAAGCATCGTTTAGATTTCCATCTAATTCGTAAATCGTCTATGGAATGAGAAACAGATCAATCTGATTGGGGCCGAGAGAGCGGCCTCTAATTAAGACAACAAACTAGTTATAACTATACGCGGCTTCCTGACTTTGACAACTAAGGCTAGACCGACGATGGTTTTATATATCTAAGATAACGAGAAATTATCAATAAATTATCGGCTAAACGAAATGAAATCAAGGATTTTCTTTGCCTGAGGTTATTTGAAAATATGTGGTGACCTTACTGTAAAGAAAGGGTTTTTTACTATGCGCAAGGTATTCCTTAATTTCAATATCCACATAGATTCACACCTTCAAATAACTTCTCAAATTACTTTTTTACCGATTGTCTTGTAAGATTTTATATCTGTGAACGTATTAACATCCAAACAGAAAGAACAAACAACAAATTGTGCTAATAAGCACAATAATAAGATCTCTTATCCCTTTTTTATATTTTGATTCATTAATTAATTGCATTTAATATCCTTTTTGAATTTGTTACCAAAATTGTTGTGTTTTAATGCATTGTTGTTGTAATATTAGTATTTCAAATATTTACTCAACTGTAGTTCATTGTTGTGTCTGCATCTATGTAATTAGATTTATTTAGTTGTCCTCCTTTGTAAATTAGTTTTTAACTGAATAGGATAGACGTAAAATAAATAAATTTAAAAGAAAATCTAAATAATTAATGATTATTGAGATGAAAAGTTAAAACTCACAAAAATTATAATGTAATAATATAAGTACAAAATGTCTAGATCAAAATCCAGATTGAAATTTGGACACAAACTTTAAATTATTAAATTAATAAAATAAATAATTAATAATGTTTCTTTTGTTTTTAGATTCGTGAATCTACTATCAATGTGGATGGACGTGGATGATAGACAAGGGTAAGCACTCATTTAATGTTTTCAAATGAATTCAACCTTGTATAGGAAGCATATTATATGTGTATGACGAACAAATAAAGTGATGACATGACGTTCTAATAAAGTGATGACCATTGACGTAAACATATCGAAAATATAAAGAATCTTAGCGTTACTTTTTTCTCAATTTGATAGTTTAAATCGCACACTATCAGCTTTTATCTTTTCACACAGCTTGGTAATGGAACCTTATATTGTTATATCCACATGTTTAACCGATCAAAATGCCAACCTTTTCGTTTTAATAGCACAACGTTTTTAGAACATGGTTCCTAATACACCTGGGATAATTAGAATTTTATGCTCGAAGTGATAGGAATTTCGAATTCAGTTTAACGACGTGTTTGTTTGTTTGATTGGATTAGTGCCACGTCGTTTAGATCAACACTAATTGTGTAATAAAAATCAGGCATAATGGATTAAGGTGGAATAGAGAGAAACATAGTAGTTTAGAGTTAGAGGCTTGGGTGGGACGCCCAGTTTCTTGACTCTAGTTGTACTTTTGTACCTTTCGAATCACATGCAGACAACCAACATATTTTGGTAACGTTTGAACCCTCTGATAGATAGTTAAACTATTTTTACTCGTACATAGCTATTTTTCATTTGATCCTCGAAATCAATAACAAATTGAAATTCGTCTATGTTTTCATATTTTGTGTGGCCAAAAAAGAACAAATTAAAAAAAATGAGTAGGAAAATAGGCATCTGCTTCCTGAGTATGCACAAAAAAAGTCTTGATTGTCGGGAAAATGTTGACGCTATTCGAAAATTACAAACGCACGTTTCGGCTAGAATCGTGACATTCTCGAGCTAAATTGTGATTATAAACTTCGTCCAGTTGTTCAAACTTAACGAAGAATTACCGCCGTTAATTGGTTTGCGAACATAGTTATAATGTACAAATGCAAACAAAATTATGAAAGTGAGATAAAATATGAAATAAATATTATATTTAAATCTTGCCAGCATGTGAGTTATCTCACAATTTGAGCTGACAATTGAGTATAATGTATATGAATCAATTCACAAGTCCATAGCAAGAAGCTAATTAGCCACATCGATTTGATTAGTGTCGACATATGCACAACCAATGTCAAATGCGGTATACGTGAGCTACTGCACAAAGCCACTGCAGCTACGTGCATAAAAACACGACAATTGCACTTGCAAGTTCACTTCCGTACCAAACGGCGCCACTGAGATGTTGACATTTCCCGGACTACGTGCGATTTAGCACGCCAATACGCACGCGCCACTGTGATTCCGCTACATTCATCACCATTGCATGACGCAATCATTGTATTTAACACCTTCAATAAAGTAAATTTATTTTATGTGTATTTATTGTCAAGTTGCAAGCAATGATATGCAGAGTCGTAATTTTATTTTATGACGTTCGCTTCCTAGATTTGCAACCGATGTATCTTTTTAGATGAGTTGTAAATTGCAATATGTCATACATATTAATTGGTCATAAATAAATGTTAGTATCGTGTGCAGTATTTTCAGTTGCATATTCCATTACCGTTACACAAAATCGAATTTAACTGGATTTGAAATGAAATAGTTAAGGCTAAGATTCTATATTATATATTTTTTTTAAATTTATTGGCCACATACAGCATATTATACCATTTTACAGTAACCAATATAACAACTAATGATTAACAACGATGCATGATGATGAAAAAGGGAGGAGAAAACCCGGTACCGGCACGTAGCCTACTCCTTTCGAAATGTACCAAGGGGACCAACGGCTTTATGTCCCATCCGAAAGAACGGTGTAACCACTACACAGAGGTAGAGGAGAACGAAGCCGTTACACTAGCTCTCGAACCCTCCATCTTCTCTAACCAGCGGTATATACGTGTGTTACAGGGCAGAGCGGGCAGTTATTGAATGCATATAAACGAATTTCACACTAATTTATAAAATTATTACTTTCAACTTGTTGTTGTATTAAAATAAATATAATGATTGATGTAATTTATGTTATCAGTCTTGGTAAACTTGGAAGTGATATATACTGCTGTTGTTAAGGAAGGTTATGGTCAGAGTATTAATACACACTTGGCAACGACAATGATATCAGCTAACACGTGAGAACTCGATCTCGTTGTGTCAGTATGGTATTTGAAATAGATCGTGTACTCTAGACTTTACAGACTTGTTTGGGTATAAGTCGGACACTACACAACAATGCTAAAAGTGTTCGTCCTTGACTTTTCTGGACGTATGGCTACCCAAACCAAAATATATTTCCTTTTTGTTTATTATAAAGTGACATATTATGTTAATTTTGTCTTCTAGAACTGGGTGAAATTTTGCACGCGGAACACGATTTTCACTGCATCATACTAAAACTACATATAAAATAAAAAGAGTTGTATATTCATCCTCATGGTCGTCTTTGTCGGACGAACTTCTCATAAAAGTGACAGTCAAGCCCCCAACTGCGCTACGTGTTTATTGTATAGGTTGCAAACAGATTGTTACGTCATTTTGCATTTTTATGAGTGAAACCCCGACCAAAATCTCTGAATATATTCAAAAAATAAAGTTTATCTATGAATTCAGCTTCCACGCAGCGTTGTGAGGTGGGTCTATTAATGATAGTAGTTAACATGACATGACAACGAAGAAGGCGATAAGTTGATAATTACAGAGTCCGCGAGGTGTGTCCATGCCGTGGGACGCCTGGTTTGGAGGAATTAATTGTGGTTCTATTTGTTTGGAATGAGAATCTGGTTTTTATACTGGAACTAATGTTAGAAACCCAACACTCACTGTAGGCGATAAACATTGATGTTATCAGTGGGTCTATAGCTTCTATCGTTTAGTAGGGAGATATAGAGGTGTTGAAGCTATTGACCCACTTAAATAATGTGTTTCATGATTAAATGGAATCTATAACACACTTGTTATTAGATTTTTAGGAAATGAATAAAGTTTAAAACTTGTTACAAATACAAATCATTGGACTTTTCACTGTTATTTACAAAATATTTTTATTTTAAAAGGTGATATTCCGACTTCTTTACAGAAGTTTTTATCAAACAAACTAACAATAAAACCACAACAGACAAGACAAAAACATTTCCCAAAAAATTATAAACATGGCTGTGTGTGTTCATTTGTTTGATAACGGCTTCTGTAAAGCAGTTGAAATATCATATTTTAAATAAAAATAATATGCAAATAACAGTGAAAAGTGCAATGATTTATATTTGTAACGTTACTACCTGATAAATAGTTTCATTTTTTATAATTTAAAACGTGTGTTTAGTGTTGTTACTTTTAATTGAAATAACTATGTTTAATTTATGTTCAGGGATCCACAAATGGAGTCTAAATAGAAAATTACAAACAGTGGAAATTAATACTAATGATATATTAGTCAATAAATACAAAAACAAACAAAAATTTGGAAATACAAATAATATTAAGTAGTACACCCTGTCGTAAGATTGAAACACTGTTCTCTAAAACAAGGCAAATAATAAATTAATATTGTAAAAAAAATAATATAAAACAGTAAACGGCTAGACTGGGTAAACAGTATATTTTAATGCATGTTCAAATTTACGATGTCTTGAGTTTTTGCTAATAAATAACCCATAATAATACCTAATAAATATACCACCTACAAGTAATTAATTAAAACTTTGTAGGTTGCAATTTATTTTCCCCCTCGAGTGCGCGTGTGTGTGATCGCACTACGGTAGCAACAGAAGACATAACGTATACGTGTTCTTCAAACACCCACTAAGAATAACTTCTTATTTGACATTCAGAAATCAAACAGTCACGAATCTAGCATTATCTTGAGCAAACATAAGGAACAATCAATTTCCCAGCCCATTATTATACTAGCTAGAAGCAGTTGGGAAGGTTTATTGCTTGAAATGTCACCACTAATTCAAACATCACACAGTTTCTTAGAAGTGATTACTAATGTACCCCCACAGACGTGCATGTAGACTCTGCACTGCAGCTGTCGAATGTGTGTCAGTCAGTCGCAGAGAGGAAGGACGTATCAAGTCGCGAGTGCAGAGTAAGCATACTCCAGATGCACACGCTTTGAGAAGTGTTGGGGACTGGGTAATTAGTAGGTTTCAGTTGCATGGCCGTGAGTCTAAGTTCATTTCAAGACGTGGTCAAAGGAATTGTTGCAAGTCTAGATCAGGGATGACCAACTGCCAAAGTTACGTTGAACGACTTTCGACAATCGACGACTACGACCGCTGCCCCCCCCCCCTCTTTTATTCAAATCCCAAGAAACCTCTAGTCTAGTTGGATAAGGCGCCCTTATACCCGGAATGTGGGAGTTGAATTGAGAGTTTGAATTAACGATGTTTTATTGTATAATACTTAGGCTTTACGTCTCACATATTGTCATTTTTTTAAATCGAAGACCTATAAGTGAAGAGTGGGTTATTTTGTTATTTGAAGATAAAAATTTGCCTCGAGATATCCATGTTGAAGTCAAGATTCGATCCTGGTACACGAAGGAGCCATGGTTTACAATATCAATCAATAACAAGTCGACAACGGCCACTTCACCTAACTTTCAAATACAAAATGTATTAATTTTTAGAATTATTGTCAATTCTCAACCAGTCGGTATAGGAAATTTATTTTATTTTATCGTGAATGACAATTGATTGATTGATTGAGAATTGCCTAAGAGTGAGACAGTCTTGTGGAACGTAGACTGTCGTATCCCCACACATAAATCAGCAATTTGGACTTCCCTGAACCTAAGTTTATTAATAGGCGACTTATTTAAACAAGTGCAAGTCATACCGCGACACAAATCGAGAGATTTATACCAAGAATAATACTGAAATGATGAATATTAATACACACATCGAAGAGGATATCTCTTTGAGATTGAGTCGTCGCAAGTGACGGACGTCCGTTGCTCTAGTTTCCTCGGAATAACACCGCCACGTGGGGAGGTTTCTATACCACGTGGGACGAAATGTAAACACCGATGCCAGATTTACGAAGCCGTCTTCACTCGATCACTCCGGAGATTCTGAGGTGTTCCAAAACATTTTGACAGGGAGAGACAAACCGCGAGGAGGAGATACAAAGAGCCGGGGTGTTTGATTAATTGGGGCGATCTAGTTGGAAGTAAATCTGTGGGGAGGGGCGAGGCAGAGGCTTGTGAAAGATTGCATAGTTAAACTTAAGTTATAACCGACTTAGTTGGTGACGGGGGAAATGTCTCAGTTTCGCACACATTTGTTAGGCCATTGGAATTCTGGTTAAAGGATTTTCAGCAATCGGATTCTTGAATGATTGCTCTTTTAATGACTTTATTTATAGGATCCACACACAGTCGAGAGAAAAAACGCTAAAACGAAAAGTATAAACACATTTATTGAAGCTAAGTTCATAGATTTTTTTCGAACAAAACACATAATAATATAAAGTTGAATGAAACTATTTCGTTTGTATTCGCTGGATGCGAACTTTGATGTAATTTTTTGTTTTTAAGACAAGTCTCTATAATTTTTTATAACACTTTAGGCGAATTTGACTGAGTATGTGTCTATGGAGTTCTTCCCATTAAAACTCGGTTTTAAGCAGTTTATAGACAATTTTATGTCGATGTTTCGGTTCATTCCATAATAAAGAACAACATTCACGATACAATTTCTTGATTTTCAACCATTCCCAGGTTTTTTGTACTATGTTTCAGATGTTATAACTCTTAGTTCATAATGTTCTTGGCCATTCTTTCCTGACGCATTTGAAACTTGTCTCATCTTTGCAATGTTATACTTATTGAAACTTGTAAGAGAAGAGTCAAACCGAAATTTCATCATCTTAACACAGTAATTCCTTTTAGACTATTTCAATCCAATAGATCGGCCAGCACAAAACATACCTTATACTTTTTACTATTAATTCCACGCAAGGAACAAGGGACCCGTCAAAATATCAAAAGTCTTTGCCGAGGTATGTTCTGAAGAAACACCAACAATGGTGGACAACAGTGCTCTCTCTGTTTACACCGTAGGAAAGCCTTGGGCGGCATGTTTCTACAGAGGTACCGCAGTCACTCGCCCACTTACACCATGATGAACTGAACTGCGTAAGATGCTTTTAGCTAAACGCCATTGTCTTACTCGAAACTGCATGTGAGTGTACGAACACACACATTCACATCTCCCTTAAACCTATTTATAAACCTACACCAACAATACAACGAGTCCATTCAAGTAAACAACATACATACTTTAACTCTTTTTTTTTTTTTAAACAAATTTATTAGACTTTTTAACGGCGACCCATTTAGTAAAACGAGAGACTTTATTGTTCTGGCAGTGATAACAGGAATAAATAAAGGCAAGTTATTTGGAATAGGGAATTCTTTTTACATACGTTAGAAGAGATAGAAAGGGGTCAGAGCCCCAGACTACGAGCCTTTATGTATAAACAACTCGTAAGAAGCACATCATGTAATATGCACGGAGAGAGCTTGTGTATACGTACAGAGCTGTTTGGTTGTCTCATACAATAAACGATATGTTTTCGCCATCATTTTTGCCTATGTGCCAACAAATATACATACGCGACAAGTATACTAGGTTTCTTGAATCAGAACATGACGATTTGTAGCTGTTGTAACGCGGGAGGTCTACGCGTTTGGAAGGGAAAACAACAATTGGTTTATTTAACTTTAACCCTTTTACTAAGTTGGCGCACATTGGGCTCGTACATTCTTTTTTACAGTTTGGTGAGGATTGACCTCAAATTCTCGGTGTACGACTATGATCATCTGCCTGTGTTGGAGACCAGAACTTATTTAATATATTTATATTATGTTAGGTCCTACACACAATTTTGAGAATTGTGCCAGTAACACAGATTATAATAATTTGGCCTTCAAGTCCCTAGTGTAGCAAGAAACATCGATACAATGATAAGTGGCGGAACTTCGTTTCATGGGCCCGCCTGCAGAATTTCTATGGGGCCCTCCCTAACAGATACACACATCATGCACACACATTACATTGGCTCAGTGTTGTTTTCAGACTTTTCATCCCGGGGGGTTTGTGGGGCTTTCCCCCCAACAATAGCGCCGCAGGCGAAAATTTTGAAAATCAAGATTTTAGAGTGCATTTGGTGTGTTTTAGAAAAAAGTTGTAGGCTGAATGCAGTACCAAAATAATGTAGTTTTTGTGAGTTGTTGTTGAAAAGTTCCTAAATATCCGCTAGATTTCACCTTCAAACCACTAGATTCACAAAAACGTCAATTTTGCAACGAAAACAAATACAATATTATTTTCCAAACAGAATGAAATACTGATTTTTATACTATTTTTTTTTTTAACGGGGCCACCTAAACAACCTAGGCAGCCCGCAGGTGCGGGCCCTGCGGGCGCCTAGTTCCACCACTGACCATGATTAGTAATGTTTTAAACACACCGTGAAACCTTCTAGTCGTCGTTCGTCGATCTTGCAGTTGTAATACATTTTCGAATCGGACTTAAATGATATTTTGCGATAATTAATCATTGCTTAATGATTTTTTAAATAATTTTTATAAAATAAAATAAAACGTCTCTTTTTGTACCCCTTTTCTATGTTAACCCTCTTTGGAAGAATGATAGCGTCGTTCGCCGATCTTGCAGTTGTAATAAATTTTCGAATCGGACTTAAATGATATTTTGCGATAGTTAATCATTGTTTGATGATATTTTAAATAATTTTTATAAAATAAAATAAGACGTCTCTTTTTGTACCCCTTTTCTATGTTAACCCTCTTTGGAAGAATGAAAGCAATTTGACAGCTTGCATTTCAAAAGACTGTTTAGGAGTTGCTGCCAAATAAGTGCAAACAAGATCTGTAATAGAGTGCAAATATTTAAGGATGTATAATGATTAATGAGATAATTCCCAGAAAGCTTAGCGCCTACGTGATATCCGCCACGAATCCCCCCCCCCCCCCCCCCCAACAGTATCAATGACTTGACGACACTATCCCCATTCATGCAAATGACCTACCAAGTAGTTGATTCGATTACAACGACTATTATATATAGCGAGAACGTTTCGCAGCTGTGTTCTCAATGCAAATTATTTGCGCGGTCTGGGACGGGTGGGCCCTGGTGCGACGAGTGCGGGAAAGATGCACCCTTGCGATTCATTGAGTATGCATACATTGTAACTTGGGAATCGAAGTGTAATCGTTTTTTCACAAAATATGTGTTCTTAATTCTTTTTTAGCCTTATTTATTTATTATTTTTTGGGGGGAGGGGAAGGGGGAATCTGTTTCTATGAATATTGCGTCCAAAATAGGTAACTTACTAAAATTGAACGCAACTAATTAATTTAGTTGAATGTGCACGTTTTTTAAATATAATAATAAACAACCCATAAAATCACTTTGATGGCAAAATTTGCAATTTTTTGGACGACAACCCAACCCACAATAATGAATATGGTGATGTTTTACTTAAAGTGAAGACGATTTACTAAAAAAACATTACTTTTTTTAATCAAAAGTGTTACCATTAGCCTATGTTTAGTTTAAAAATATAATTTAAAACACATGTTGTTTTATACTAATTTACAAAATAAAGAGACATATCCACTGAAGTGTTTTTCAACTATGCTCTAGAATAATTTTAGATTTTATAAAGAGTTTAGGAACTGAGTTTACGTCTCACGGTTACAACTTCAAGTGCGATAAATCACGATAACGCCTACTAAACTAATCTGCCAACTAGAATGTAGGGTACACCTTGTTTGTATACCTAGTTGACATAATGGCCACAGCACGCGCATGCAGCTGCAAGTGGAAGTGTAACCAACGACATCTGCTATAGTAACAGAACAGCGTGTATTACAGCAGATGTGCTCATTGTCAGGAGCAGAGCACAGGAGATCGAGTTGCATTCGGATGTTGCGAGGAGAGAGAGATGAAAAGGCGGGGAATAGACGGAATAATTTGTACCACTTAAACGAGTGGTCGTGGAGATATATCTTCATTAGTTGGGGACTTGTCTTGTTTTGCGCGCCCACGCTAACGCGAAGATTTACCTTCATTGCAATCAACACTTTTGCACGGACCTAGCCTAACGTGTTTATACTATTCAAGGTAGGCGGATTGGATATAGGCTATTAGATACTTGCCTCATTGTTGTCTTGAAGACTTGTATTCGGGCGTATTTGCATTGTGACGAATCGTGACAATTTATAGCGACGCGTATAGGTAAAAAAAGCTATTGTGCATCTGCATTTCTAAATTTCATCGCATGATCGGGAAACACTCCCGTATAGGTGTAATTGATTTTTGGAAATCAATCCGATACCCCGCTAATATGGATTTTTTAATTTCTGGTTTGATTTCCATAAAATACATCTATATATACCCACCCAGAAACACTTCCTTATTTTTAGTGGGTCAGTATTATACGATATTTATTACGTGCTTCGAATTGCTTGGGTGGCTCCAAATTCAACAATTACATAATACCTTAAATCACATTAAATCAATAAATAGATTCGTACATAAATTCTAACTTTAGTCTACCCACTCAGCCACAGAACTGATTTTTAGTGGGGGACATTAAATGTAAAGCAGACCAAAAGCCAACTTAAGAAGATTAAAACCCCTGCCAGAATTGGGATTTGAACCCTAGACCTTCTCAATGGAAGCCTAAACGAGTTTCTCAAATTATTGACAACATATCCTTATTAAAAATTATTATTCCTTCAATTATGATCATGCCAGCGTGAATGACATATTTTATGTGGGAGAACTAACGTTAATCATCAGAAGTCACTCTGGTTGTCATTGGAGTAATTCGTTTCGCGAGATTTCATTGTGAACTCGTTAATTTCTATTGAGTTGACGAGACTTGTCTGTGATATAATCTTTAGAATCTGATTTATGTAGTCCGTAGATTAGTGATCAGTAATGCAAAGTTGCAGCTTTTGAGGTGTTGATTGAAACTGTGCCAATTTATTAGGCTGCTAACAAGAAGATTACAGATAATATAATATTCAGATTAGTTACATTGTAACATAAAATAAATTCATAATGAGATACAACCAAAAATAGATCAATCAATTGTGATGGTATTAATAAATAATCTTCAGAGATTAAAATAGTATAAAAATTACTAGATTAAAGAGTGCAAGTGCATATGTTTTATACCTACGTTTTAAGAGCTTTAAGTGCAACATTTTTTTCTTGAAACTGTTAGCTTGATATTTATTCAATTTTTTAAATTTGCATGATAAAGCTTTTTAAGAGGGAAGTATCGGGAAGGGTTGGTCGTCTTCTGTGTCTTATCAAGATTAATTAACAACACAATGATGAATAAAAATTCATAATAAGGTATAACCAAAAATAGATAATTGATGGTTTCAATAATCTTCAGAGATTAAATAACATAAAAATTGCAAGAACAAAGATTGCGGATATTTTATATCTACGCCTTAGTATAATATTTTTTCTTCATTAAACTGTATGCAAGATTTCAATTAGATCACAAGATTCATATTTATCTATTTTTTAATTTGCATGATAAGGTTTTTTAATTGAGTGGGGGGTTCTCCGACTCTTGTCAGGATTAATTTACAACACAATGCGAAATATTAATTTTTTACCTTTTATCAATTTTTTTTCTTTTAACTAGTGTTTGTTGGGTATGCACTACGGACCCTGAACTTCGCCGGTCTCCCGTGGCTTAGCATCACAGCTTGAGAGTTGTCACCTTCACCTAACACATTGACGTCACGCGTTTATTAGCCACCAATGTGTCGCATGCGTCTCTCATTCGTTACAGACGCGACCTTTGTGGATACCGCCTACAATTAATTAAATAGGATTCTACGATCTGGTATATAGTGTAAATTAAATTAAATTAACGTTTCCAAAATAAATGTCTTACTTTTTTTCTATGTCAAACGTGGTTTTGACTTTGAAAACCTTGGCATCTACTTTGTTGTGACAATTCAAAGTTTTGTGACTGGTTCTCACATATAGATTCAATATATTATCGAGATCGAAAAGATGGGTCTCAGAACGTATAACTCCTCACTATAATCTTTGGTTCTAACTTGTACGAACATGTTATAGGAAAATGTGTGAATTTACTATAAATCATGATAGCTAAATCATTACTACAATGCACTTGGAGTCACCAGTATAGTATGGGGATGTGAAACAATAAAAAGAAGATAAGACGTAGATTTGTATGCCTATTTGTAATATGTATTATATTATAACTTATAATAATAAGTTTTGCTATTTAAATAAATGTACGCACACGTGGGTTATGCACGTTCAACTCTCTTTGAGATGAGCCAGTCAGTTTTAGGGTTGTTGGGTAGAGAAAGAGGTTGTGATTTATGAATGAGTTGTCGAATTGTTTGGGGGTTTTAATTTACTTCTCATACATCCCTCACTGATCTAGTACTTCAATTTTTGTATATTTATTATTATTTATTCGATTACTTATTTTACGTCAATCTCATACATTATTTTTCTATTTTGTTGTAATTTCTTGTATTTTTTTGTATTTTTCTTCTAAAAATATATGTAATCAACGATTTTGTTATCATTAAGCCTTCAAGTTGAATTAGTTTGTAATTAATTGGCGTTTGTTTATTGGCGTTTGTTCTCTACCCTTGTAGCACCTATTATACTAACAACATGTTACGTTGATTTATTTTTAGTTTAATATTATCCATTACATGAAAATTTTATTTTTAGGCCTACCATTTGCATTTTCACAGCATCAATTCTCTTCCAACAAAACATCAACGATAATATCATGGTCGTGCAAAAAGTTATGTTCTATCTTATTACTACACTGTCGAGTAGTTGATACTTGAGCCGGCAGATAAGACATACAATGTTGTTTGTTGCCCCTTATGGTCTAGCCACGCGCCTCGCTGATACGAGTAGGCCCACCAATAACTCAACCGCACACATGATATTCAAACGTATTCGATAAGATATTGAATAGTGACGTATGCTATCGATGTACTCCATGCTTCGGTCAACATGTTCAGAGATAGCACATTGCTACTTTGTATGTATTCATTTATTGGTTGAGCAAAGATTGGGTTTAAGTACTAATTTGCATTCGCAATGATGTGGATGGAAAATTTAATTACTATATAACTTTGACGAGTTTATTATATGTAAAAATCCTGAATGCATGATCACAAGACTAGGCAGTCCAATCACTTTAATTTACAATCAAAAAATTAGACTAGCAATCAAACATCTATTTTTATTATTGGTATAAAATCGTTTAATAACCTATTAAATAGTATCCGCGAAACTATAGAAGACATTAAATAAAATTATTTAGATCAGAATGTATTGATTTTTTAAAGGCAAAGTTTCCACATGTTAATTAATGTGAAATTTGCTATTAGGTGTACGGATGGAATTGTTATCTATGTATAAACTATTGTATGACATAGTTCTTGTTTTATGTAAAATATGTACACGAGATTATCCTTGTAGTTTATATGTATTTCTGAATGTAACTTATTAGCGAAAGCTAAATAAATAAATCTCTACAATTACACAACCACTGATTTACTTCAAAATCCAATGCTAGTACTACCAAACAAAATGTATTTGTTTTATCAAGCAATAGAACGCTAAGTGAAAGTGACAGGCATTGTCGGTATAAATCCTAGGGTATGGGAGGGGGAGGGTGCAAGAAATCTGATTCTCGGTGGATAAATGTGAACTAACCGACCGAAAGTTGCGGAGGGGGGGGGGGAAGTATTCTTACTATACAATATGACAATATGTTCTTTGTTGACTACATCAATTTTACGGTATTTAGGGAATATGACAAACAGTTTCGGTTATTGTAAGCTCCCTCTTTAGAATAGGGAGGGGGTTTAAGGGGAATGGGATGGGAGAGTTTGTCAAATATATCTGCTGAAAACCGACGCAGACGAATGACTGAAGCACAGACTGAAGTAGCAATTGACCGCGCTAAGTACATACAGTTATGGTTTACCCAATAATGTTATGATTATTCTGTCATCGTAGTCTATTATTTTGCTGGATTAGAGGAGAGGCAATGTTCAATTCTATAATCTACATACATTTTGAAAAAAATAACTTGTTTACAATAGACATGTATTAATAATAAAGCTCCCCAATTTCAATTGGCTATATTATTACGTTTACATTATACGTCTTATCTAATTATTTTGAAAATTAATGTTTGCTAGTGTGTTTTGCTTGTGTATCGATTAATAATGTTATTGGCGAGTCAAAACGATCGACGAGTAATGATGCGTTACCAATATTCATTTAATTTAAGCCGTCTTTGAGAATAGAATGTTTTATTTGAGTCCGTGACGCCAGTCCTGATAACGTTTTTTTTTAATTCATGAGTTTTGCCTATTGATGTTTTATTGAAAAACGAATAATTTGTATAGCTGAATAAATTGATCGAACAAGAAATATAATAAAATAAATGCAACTTACACAAAAAAGAAAGTGAATATTTTATACGCTAAATAAAATAATTACACAAAAATACCATATGTATACAAATGTAAGTAAACGATGTTAGAGACCGATTTTAGTAAATAATTGAATCAGAATTACAATATATTATAAATGCAGTTTCTAAGTTATTTAACTTTCTTATTTTCCTGGCACCAGACGCACCCCCGCACCCACCCCTGTCGCCTCGCATCCCTCAAGTGCGTTCACTCGCATCACCCACAAGCGCAATAACACGTCTACCGCTGTGTTATTGTGCGTGTCCCGATCTGCTAATCCGATTGCGTGTGCCATGTTATTGTGGTTCCCATAGATCGCGGAATAACACGCAGACAATGTGAAACCAACGATTACGGAATCTGTGGGGTTGTGTTTGTTGTTCCGTCACAGAATCATAAATCCCACATCTGTCAATCAGACAAACCACATCGCGCAACCCCCTTATGAAAGCAAATAACATAACGTAAGCAGAAGTAAGATAAAGTTTTATGCGTTTCATGGAATTGGGTGTTCTTGAAGGAAATTACGCCCATCGGTTTCCCTTATTCGACTTCCCCAACAATTTCTACACCACGTTTACTCCCATTTTCTTTATCCTTTCAACATTTCCGGAGTTTTTTTTTTAAATTCTTATTCTCTCGTCTGTCTGGTAGTGACATCACAGTTGTTTGAAACTTTTCACGGTTACTACGGAAGCGGAAATGCATCTACTTATCTTGATGAATCTTGTTGCCCTATAGTCGCACATTTCTAAAAGTGATTTTAAGGAAAACGTTAAAAAATCTCTTGTGCGATTTTTGATTTCGATAGAAAGTCCCAAAATGGTCGTTTCTGATTTACAATAAATATTATAACTTTACTTGACCTTTATGCAAAGTTTTATAGATATCGGATGCATCCTGGCCGAACGAATATTTCGGGCGAGGTTCGAATTCCTAATCAAATTTTCATGGGAACACCATAAATGTAGCCGAAAATGTGTGTTACTTTTCACAATAAGTCTGTATTTTTTTAGTGATCAAAATTATTTTTCGTGAACTTTCAGAAGAATGATGCCATGTTTGTAAATGAAAATGAATTTAAAAAAATGCATGATCTGTGTTTCACATTTTGATCCCGCGTTTTGCCACACGTATTATGTAAACATAGAACAAAAACATATTTTTAAACACACTGAAAATGACACTGAAAAGGGCTACGTACAAGACATTAGGATTTATTCATCAGTTTCATTAATCGGGTGTATTTGGTATTTGCAAATACACCTACGATTGTGTTTCCCAATAACTAATGAAATAAAAAATCTGGAATTAAAAAATCTATCTACCCCGATCGGGATAGTTTTTTTAATTTCTGGATTGTATTTTTTTTATATATAAAACAACGATCTAGTTATCCATCGAAGGGGTTACTAATTTTGAAAAATGTCATTTAATACAGTACGTAATTGGAAAAATACGAAAGTATACCGCTCGGACATGACTGAAATTTGTCCACGTTCAAAATGAAAAGTGAGATATCTCTAAAGAATTTTACCAATGAGGTAGATCGTTGTGGTTTTTACCCAGATTCCGCTCGTCAACCGGTGAACACCATGAAATCTTGGCCCAAAGCTCTTCTCACGCGTATTCGGCGGCGTCGTTTAATGAAGACGTGTGTCCACGGGGCCGTGAATCAAGTCAACTGTCTTTGTAGTCGAGTGCTTTGTTTACGTCGCTTGATTTATGAGTAGTGTCGGATAAAGGGGTGGCTGATCGTGGGGGATAGGGTAATAATTTACTCGTTAACAGAGGCGCGTGATGAGGTGTCGGTATGGTCAAGCTTAGTCGGACAATGGTCAGACAAATGTGGGAATTAGAAGGGGACAATTCATGTGGTTATTTATTAACCGAAACATGAAGTGGACTACATAACTTACCGGTAGTTGGTTAGCTGTCTCTAGGGTATGTCTCGCTTGGGGTTTACACTAAGTGTTCACTTGCTGGGATGCTTACGACCATGTGGCATTATGTCCAGAACAGAAGTCTTGTGTTTTAGTCGATTTTTTTACTTTATTTCCATTGTTTTGTTTTGTTTTGTTTTTACCACGGTATCTTAATTGGCAAGTTCACCATTTCGTTGAACTGAGGCCCTTTGGATTAAATCCTATACTATAACTTTTATCTCACAGAACACACATAGCTATTATGTATTAGGTATGTCTAAGTTAAAAGAAATTATCAGAAACAATGAAACTAATACTAACAATATTTTATTTGGAAATTGGCTTGCAAATATTGTACAGGCGCATTTTGTTAAACACAATTTGCATAAAATTTGTTACCATAGTTTTAAATGTGAATTTGTATTGTAATTTAATTCTCTTATTAGTTGTTATTATTAATAATAGATTAAATATTAAATAAATTAAAATAAATAAATAATTAAATATTTTAATCTGAAACTGTAATGTTCTAGCTAAATAACTTGTTCAGTATCACTGTGTCCATTGTCTTATAGTCTTGTGGTATTGCATTTTACATTTTAACTTAGGGGTATGTAATCCTCTTTTAAACTGTTGAAATTATATAATCAAATAATTTACGTTCCGCGAATGCGAAGAGCGAGTAACTTAAGTCAAAATTATTCTAACTGTTTGATGAACGAAAGTTATAAGTATTCAAGACTCCCAAAAGCATTTTAGATGATTGTTTGATGATTATTGGATTTACCATTACATCGACATAGTCATGCACGTCACATACGCGTACAGAAAGGTCATACAACTTTTCAGTAATTTCAGTAATGGTCCTTGGCTTGAATGAGATTGTCGGCTGTCATATTTTTGACAGCCCCTCCTGGCTGTTGATTGGTTGGCCACCGGATGGGCCCCGAAACTCTCTCGACTCTCCCAACGGATGGGCCATTAAGATGACAGACAGGAGCAATGCACTTTGCGATTAGGATGAATTGATATCAAAGTGCAGCTTTGAGTGGGAGATTCGTATTTGGCACTTTTTGGCGACATATATCCTGCAGCTGCGGACAGTTAGTTTGTAATTGATAAATATATTAGCACGTGCCAAGCAAGGATATGCACACTCTTCTACCGTCACTCACAGTATCAATAGTTACTGTAAATAAGTTATAAACTAAAAAAGATTACTAAACTTATGACTGTTGGGAGTGTTGGCCTTTTAGAAGATCCGTAATCACAAACATTATTTTGTAAACTGGCCTTTGTTATCTTTAAACAAAAATTACGATTGAAGAATTAATTTAGGTTAACATTAAATGGTGTTCAAAATTTAATGGATGTTTTAAAAAAATTTGATGTTAACGCAAAGAAAACGCAAAAAATCACTGTTTTTTGCTGTCATTTATAAAGTAAGTATCCATTTAACTTTTGTATAATTTTCGCCAAGTTTTCAATCTCAAAAAACGAATATTATCAACTTAAAGTTGTCATGTGAAACACCAGGTGACTATATTTTGCTCTTGAATTGAGTTTTGCGTGTTTTTAAATTAAAACTTGACTAATAAATATAAATTAATAAATTAATATCGGCAATACGCAGGTGAGTGTATGTAATGAATTCGAAATACAAATACAACAGACCGGTTCTGTTATGATATAGCCAAAGTTTAAACGACGACAAGCGATAAAATTTCCCAGTGAAACTTCCAGTTTCTTGCAGGTAGGGAAGGGACCACATCTTTTAATTTATTAAGACGGGACTTGAAATTCGCAACAACGTTTTACTGCAATAATTATTATTTTCAATTTGTTTGCTTCATCAATATGCTAAAATGCTATTAGCAGTAATTATCAAAACGTGTGTAATGGATTTCAGTAATGGAATGTAATGAACACGTGCATAACATTTTAATTTCTTGATGGCACAGGCCGTTTCAAAGGTGTAATTTTTAGGTACTTTTTCGTTGAGAGGTCAAAGAGGCTAGCAGCACGTTTATAAAACAAAACATTATTTTTTAAATATATTTATTTCCAACAAAATGCAACGATTTTATATTTTCAATAGAAGTGAGATATTAGATGGGCTATGGCCTCTCTAAAATGCACCTGCGTGTTACAGTGGTTGGCCTTGTTGCACTCGCGGTAACTTTATTACCCAGGTGTCAAGTGTAACCCGAGCCCAAGTTCGGTGCAGAAAGTGCCAGAACGCAGGTTCACACTTTCTAACAGACTGTATCTTTGATGTATTATGATGGATAACTCTTTGATAAAATACGCAGCTCTAGATAAACGTTTTGCTCGAGTGAAACGCGTTTCTAATGGATCTGTGAAAACAATTATCTACCATATAATTTTCAATGTTGTTCATGGAATCAATTTTACTAAGGTGGTTGATTTTAATTTAAGAGCAGGCTTATTATTGAAAGTAGTTATTACACAAAACTTATACCTATTTAATAAAAAAAGTGCGTTTATATTTCCCAAAATAACTGATATAAGGATTTTGCTTTAGTTTAAATAAAATTTGATTCTATAAGAGAAAACGATCCGCCTAAAAAATTATGTACAATACATTATATTTTACGAAAAAAATATGAAAAAATCTGCTTCTAATTTTGCATTTCAATGAATGATCTATCTGCTATTAAATTATTATGTATTCCAAAAACTTTCAACCATACATACAGCCCACATAATACTAATGTATATTTTTAGTGAATTATATTTTTTCGGAGTCGTTACGATTAAGATGGACATCAAAACTTGTAAATGAATTCTGGAACTTCATCAGCTTTTTAAAATATGTCAATAATCCATTCTGCCCAAAGTTTTGGGCTTGTTACTCGTAACATGTGACAGTTTATCTTCTAGCTGGTTAACAGTCAACATTGAAGAGTAAACCTAATGTTCTCACACGATTAGTTAATGCCTATTTTGTCCGTCCCTTTGTTGTCGCCGGCGTCAAATAACACCAACAATTATATTATACTCTACGTGAGAAAAGAACAACGATAAACAGGCTCTTCCGACACCCAAGAGCACATCCCGATCGCTGAACTAGACCCTCACGCCGTACTCGTCGACCTAATTGTATTACACCATCATACATACAATGGGTACTCATAACTAGAGGCGTGCATTTGTGGTGAAATACGGGTACAATCTTACAAATGCAAGCTTATGCTCCTAACTGAACCATCTACTTTTTTACAAGAGATTAGAGTGGTGAGTACAGCGACAAGGGGATTCCCCAATATAAATAGCGTTGAAAAATATAAATAATAAAATAATAGACGAGTATTTAAATAATTTTTTTCTTATATTAAAGCTTTTAAAAATAAAGCGATTTATATTCTCTCTATGAATTGGTATTGACCTACAGTTCGAAATTTTGTGAAACGTTAAAAATACATACTTGATTAATTTTGAAATACTGTGATATGACAATTTATTACTTTTCATAATTTCTGAATATAGTTCACAAATTTCGTTTTGAAAGTACTACTTTGTATCTGTCTACGATAGCATACTTTAAGTGTTTGAATGTGTGCCTAAGAATGAGTGTATTGCCTTGCTTGGGAAGGTACATATAGCTTGGATGCAGCGCCTGGCCGACTAGGTGAAGACACACTAAACTGGGTTTACTGCAAGTAAATTTGCACTTAATTAGCACTCCAGCGGCTGCACGAGAATACACACGTAACCATAGAAGTTGCACTCAACAATTCACTGGGAAACATTACCTATTCATAACACGCCGTTGAAAGAACGAAGCTGAATGCTCAACAGCCCAAAACAACGATGAGAAAAATAAACTTAGGCTACTATTAGCAATGGGGGATTTAAATAGATTACCGTCAACCATTGACCAACTGACTGATATTCATATTTTTTAATGTAAAATGCCCGCTTTAGAGAATACACCTGTTTTACCTGATGCCACCCTATATTCTGGTAACTTTGTGGGTAATATCTGTATTTAGATCAATAGGAAAGAATATCTTAGTGTTGCTACTCAAGTATTTAATCCCAATATTCGTCTATGAGTAAAGAATCCTTGCGCCCGTCTGTGCGTGAAGAAAACCCCGAACATGACCTTCGATTAAACTGTTTTTTGTGACACTGGGGGATTAGGGGGGCGGGTCTACCCTCCAGAAAACTATATGTCAAAACTCGGCACCTCCACCAAAAGACTTGAATGCGGTTAAAGATGTAGCCACAAACAAATCAAACAAAGCAAACAAAGTACCTATGTAAGTTTGATTTTTTTTTTATTGTATAGCCCCTAAGGCTATTCGACCGCGTTTTTCTATTTTCCAAAATATGCTACCAAGTCAAAATATAGTGAATGGTTTTGAAACCTGGCTCTTTTAGAAAATCAAACCTTTTTTAAAAAAAAAATCTGATACGGTACACGACCAATATCGCCACCTCAAAATAATTTCTAACTTCAATTCGCCAAGGCACACCGTTCAACGTAGGGTGTTGTGTTTTTGTGACATTAATTTTCAACTGGTTTTCTATAGGCTGACCGAGGGAAAAATATTTTTTTAACAATTGTCTTTCCTGCGAATTTTTTCGTTTGGTGGTACAAATCGGTACAAATAACAGCCAAACGAAAAAATTCGCAAGAAAGACAATAATTGTTTTAAAAAAAATCTTTTCTCTCGGTCAGCCTATAGAAAACTAGTTTAATTAATGTCACAAAAACACAACACCCAAAGTTGAAGTTGCCTTGGCGAATTGAAGTTTGAGATTATTTTGAGGTGGCGATATTGGCCGTGTACAAGATCAGAAAAATTTGAAAAAAATAAAACAATAGTTTTGATTTTCTAAAAGAGCCAGGTTTCAAAACCATTCACTATATTTTGACTTGGTAGCATATTTTGGAAAATAGAAAAACGCTATATTTAACGCTATATTTTCTATTATCTTTTTTGTTTAAATTGATGCCAAGCACAGATTGTTAGTTTAAATTACCCTACTTTAGTCTACATTTTATTATTTATAGGGATATCACTCACAATTCTGTGCTATGCTCGTTGTGAATGATGTACCAAATATAATTGAATAATAATGACAAAATAACGACAACCCAGTAAGTCTCCCGTGAAAACCTCCTCGATCAAGTTCCACTCTGGTGGCTATCTCTGCTACATCGGTTTCTTCTTATTTACATTCCATCATGCAGCTCAATACGGTCAGTTCCTGGCTGCAGCTTCTGTCGTTGACCTCAAGTATAGGATGGGATGGAATCTGCAAGGGTAATTAGAGTTTCGTATTTCGTACTCGACTTTCACGATATCCACATTAGAGATGTTGACGAAATGTATTAGCCAGACTGGCACGTGATTCAAAGTGACAGCATAGTGAGCACACCATGAACAGTCCACTATACTGAGATGTGGCTCTGGCGAACTTTCTTATCTTATTTCAATAACTTCGCGTCCGAGGAAGCAGCGTGTGCTGACGAAATATCACACAGGGGGTGAATAAGTCCTATAGTTTACATTAGCTTTATTTACGTGAACGAGTTCGCTACTATCAAGCCACCTGGCACACATCTCAATATAACTTTTGTGTTACTTAATTAATATGCAATGTTGAGATTGAGTTTACTTACAGTTTTTACAATAATCTTAATTATCTATGTTAGTAGACCCCGAAATTAGCCCGTTTTTTTAAATTTCATAACTAATGTTTAGGCTTACCCTTAAAGTGGCAATTCCAAGGAGCATTCCAACAACAAAACAGATACCTTCTATGTGCACAAGTAAGAAGCGGGTGAATCGTGTCCAACGAGATCGGTCGGTGTTTCCCATTTAAAATAACGATCGCTGGTTAACCACTGATCTCTTATCGATGACGTTGGCGCTAAATGGGTTGGCTAGGTATGCTTTAAAATAGTGTCCTCCATTTAATTTTAATTTTTCCACAAACTCATTAAATAAATATGTGTTCAACTATCACTCATTTTTTTAAACTTTTTTCACAATTTCATGTAAGTTATGAACTTCAATTTAAAATTTTGGTTTCCATTTGCATTATTCAGTTTTGAAGAACGACCAAAAACCCTGAATGTCCTGTGATGTTATCTAATTAGCGTTGTCAATTATTTCAATGTCTGGCAATCCAGCTACAATGTTGCTAGGACATTACACCCGAAGTGTCTGGTGATTGCAGACGAGTTTTATGTGCACCGCAAGAACCGCATACATTGCCACCCAAGCTCACCCGTGAATGCACCTCGCACTTGGCTCGTAAACTCATCCAACAAGTATACGATTCCGTGTAATGATAAGCCTCTGCTACTCTCATTACCATAAAGTGTTCAGCTTTAAAAAAACTAAATGCAATTTATTATTTTATTTGAAATGTGTAGCTTTGAAGTGGTTTGCGGGGTTGATGTTGTTTTGTCATCAAAGTCGTCTAAATGTTTCTGTCAATAGTTTCTAATTGTAAACGAATTTACCATTCTAGTATCTTAAATCTTATGAGTCTGCAATACCAGCGATTTTTTCTGGAACTTTTCCTGGAGCCAGTTTTTATCAGATCGTTACACACTTGTCACCATTTATGCAATGTATTACAGTCTTCATAGAAGCACATTTATTTTAACCATGACAAAAATATTCGAAATAATTAAATTGGATTTTAGGATTGAATTTTTGTAAAATCATCAATTTTGGTATTTCGAATTTATTTGTGCTTTGCGCAATAATTTTAGTAATCTTTTCCTATAGAAGATGACCATCTGTTTGCTTGACAATGACGCAAATTTCATATGATCAATTGCAATTTTTAATAGTTAGTTGCTCTATACAAGTGCGCTTCTGTAGGCGTATCACGGTCAAATTAAGTAGATCGCTTTACCTTTCATGTCCCAAATGTTTCTATTAATAGCTTATGCAAATAGTTGTGGGTGGGTGGAAAATGTTTTTTTTAAATGACATTTGAGTCATTTTTATCAAGAATAAGCTCGGAAATATTAGAAAAACTATCTATATAAATGTATTTATAAGCATGAATTTAATTTGTTTGTCTAAATCTATGGCTATATAATATTCGTGACAATCTGAATGTACGGTAAAATGTCCACCAACAATGTCGATGACAACGTCACGATCACGACGCGCATATAAAGTAGACTTGTAGCGGTGGCAAGACTCGAACCCGTGACCTTGCAAAGTTTGCCGTCAAGTAGCAGTAAATGTTTCCGCGTGCGGCGGCGACAAGCCACCGCGGTGCCCTAGACCTTGACACTGTCTGCCATACGTCTGTGCCGGTCCCACAGCTGTTGACTAGCAAATAATTCATAACTCATCTCTGTGAATACTTCGAGATACAGACAAGCCCATAAAGTCGGCCCAGCTCTCAGAGCACCGTAATAAAACCTCGAGATAATCACCAATTACACTTGCGAAAATCATCAACGACCCTTGTATTTTAAATTACTTAACTTAGTACTTTCATTCGGCCAAGTTCAAACCGAAATATACCACACTGCCGGTCGTAATTTCTCGTTATCGTCAATTATGCAGATACGAGTGCAAAATAAAAATATGAGCGGAAAGTAGTTTTGTTTAAAGTCGCGGTGCACAAATTAAGAGCAAACATAAAGTTCAATCAAGAAGACTGAAAGTTATGATGTCTGGTCTGTGTCAGTCATACGTTCTCGTTTTCACGCCAGACGTCGTCGCAAATTCGTACAAATTAATAGCTTCACCTAATATTTCCATTTGAACCTAGGACAAGGGTTAAACAGACGTAATTGCACGTGGAAATAAACTGTTGAAGTTTATTTTATTGGAGTGTTGGTACTTCGTAAATAGCTTACATGTGGAGTAGAAGCTATCGCGTTTTATTTTCTTGCACAGTACTAAAATTATCGCAGTCACGTTTGATTTCACAACACAACCACGCAATTTACACGGATCTACCTCAACATAAAACGTGTAGTCGATAGTCAGGAGACACTGTAAATAAACTGTAGTAGACTAGAGGTTTTAGTGATAGACCCACACAATAATAATGCGATAGTTTGCTAGTAATATAAAGGATCGTCAATTGTTTATTATTAGATATAAAATATATGTCCTCACAACTTACTTTATAACCGCACTCATTTCTATGAATTAGCTAAATGTATTGGTTTACATAGTTTAGCACAAATGACAGTGTAAACGTAAAATACAACCAGAAATGAGTAAGGGCAGCTTTGGCGCCCTAAAAATCGTCTTCTTTCACGTTTTGGGTTTTCAAATATGATAATGTTAAATACTATCAATTCCACCTTCGGGAGTGTTTCCTGACTAACCAAACCGAGAAAAAAACCTATGGTTTAATGATTCAAGCTAAAGCTTGCACGATTCGGATTTATAAGACCCTGGTTCGATCCCGCTCACCTTATATGTTGTGTTTGGCCATTTTCCATTTGAATGTACGAAAAGAGTTAAACTATGAATCTTAATCATTAGCCTATTAGCTGAGTTGAGTCATGATTGGAGATTTGTGCCATTCCAACAATAAAATAGTCTAACCTAAGATATGAAATAATTAAGAAGTGATCTAGTCCAATATCTTACAATTAAATACAATGAGTTCAGGGCAAGCACACTAAATAGTCAAGTTCAAACGGAGGAACAGATTTATTATCAAGCCACGGCCCACAGATGCACGACATGCATTAAGTGTACTTCCTATGCAAGCGCACAGATTTCTTATTCGTCAACTACAGTTAATCGAGTTCTGGTTTCCCTGTCGTTTAAACGAAGTTGTAGATGGCATAACGTCGTAATGATGTGCAGTCATTGCTGCACGAGGCTATAACCACCTGTAACAAGGTAATCACTACATGCTTTAGTGTTTCTTTAATATGTCTCACTCAGAGAACGAAGGTTAAGTCTTGAGTTGAGCTTGAGCGTATAACAAACAGCGATGTAAAAACACGTGGTTATAAAACGTGGTCGTGTGCAGTTGAGCGACAAACATGTGTTTTGCTCAGTTGTGCCAAATTAACAACAGATTTCAATCCTTGTCGTCGTGTATGCCCACATATTTTTGTTAATACGTTGTATTTTATTTTATTGAAAAGTATTCAATACCACCTCTTTCAAAACATTTCTTATCTCTCGTTGATACTCGTTGATAGCTCAACTCATACAGTTTATATTTTATTTTCTACTTTGCTTTATTCTCAATTTATGTAACAATTAAGACTTCAGAAGTTCTTCTGCAATTTATTATCTATTTTGTTCTTTAAAATCAAATTTGTTATCGTAGGTTTGATTCATTCATAGGCCCCTTACAAGAAAGGCATACCTACATTTATGGGGTTTCTGATCGTAATTATATCCTGTTTTTAATTTTATATTTAGCAAACGACATTTTACTACTTGTATTTTTAACTCAGTTAATACCACAGTCGATAATACCAATCACCAACCATAATCGTCATATTGTGAAATTGTGTCGTTTTCAACCTTTGCTAAATGTACCTATTATGTATTTTCGAACATATTTACTGTAAAATGTAAAAAACGAACGAATTTTAGTTTGTTTTTGAATTTGCACCAGAAGACTTGTGTTATCGGGTACGAGAACGTATTGGTACTGTAGTAACTTTGTATGTTTATTAAAATGCTCTCTGCGCATCGGATTTCTCCCGCTACAAACTAATGCCAGTCTGTGCAATCGGTCGCCTTTCAAACCCAAACGGCCTTTTGACAAGGTCCCCAAATAAAGCTCGGCTGGCCTAGCGTATTTCTAGCTCAGTGCATACAGCAGCGAAGCCCCTTGTTGTCACATAAGTGACTGCGAGGAATCCAACTTTATTTACGAGACCTTTTAGTTGTTCGGTTTATTTTCAAACAATCGTATTCACCGTAACATACTGTTCGACTGTTCTGGTGTTGTTGGATGTGTCTTAATCTTTCAGTGCAGAGAAGTTCTTTGCATAATGAACTCCATGCTACACCTTCGTTAAAAGCAGTTGTACTCGAACGGTTAGTGGTGTGCTCTGTGGAGCTGCTTCGTGAATCTAAAACATCCACATATTTGAATATTTTGAAGCAATTTAAAGGAATCCGTTGAGGGTTTACCTAAAAATGTTTTTGAGATAAATGCATATTCAATTATTTTTATTTTGTATTAAAAAGAGCGTGTTTTAAAATGTTTTTTACATGTTTGTAAAACAACTAGCTGTAAGATTGAATTGATTCTAATATTGTAATGTTGATAGTTATAGAATTTGGTTTGTTGTTTTACTTTAAAGTTATTTAAGAAATTAACATTATCATTAAATAATTGATTCCAATTTTAAAACTGGAATCAACCCAATATAATCCCAACAGTATGGACAATCGAAATGCAATATCACCAGAAAAATTTTCGGAAAAGTGGTGTTTTGGTTTGAGAAAAAATACAGTTAAAACCAACCTTAAAACCTTAAACCCACCATGATTCAGTCATAAAAATATGTGAAACGATTTGGAGTCAAAATATTAGTATTACTATCGACAAAGTCAATAATAACAAATATGTTTACTTCTAAAATGCGTATTGAGGTAGCCAATTGGAGTTTACCATAGGAAACGGAGAGTTTTCACACAATTTCTGTGACTTTCTCTTACTACTTAATAATAATTTGTATAATCATATAGGCCTACTACTGAACTCATAAAAAAAATAGTTAGTAATCAATGCAAATTTTATCGGAACTTCACCTTATTCTTCTTCGTTGGCGAGTCAATTATTAGAAACCAGCAGTTTAACAAGCGACGCAAAATAGATGCCAAGATTACCCTACAAAAAATCTTGTCGTCCATAAAATAGTTTCCTCGCACTTTCTCGTGCTGCTTTATATATAACGAAACAGTATTTAAATCCCCGAAGAGTTAGTGTACTTCTAGTGTAACTAGGTTATTGCATGTTGTGACAGAGAGCTTAGTGGATCTGTGAGAAAGAAGCCCAAAACATCACAAATACCTACGAGTTAATGGAACGTACACGATTCTGCGCTCGCGGAGCCAAATTGCCGTCGTCCTCGGCGGGGTTTCTATTTATTGCGTCCGAAACTGTATGGGATGTTGGCCCACTCGAGATTCTCCCCACTTGAGTACTCGCTCGGATGTAACAAGTGTATGGCTCTTCTCATTGTTGGAGATAACTGTGCTGTGCTGTTACCTGTTTCGGCGGGGAACTCAAGATGATGATGATGTTACATCATTCGCTTTGAGTTGAACGAATTTACGAGAATGTTAGTGTTCACATACTCAAATCGTGTAGTTAGCCGACTAGCTGGAAATAGTTATATGTGCTTTTTTTGTTATTACTACATTACATTCTTATTTTTTATATGATTATACTGCTGATAATTCGCTTAGAAGGAAATGCGAGAAAATTAATGTTCACATACTTATGTATGTAAATGAACGATTCACAAAGCAAACTATGACCCTAGCTAGTGTAATTAGTTGTTGCATTAATATGAGACGTTAAGCAATATCCAATCAATCAATCAATCAATCAATCAATCAATCAATCAATTAGTTGTCTGTGCAGGGACTGTTTATTTTGTATTTTGTTTGATGCGAGTATAACATTTCCACGTTTATAAGCATACACTAAAGATAGAATTCTGGAAATTTGAAACAAAACAAGATTAAAGACCAATAAATTGGTCATTAGATTAGTCGAACAATATGAATACGTTTATTTTTATTAATAACCCCCCAAAAAACTTCAATTACTAATTATAAGTACTGACCAACTCGGAGAAAGGTCAATACGATGCTCATTATGAGACATGTGCTTAATAACTGTTTAAGGTTTTGGATACCACCTTTGAGAGAGCATTTTGACTCACTGAACGATACCACCTGCTAAGTCCAAGCCTTTTAGTAAAATACTTAGGCTATCGATGCCTCAAACAGGATTCAGGTTATTTGCGGAAGCAATATTTTAACCATCGATGAGCACTAAACAGTGAGAAATAAAAAACAAAATTTGACCCTCTTCGAAAATGACTACAGGTAATCTCTCTGGCTAATACGTACGTAACGGTTTCCGATCGTTAATACTACGTGACTACTAATCGCCAACTATTAATGGAACCTCTTATGGGACAACATCCACAAATTTTACATTCCCAAAACACGCGATAGTTTTAGAAATTAGGAAAGCGGGTATAAAATAAAGATGACGCTTAACTATTCCAGGGACAGCACTTAAAAAGGTGTATAATTATATAGTATTCGGCGAAGCGGACGACCGATGGTGATGCTGTTATTCAGGCTGAGTCGGAGAGAGCTAGCAGCACGTTTGCCAAAGCTTACTCGCTGAAAATTTAAAATATCTGAGAAGGAAAATAAAATATAGCGTTGAGTTATATGGGTAAATTATTGTAGAATAAGTTTGCCTATACCATGCGCTCAATTTTACAATCTTATCTTTCGTCGTTACTTTTGTTCGTATGTTTGTAGGTGTGTTACGAAAATGTTTTTGAAAAAAATATATAATACTAACGGGTAATCATCCGCCTCCTCTTCAAGTCTAAATGACGTAATAATAGTTATAAACTAAAACAATGTGTCCCTACGTGAAAAATACTCAAATTTTTAAAATACAAAATAGATTAATTTCTCAATTTCATTAATCGGGAAACACTCCCGTAGGTGTAATCGATTTTCATGGAAATTAATCCATAAATTAAAAAAATCCACCCGACCGGCAACTGGGAGACCGGGGTTTGATACCCCGCATGAGATAGATTTTTTAATCTCCGTATTGATTTCTATAAACACAATAGATTAAGATGTGTTTCTAAAATTTGCATTTTATACTTTTTAAGTACTGCTTTTTTACATATAGATTTAATCACGCGAGTGACGAAAAATGTAATTAAAAATTCCGCATTTATTATACTTTTGGCTTTGTTCAATTATCTAACTCTCATGTATTAATCGTCATAATCATATTTGCAGAGACAAACTAAGGTATAATAATAAACTAATAGTGGCTGCACACAATGTAATTAAAGTTAAGTACAGCGTTAGTTTGTCCTAATGAATATAGCTAAACTTTAATTTTGCAAGGTGTTTTTAACGACCACCAGACAAATTATCGCACACTGAATAAACCAGTGATAAATTATAAAAATATTAAAATTCACTGTCTAAATATTCACACTTGAGTGGATAAGGGTATTAATCAACATGGCGATAAAAATAATTATTGTTATTACATTATGTAGTTCGTGTTGCCAAAGGCGAAGTCCTCACAACATCGAAATGACGTGCCAAAAATACCTTGTACACAACTACCTGCTGGGAAGTAACCGGTCCACTTGTGTATGCACGCCGCAACTGCAAAGAACCCCCAGTGCCATCCTTGTAAATATTAATGTGAAAAATAATATTTCTCTTTAATTGGTTCATTGTAAATTATGTATTTAAAACACAAACATGACATCACAATTTTGTAATAAGTAATAAATAAAATCTCGGTGAGGTTATTAAATAAATCTCAAAATTAAAATTGTTTTAGCAATTTGTCTAGTGAACTAAATTACATTTTAATGCAAAAATTTCTCAATGCGATAATTATTTCTGCGCCATAAATATTTTCCCTTAATTTTAATCCTGCGTCGAAAATGCGTAAAGAAAATTTAAAAAACTACATTTTGCTTAATAGAAATCTACCTCTAAATCGTCTCGATATACGAATCTCCTGGACTCAGACTCAAACCAATCTGGTTAGTTCACTTTCTGCTTTAAGCCTATGTAGCGAGTAACTTATTTGCAGCTTCCAAGACCTAACTTGTGATAAATTACTCGAATGCGGTTTGCTTAAAAGTAAACATCTTTTTATTTGAATATATTTTTCATTTCCAAAGCTTTTAGTATAGGACCATCCACTGCACTTTATGCAGATTAACTCAACCCGATACTACGTCCTTCTGGACTGGTGACATTTACCAGCACGTCATAAGATACGATAGAAATAAAATGACTGTCTATAGTGAAAACGCGATTTGATTACCTGATTGCCACTCTTATAATATGTCGTAAATATATTTTAACACGTTAAACAGTTGGCTATTGAGCACATGCTATGGGTTTCGCTCCTAAACTGAGTCTTTAACTCCATTAAAGCTAATTTTATTTTATCGAAAGTCTTTAAGTAAGGATAATAATTTATGTAACCGGTTTCGTGAATGGCACTTTAAGTATCTTCAACTGTCGAAGTCATAATGACTATTGGATTAGTATAATCTCTGATTTCTATTGCATTTGTGTCGGTGTTATGGGTGTCACAATGGTGTGAACGGAATTATATGATCAAAGCCGGACTATTTCAGGTTATGAGAGATAAAGGCAATCTACATCACACTAAATTGGTTGAAGAAATCGTATTTGTTGTCGTTATACAGTATAGTAATGGAGGCTCAGTGGTGAGGGCCAAATAGATGTGTTTTAACCGTTTAATGTAAATCAAGTGTAAACAGATAACGATAAACTTCTTGAAATTAGCAAGGGAGAAAACATATGGACTTTTGTATAAATAGGTTCTTGAAATTGATGTACAATAATTATTTTTGATTTTGAAAAAGAAAATTCACAGCTTAACTTTTTTTAATTAACATTATTCGCGGCCTTTCTTAAAAACTCACTCATTGCTATTTAAACATATTGACGTGACGCCTGTTTTACCTTCATAAATGTTTGTATAATCTGAACTGATACGTTTGAAACACTTAAAACATAATTATAAATAAACATAATTGGCAAACTAATTAAAAATTCAACCAAAACTTTTCAGAAATGTAACCTGAACAGACCCAGATTTTTATATGCAGTTTCTACCCCAATCCATCCTCCGCTATTCCGAAGATTGAAACACATCTAATAACTACTATGTGGTGTGTTCATTCAAGATATCTCAATGAATTTAAGCAATAGGGCCTACCAGATTTTTTTATAATGTATCTTGACTGATTAAAGTAAAAAGCATTTTATTTGATTCATTTATTAATTGCATTTAATATCCTTTTTTTGTTACCAAAATTGTTGTGTTGTAATGCATTATTGTTGTAACATTACTATTTCAAATATTTACTTAAGGGGAATCCCTAGACCCAAATATGATTTCTAAGGAATGCAGTAAAGACGTCTGAAAAGTAAGTATAATGTAAGAAGGGCTTAATAAAAGAGCGGATTATTTTTTTGAATTTTTTTTGACGGGACTTAACCTCAGAATCAACAATTGTATTCAAATTACTGGAACCAGTTGCTCAAGTTCAAAATTGAATATTTAGCAGCGGTTGTTTGTATATTATTTCTACACTTTTTTATCTACAACCTAAATATAAGTATTATTGGTTTTATATGGTTTCAGACGTTGCACGATTTTTTCCGTTAAACGGTACAAAATTTGAAATTGTACCGGCAGGCGAAAAAAATTGTGCAACGCAACAAACCATATAAATCCAAAAATCGTTTTATTTAGGTTGTAGATAAAGGAGTGTAGAAATAATCTACAAAAAACCGCTGCTAAAAATTCAATTTTGAACTTGAGCAACTGATTTCAGTAATTTGAATACAATTGTTGATTCTGAGGTTATGTCCCGTCAAAAAAATTTCAAAAAAATAATCCGCTATTTTATTAAGCCCTTCTTACATTCTACTTACTTTTCAGACGTCTTTACTGCATTCTTAAGAAATCATATTTGGGTCTAGGGATTCCCCTTAAATGTAGTTCATTGTTGTGTCTGCATGTATGTAATTCGATTTATTTAGTTGTCCTCCTTTGTAAATAAGTTTTTTAACTGAACAGAATATACGTTAAATAAATAATAAAAATAATGAAATAAACAAAATACACTGTTAGACGAACTCAGCAATGTTTGTATTGCGTAAATGATTTTACGCTCAATTGCAGGGGGAGGAAAACGATTTTAGATGTGTGTACCAACTGCCATGTGTAATTTAAATATTACGTCATTAGATACAACTGTTCATGGTTATTAAACAATTGTAATACATTTCAAACGAGTAACATGCCGCCTTGTTTCAATACAGAAGGGTCAGTGATAAAACAATTATGCATCTTTTCTTGAATAATAATGCTGCTTGTTAATGAACAAAAAAAACATTCAATGTCTTCTTTTCGTGTAATTTATTTTATGATCGACAAGTTGCAGTATGAAGTATAAAAATCATTCCAGGTTAGTCTAGTTGATCTACATCATTTCATGAACATAACAACACTGGTCATGCGAACACGTGCACAAACTAAGCGTAACTTTGATTAGGGGAAAAAAGAGTCCGACCATTGTATTCAAGTTTCAACACACAAAAGAGAATAAGTATGGTAATGAACCGAATTGAAGTACATTTAATTATTTTTGCAATGAAAATATGTGAAATTGTTAGGTTACAGAGCGAGGAATGCAAATTATTTCAATTTAACCGCATTACCAACACAAATTGCTTCTAAGTTGCAGCTCGTATAATATGCAGCTCGTTCAATCTTAGCTAGTAATTGTGAGTGACGCCATGCAACTGGGTGTTGACCGTGTGAAAGTAATTGATGTTGTATAATACTAACAACCTAGTTGTATCGCAGCAGTGAAGGTCGTGGGGGAGATGGAGGCTGGGTACATGATCTCCCGGGCATGCCACATGCTACACAATACACAGACACAAACACATGCAAATATCAGAAGCTTTTTCAGCCGGATATAATTATATTAGAAGAAAATATTTTTGTGTGTATTTTTTGTATTTTCTCTTTTGTGTCTTAAAGATACGACTTAGGTTGTTTGTTCTAACCTAAACACTATTCTTCTTACAAACTTAGTTGAAAGTAAATTCGGATCAATGTTGTAGTTTTATTAAAATTATTTGGCGAACATAACATTATTTAATCATATTCATATGGTAATTAAGGTACAAATTTAAGAACGTTCTCAGTATTGTAGTATCGAATTCATAATTTTATTCTATTTCCAGTAAATTAAAAACTCTGTAGAAAATAAATTACGAATGTATCTTATCTAAAGAAGAACCATCCAATTTAGCCGGTTTGTATGAAATATTGTAATTAATTTGTGAGTTTAATCTTGACCCACTCTCTCACTTTTTCTTATGAAAAGCCGAAATATTTGTTGAAAATATGGCATCAGTTTACAAAGGTTTAAATCCAATGTAGTACAAAACCTACGATAGGCTACCAACAGTTTGCAGTAATTAATTCAGTATAGTCAAAAACGTCGTTTCTGTGCACGGCCGGATTGCTGACCGACCAAGCCTCAACATGGGCTTTATTGAATCCCCTTGCATTCTGATTACTTGTTGGCTCAAGACCAATTAGGATAGTACAGTCACATCTCGCTAGTTAATATCACTGACTCACGTATCTCCAAGTCCAACTCTCAACAATCAAACAATGTTGTAATAAAGTAGTAGCAATTCATTATTTTTAACATTAAGGAAGTCTATTACAATGTTATGGCTATTTGTTAAATTGACTACTGACTATTAACCTTTGAGTACATTTGTGAATCAATATGTAAAATTGGTAGACAAGCCACAATTATTAGCTAGATTGAATGAATGACTTAATTGTCATCAGTTAGTGTAGAGCAGACGACTGACGACATAGTCTTGTTTGCCCAAAACGTACTTATAGGTTTGACTTTAATTTGAAAAGTCGTTCCTTATTGCCGGATATTGGTATGCAAAGTGAAGACGGCGGGTCATCCTAGTGTGTGCTATTGCCGCCGCAGCGCTGAGAACGTGCACCTAGACCCTCTGAGGTTCATGCATATAAATTACCAAGGATCCACTTCAGAATCAGGGAAACCATAGCCCGAGGTCGGAGGTGAATACATTACCCCCTGGGATCACTTTTATTGGGTGTCACTGAACCCGGTGGGCCCGACCTTGGAACTAAGGGGGATTTAGCATAGTTGAGATACCGTCACTTGCTGTAATCAAAATTGTTCCATTGATAGCGGTGCGTGAAAATAACATTTTGATTTTGAATATTTAGCACTTATATTTTTAACCGAGTAGTATTTTGTAGCTTACATTTTTATCCTTGAAAGAAGTGTTAATTGGACATAACACTGCTCTTTATCAATATATATTTTGTAATAATTCGATTTTTATTTAAATATCTTTCAATTTTTCCTTTGTCAACCTTCAGTTTGAAAACGAAAAATCGAAAAATAACAAAATAAATATTGATAAAGAGCAGTGTTATGTCCAATAAACACTTATTTAAAGAATAAATACCTGTTCTATTAGTTTCTTTTATCTTTCCATTTTAATATACACTCAAAAATAATTGTGAGTAGGGGTTTTCTAGCACTTTAATTTTTTTAAATATATCAAATCATAAAATGCTTATTAAAATCAAATTATTTAAAATATCATTCAACATGTAAGAACAATGTGGTAAATTTATAAAATAGGCAATACAAATCATTTGGTTTCAGTACAAAAATTGACTTTTCACTCACTGAGTGCTTGCCTTAATCGAACACGACTGAAAAGTAGATAACAAACCGTCAAACAGATCCTAATTTGGATCGTAATCTAGAAACTTTGTTGCTGGTTATTTCTCCGTGGTGACAGTACATATGACGTGTCTTTTACATGGCAATCACTTCTAATCAAACAATTTTACTGTAATAATCTATTTGACATACTTGCAAAGAAAATCTCTAGTAGTGATGAAAGTTATCAAACCATACGTTGATCCAATTTAAAAGGGGATAATTGCAACTCACGACGTGCGGACTAGTATGTGTTAAAACACCCCGAGGGCAACCACGTTAACACGCATGATCAGCTAATGCAATCTTCACGCTCCTGACAAGGAGCATAGCATACAAATTATAAGTAGATGGTTGCATGTTTGTTATACGTTGCCCATAAAGTTTTTGTTGTCTGTGACTGAGTGTAGACCTCTGAATAGCAAATATATTTTTAGGGATTCACAAACATTTTAATATTATGAAACTCAAGTTTCGTGTTTCATACACCAATCATGCAGAAAGCGATTAACCACCATGTTTGTTAGGTATATGGTATGTTTCATTAAACATTGCATTCTATCACTTGTATGTCCGTCCGTCCATATGAACGTGTTTTTATCATGAAACAGAACATTACCTAAGATTGACATGAGTTTTTTGTTTACATTGCCCTTCAACAAGGGTTACACACATATTTTGTTGGGACGGGTCCGTAGCCCTATTCAAAAGAGGATTACTTAAACCCGGCACCTCCACCAAAACCACGAATTTAACTTAATGGGACTTCCGTGCACGTGCTTGTAACCTCTTGCAGAAGGCCGCACATGTAAGTTTTACAAAATGTGTCACAGTCTTTTATAGTTCTGACAGTGAACACTCCAAGTTATTTATACCCCGAAAAAATCACCTCAGCTGCATTTAACTTTAACTTGTAATATTCTGTTGAGTACATTCTATGAATCAAAATGCGAAGTAGGTACATGAGCCACGACTTGTCATCACTTAGTGAAGTGCGGAAGAGAATTGTTAGACACTAATATAAAGAAGACAAACAAGAAACAGCAATAGCTTTTCTGAGGACCGAAAACCTAGAATAAACATTAAACTACCGGTGGCAGAATCGAACTGGTAGTCACACGACTAAAATATTAAATCTTTAAAATATACTTTGAAAAATGGTTTGTTAGTACTTAGAAGTACGTTATTTAGTACGTTGTATAGGGTATCGAAAATCTCATCCTTTTCTGGGCATATTTCTGTCGGTACGGGCAAATGTTTTATAAGGTCAAATCACTACCAGGTACTCAGACGTGTATGCAAATTACACTTACTTCAGGTTTGTCACAGACTCATAACAGTAAGCCGTATTTATAGGCGGACTGGCAAACTCTTCAACGCAGCCGCCGACGTACATTATAAGTAATTCAACGCGGATTATTGTACAGTTCAAGGAAGTTAATGTATTGTTTAAGATTAATTTACTGAGAATTTCATGGTTGGTTAGTTTATGGGATTTGCACATTTAATGTGGTATTGCTTTTAGTTATGGATAATTATATAAATTTGCAAAACATCGTTTTTAGCATTATAACTATTTTTTTATGAAGTGTGAAAGGGTTTTGATCTATCGCAAGCGCAACACTCAAACGTCGTGCTCCTAGTTTTTCTGATGGCAGAGTACTGTTTAAGTAGTCACATTAAATCATAAATCGTAAGTTTTTGGTAAATGCGCACGCAATTGATTTTACATTTTTAAATTGTAATTTCTTGTATCGTTGTACATTAATTTTAAAAATAGGCAACCTCATCTATTATTCTCAACTCTTGAAGCTTTCCTAGAAAAGTAATACCTTTCAAGAGAAAATCAAAAATTCAAAACACAGCCACACGGTATTTCCAATGCCCCATCATCGCAGAATAACATTTATAGAAACGGAACAACACATTGTATACAAAAATATTTTTTTAAACACCGGCACCTTTCTTGAAAAAAGGATGTTAGAATATTATTTTAAACAAAATTTGAAAATATATTTTTTTTATATATATTATTTTCTCATTACTCATTACTTTCATATTAAACATGGGCGTAAGAAGCTCTATTAAATGAAACCTGTTACTTCGGCCTCACAAGTCACTGTAGTCCACAACTTCTCAGCACATACAGCATTAGCTACCAATGCCCTCGTGTACTAGGGATTAGAATAGCTCGTCCGACTTGATATATATCTGCTCGTCTCAAAGACCTCGCGATAAATCTGCTCTACACCTCCACTTCGTGCATCTTCGTGCCTAGTCGATTGTGGTCGGCTTCTTAGTTCTTCCTTTAGACTTCAACGATCTATTTGTGCATAAATCCCGATACAGATATTTTAATAGTTATAAATACATTTTAAAATTTGATAATACATAATTAAGGAGCGAGTATAGATACATATTTGATTTGATTTTAGAACATTTCTGTAGCTTGCTAGCATCCGATTGGTTTTAATCTTTGCATGATTGCCGAGCAAGAATATATGCATACTCGTCTATGGAAATAATTTGATTGCTCTAAAAATAAATAGACGAAGTATTTTAACATTTTTACAAAGTCCAAAATCACAAAAAAAAATATATTTTTACGTTAAAAAAATATTGTCTCTAAATGTGTGTGGGTGGTTTGAGGAGCTGAAACCACTTCAGGGATGTGTTTCAACTTTCAAGTGCCTTTATTTTAAATACCATCATATTTCAGTTTTGATGTGTTCCATACTAAGCAATGGCTTGATTGCATTATTATGTTCGAAGATGGTGTAACAAAGGATAACAACAGCAACTCCGTGGTGTAACTATGTTGAGAAGAGTCTTGTTATGTGCTTTCATTTATCTCAGAGTTTATTTTGACAGTTGTTGAACCTAATAGGCAAAAAAAGTGTCTGACAATGATTTGTATGAATTCTCAGATTAAAATGCACACTCATTATTATTTGCCGCTTTAAATTTGCTGCTCATACATATTACATCCATTATCATGAGCAGCTCTCGCTTTCGACCGGTTAAGAATGTGGTGGATCTGACTATGAAATAACACTTGTCTAATTTTAAGATCCTATCGCCGATAATGTAAACCACAATGTTGCAACTTTAAATAGAACCAAACATTAACAGATAATCACCCTTAAAAATCTGGTAACTGAATCAAGTTGTTCGTTTATAAATGTGTCTTAATTGGGCTGAATACTTGCACGATCTACTTGCACATGGCGTCAATATGCTCTAGCAAAGTTTATAAATCGCCCTCTTAACATTAACAATCCTTGGCAAACACTCTGTTTCTAGATTGCCTGATTCTGGTCTGGTTTCTAATAAAATTATATGATTTATTTAGGCAATTTAATGACAAACTCTAAAGGTTGTACTAGTTGCATAGATCTCATTACAGTAACTAACTTAAGCTTCAACCATGCAATGGAAAAGTCTGCATTGTGCAATCTTACTTGAAACTTGAGGCTGCGATACAAAATTCTTATAATTATGTGTGTTTTTATTTAAATTATAATTTAAATTGTACTCAATTATATTATTTAGGCTAGGTACCGTGTTTTAAGAAAGAAACATAATCACACAGATTTTTCACGATTCTACGAAAAATTACTCGGAAGCGACAGGTATATAGTTTAGATATGGATTCTGGAATGGTACATTGTTGTAACGTTGTAGCTTTGGTGGAGGTGCCGGGTATCATAAATTATACCTTTCAATTGGACTAGCCTCGTTCCTTGTCCCCAATAGTCACCAAAAACATTATATTATTCTTAGTGAATGGCAATGACAACAAAAATATGTCAATCGAAGATCATCTTCGGTTTTTGTCGCGAGTCTCGACCCACACAGATGGACAGAAATAAATGCACAAGGGAAATAAATACGAAATTTTGTATATTATTTTATCCAACAAAAGTACTGCACCTTGCTAGCAGTAGAATATTGTGCTACTAGTCACAAAGTCACAACTACTAATCACAACTAAAACTAGCATACAAGGTTCTGGCATAACAAAAGTGACTCCTTAAAAATATATTTTAAAACTTGGTAATTTACGAAATGGTTTGTACTAAGTTGAGCAACTGTCTAAAATTTAGTATTTTAGTGCATATATCTGCAATTCAAGAGTGAAGTTGTATAACTTTTGGAGCTTACAAAAGTTTTATATTCACACTTTAAAGTGTTAGTTCTCATCAACCGTTGCAAAGCACATTACAACAACCAACCAGCTATCAATCGATCACGTATTTTCTTTATCCCATCAACCTAATTAACAGCTTAATGGACGTGTTTAAACATGCTAATCAACAACTATTTCTCGCAGAGGATATCGCCAAACACAAGAACACACTTTCACAACACTATAATTTCCTCCTGAGTAACACTTTCCTAGTCGACGTCAAACTAGTCTGCGTCTTCTTTAGAGCTCTATTATCACCGAATTAATTGAAATTTCACAGTCGTTGTGCGTGTTGATGTGCCCTACGCACGCTACGTCTCTAGGGGTCGAGTTAAACACCGCTTATTAACTTCCTAATGTGACAGTGCCTCTAACCTTTGCGAAGTCCAAGACAATTAACATACCGCGGACGATCCCTGGTGACCGTGACCTCGAGCGGCAGATAATCACTACTCTTACCCGATCATTGGTTCGACTTCCTAGATCGCAGAACGAATGGAAATGTGCGAATTGACATAGTTATTTTTGTGTATTATTATTGGTGTTTTGATCATCGATGTAATCTGGTGACTTTGGAGCCGTCTTAGTAGAGAAGCTCATAAAGTTGTTCCCAACTATACCCAGCTGACGATAGCTATATCGACGCAGAGTTAGTAGTGAACAACCAGCGAGTTTCGATTTAAATTATCGGCCGCTGGTTGGGCATTATTGGCTAGTCAATGACGTCGACGCTGACAGGATTGGTTTGGACCGCTTTAACGTAGTCTCTCTCAAAATCAATGTGATTGAGTGAGTTAACTCGTAAATTTAATTAGTTGTCACAACATCCTTGATTCCAACTTATTTTATTTAAATCTTGAAGTTATGGAAGAAATTACGCTAATTTTAATAAAAATTCGATAGTTCCTAATGTATGGGAATGGAATGCGTGTGTGGCACTCCAATTAATCACACTTTTTTAAGTCGAGTTTGTATAGTTTAAAACGCCGTCCTGCTAAAATGCCAAGATAAACAAAAAATCTATAGTACACAGCCCACAATTTCATTCGACCTTGACTTTCGATCCCCTAAACTCTAGAACTCTCTATTCTAGTCTCCACAATCTTGGAACCAACGAGGGACATTCCAAGACCTTTGCCCCCGGTCACGCTGCCCCCCCTAAGAGATTCGCCGTGCGCTAAATAAAGAGTGACCTATTGCTGAGTGTGAAGTGATGCTAGCTTCACTTACTTTGTATGCTCCAAGTCTATAGACCGAACTCGCAGTGAAGAAACGAGACGATGATTCGAGTGGAAATGGACACTCGATCTACTAAAACCTCGACAGGTCTTAGAAAATGGGTAATTGTTTTCACCAAGGAGAAACTCTGTTGACAATTAGTTCACGTAGAAAGTTTTGAATTAATTTGAAAAACTGATTTACAAAAATGCACAGAAAGTTTCATAATGGTTAAATAAATAAAAAGCTAAAAAACAATGGTGAAATTGAAGTATTTTAAAAAAAATGGTCGATGCATAAGTTTGAAGTTTTGAACAATAGGACTTCAATACAATCTTCAGATTTTAGGCCCGTTTAAAACAAATGAAAAACGATGTATCAATGACAGAATATTCCGGACAAACACAAATCTTTTTTTAAAATCTAATACTAAAGACAATGTTAAAGGAACCACTTGGCCTACTAGTTATTTAACCCGAAGTTACAAGGAGTTGAACGTATCTGTGACTAGTGGTCTTGTACTATTTTTGTAGAACGTTTTAACATACTCTCTTAACTTGGCTTCTTCGGTCTTTAAGTGCTATTTTACGGTAATCACATGTTAATTAGGACTATTAATATTCACATCTTGACTGCCGAACTTAGCACTAACAACGTTAAGTGTTCGGAAATTAATTCAAGCATTCTTGTTAAGGGTTTCCGTAATTGATATAGATAAACATTTTGCCAAAATGGTGACAGTGTAATTTCTTGAATATTATTTTTAACGCGTTCCTTAATTTTGTTCGATGGAGTTTACAAAATATCTCTTTGTGTAGCTACACGCACGGATCAAAATAAAGTCACACGCATCCAATTTGTCATAGGTGACAGTGCGTGGGGGTCAAAACCCACGCAGAACAAGACATATGAACGCACGTTTGTCTTTCATCATTCATCAACAAAGCTATCGGTCCCAATCATCGATGTGAAAACTTTTACAAAATGCGTGAGTAGTTAAAAAGAACCAGTAAAAAACATCTACGTTAACTTACAGGTGTCACGTATTCACACATGAGGATAGGACAGGTCACCCACGAAGTTCCGATACAACGTGTCGTAACCAAACCCATCAAATTCGGCGGTTGCTTAATTTTTATTAAGATCCGCAATCTTACGAATTTGTATTCTAAAGATCCTTCTATGTAAACTTTTATTGGTTATATATCACCCACTATTTACACTGCCGCAAACTAGACGGTAGAACGTGCATATTAACAAGCTGGAGGTGCCTAATATTTGAATTTACACCTTCCTACCTTATCGTAGAATATACTCAAACACCAGTGCACTTTACATAACCTCGGTGGAGCTGATAGTAATGCAACGCTGTAAACGAGTGCGCGAGGGTATTGGCTATAAGTTGTAGATAGGACATCCTAGCGGTGTCAATTCTTTATCATTACGGTTACTAGAAATCAGGTAAGAGTGTATTTCATATTTATCGACAGTGAGTTTGTTTGAGGAGTTGTATTTTTATCGGCAAAATGCCAAAGCTCGTTATCTAGACAGAAGATTGCAAGTGTGTTCATATTTACCGCGCAAAACATGAACTGTGAAAGCGAAAATTGGTTATAATGAATGAAAATTGTTTTAGAAAATAAAAAAATTAATATATCGTTCCAGGGAAAGTTAAGTCTTCCTCGTGTGAATGTTTCTCAGTTTTAATAACACCTATTTACATTTACATTTAAAACACGATTTCTATTTTGAAAATGTGCCACAAAAGTACTATTTATTTATTTATTATTTTTCTGTTCAACATTACATTTCCATGGATGTGTTATATAAACTTACACAAATCTTGTTTATCAAAATAAAGAATACATTTAATTAAAACAACACCCATAGGCCTATCATATAAGATGAGATTTTTTGGTATTGACATTTTTGGAGGTATCTTCGACAGACACAATAAGAAGAACATATAAGACACATTGAGGAGTGGCGATATATTTAGTAAACTACATTATTTTTGTTACTCTGGAAATTATACCTGGTTATTGAAATAGGAGAACAACAATATTGTTAAAGACTGGTTACTTAGAGACTTACTGCGGTTAAAACGCTAGCGATATTTTGTAAGAATTGCCATCATATTATTTAACATGACCACAAAGGGGGTAAAACTTGTAGATAAAACTCGTTTTTGACTTTTAATTATTCTGATATTTTCGTTTTGTAGGTCTACTTGAATTACGTATATTCTTCTAATATTCTAAAAGTAATTAATTTCCAACTGCAAAGCTAGTAGCGCGTATCTCTGTATGCGTGATTTCAATGCTTAATTTATGCTTATGTGTTTCATGTCTTTTCAGACAACGTGGGTTTTGTCATCTTGTGATCATTAATTAAAACAAAAATATGGATAATTTGTGTAAAAATTAGTCATCTATTTAAAGAACTGATGTAATGGTTGTATATTAAATTATCATTTGTCACCATAAAATGTTAACACCAAGTTCAAAGGAAGTTCTAACTGCTAACCCTGTAGAGTGGTTTAAGTGGGTGGGGCTAAAACAGGGCTAAAAGCAAGTAAACACCATAAAAAAGTCCATTAACGGAAATAGTAAAATCCTAGTCTTGTGTGCTTACACCTCGCGCAGAACAGTGACAAGAATAGCATGGCTAGACTTAGTTTTCCAGAAAGTGACACTGATTTACTGCCCACGTAACAATCTAGTAAGTGTGAACAGCCACGCCATACCTTAGTTGTTTGTCTGGTAGTTAGGCTAGATATTAGATAGTGTACACTGCGGTGAGGTACAGAGAAGGCTACGTGAGATAAGTACAAGTATAAGTATAGGTAGCTGCAATTGTCGACGTGCTACTCGTTATCGTGTTGACTTGTACAAGATGTCTTACAGGTAGCAGAGGGTACACACGTGGTCGCTAGCCGACAGGTGGTCGCAAGGGTTGCAAGTAGTTCAATGGCACCTGTAGATGGTTATAACCCTCATGCTCACTACCAGTTTGTGATGGTAAATTTTAAAATATAATTTATCGTGTGACCCTTGAACTAAACTTAAAACAACTTCTAATAAAACTTTTTCAAAACCTGTTCTAGATGCAGGATCTATTTTTTTCTTTGCTCTTCACTTTAAAATGGAGATTTTTCAGCTTGCACTATCAATAACAATTATTCGAATTAACGGATTATGCCAATTTCGTAAACATGATCTTAACCGTATGTATATTTACGTTAATACCCAAACTTTTGGGACTTACAACGATCAAATTAAAAAAACTGCTATCACGTATGCAATTGCCTATGCCTTCATTCGTCTTGGTCAGAAATATCGCATAAATTTGAGACGTAAAGCCAAACACCAACCAAAATACTTGTGAATATACCTTAAAAACCTTTTTTTTGCTACGATGCATTTTGTTATCTGGAATTTAATTTATAATTCTATGCCTAAATCACGATTGTGGATCTCTGTTGATTGGTTCTTTAAAATAAAATATAATTCATAAATATTATAGAACGATAAAACAATATTAATCATTTTAAAAATGTGATTTAAGAAAAGAAAAAACTATAAGGAAAATAAACGTATTTTATTGTTTTATTGATTCTGATTTAAAATAAATTTCTTACCTTTAATTTATTTATGATTCAAGTACGAATATTTATATTTTTACAAAAATAATAAAATCATTTTACAATATTGATAGCAACCACTTCTACAAGTTTCCGAAGTTCACAAACGTGATAATAATTATGCCATAGCATGCAATACAGCAAACAAGTCGTCACATCTAGGTGATTACTCTTATTCTAGGTGCAAAAAAATAAAAACGTCCCAAATTTACCGAACAGGCCATGAACCTCGGTCATCGATTACTTATATTGAAACAAGTTGAACTGGTTGCAATTAATCCGTCATATTTCTCTTCCTCTTCCGAAATGATATATTATTTAGACTCATGTCCCAGACTTTTTTAGTATCATATTCGTTATTGGAGTACTTGTCACTACCGTGCAATCATGGCATATTTTACACGTTGTACTGTGCGTAACGGGCTCTAACCGGTATGGAGAATTTAGCACGACAAATTTAATTGCCATATGATGAGACGCATAATCGGTGTGGCTATCAGATATTTATCAGGCGTTCACCCGCAGAAGGTATTTTTTGGCTACATGACTTGAAGCACGTACGTTTGCGATGGCCTTGCCTGGCGCATCATTGGTTGGTGGGATCAGTGAGTTCCGCCTGTGACGTTGTGCGTATAAAAAGTGGATAATTGCGCGGCGAATTTTGAATGTTTGATGGATGGAGAGCTATTAGATGATCGTTATATACAACTAGGATAGACCACCTGACTTTCCAATAAAAGTGCGAATATTAAAAGAGAGCAAACACAATCGCATTATCTTTTCAGAATCTTCGATTTATTTTTCCTCTTTACTTTCTTTTGCGTTTCATTTCTTGTATTCTTTTCCCATTCTTATTTCGTTTTCTTTCTTAATTTTAATTTGATTCGTATAATTTCTTTGTTTTCCTCTTTCTCTATTCTATTTTATTTTTATTTTTCTTCTTATTTCTTTATTGCTTTATTTAATGTCTATCCTATTCAGTTAGAAACATTACTAAGGACATTCAATGATCATCAAAATTTAATAAAACGGTATCTATAACTGAATAGGACACATGACACATGCAATTTAATAAATATAACATCAATTCTTCCCTCAAAGAAGTTCATTCAAGTTATAATAAAAGTTATTTTCCTTAACCACATATTTTTAAAGGGGCTATTAACTCAAAACATTATTTTTTACCACATGATCTATAGCACAATACTACACTAAAATGACAGTTTAAAAAATTTTCTCTTGTAACTGTGATTTGACACGAATTTTTCAATGTTTTTGATCCAGAAATTTGCGAAAATTTGTGTTTTGGAAAATTTCTTAAATTGGCTTTAACCTGCTTCTTGTTTGTACCACATGGATACTAGAGCATAGTACCAATCTAAAATGCCCATTTTTTACATCGTGTCTTGAAACTGTGCCCAAATATACCCTCAAACACGCAAAAATATGCATTCCACAATCACACCCTTTCTTGATAATCAGTATATTTTGACCGAACCACTTGCCCAAATTACGAAACAAAATAATAGAGAATTTACAGAAAAGGCTGACGAGTAGGCTACGTCAAAAATGTCCAATATTTTTTGGGAACAAAATCCTCCAAGGTCACGGGGCATAAAGATCGTCCCCATGTTATTTCTTGATGGGAGAATTTTTGCCGATGAGACCTAGATCGAAAAATGTCATGTTTGACAATTTTTTGGGAGGTCATGGTGGTCCCAATAATTTTTCTGTTTATTGCTAAATTCATTACTAGTTAGCCTGAATGAAATATATTTTTTGAGTTCAGCGGTTAAATACCCTTTTAAGTAAGACATCAGCTTTAGACCAAAAGAGTTTTGTGGTGTTTTGTTGATCATTTTTGGCATCTCTGAACTCTTATAACAATATCTCAGCATCAAAAAGCAAATTTTCTTCTTATACAATTCCATCCATCAAACTGTCAACTCTTTTACATTTCTAGTTCAATGTAGTTCATAAGAAATACTTTCGTAAGCATTTTGCTACTTTTTATCATATGTACATTTTCCGCGATGCAAGCTACAATCTTTTTTCAGTCATACCGGTTTGAATTAATCTAACTGTGTGGGCCTGTGAAACTGAAATGCAGTGTCAAATGTGAATTATTTGCAGTCTCGCATCATTTTACTTGTCCAATAATTCATACGGGTTATACTCGCTGGTAAAACGTGTTCTATATTTACGTGGACATTCTTGTACGTCCATCTTGCAAGAGGAACAAGCACCCCCAGTTAGCTTGAGGCTGCTAATTAATTTGTGTGTACGGACCTAACTGAAGCGTACATCACTCTAGAGCTTTGGAAGTTGACAGAGCCAGATAGAGGGTCATTTGAGGACTTTGCTACATCATACACACTTAGCTGTGACGTCCCAGTTCATATTCCAGAGATGACCATCTTTTGAAGAATACCGACTTGTCAATTTTAATTTACTTTACAATTGTAACCATCTACTTGTTATTCTTTTCATTCTCATTATTTTTACAAAAAAACTCGAAATTTAATGCCAAATGCCAACGTATTAGTTTTTATCAACGGATTTTATATTAGTTCAATTTTTTAAATAAAAAAAGTAAAACATAAATCCAACATTTATATAATTTTTTAAATTATTATGTACAGTATATTATATTGATGAAGATAAATGTCTTGTCAGTTGAAAGAGTGATATATTTTCCTAAATATCGGTTTATTTAACAATTCTCTTTTCAATAACAGTGAAAAAGTTAAAAACCTAATAAACCATATTGTTATGTTGGAGCTGGTTTGTGCTATTTTAACATTCTGGTACAACGTGCAAATAAACGCAGTAATTAGCCTTCTCCGTATAAGTAAAACACCTCATTAGGATTTACATTACATTTAATAAATTACGAAAAAATATGGAAATGATGCAGTACATTGTAAACCTAATTTAATTCAGTATTATATAATTACATTTTCTTACCCTTGATCACATTTTAATGTGCAATTAATGTCTAGCATCAATTTTCGGTCATTGTTGGTTAAACCGCAATTTTAAACTAGGCTAACCATAGAGAAACATACGCACAATTTAAACGTACACTTTTAATAAGTCGTCTTTATCGTTTATTGACTATTGACTTAAAACAACAAATGAATGTTTAGCCATTAATATCCAAGCTGAGACATGACTACAGGATAGTAAGATTTTTTCAAAAACCAATCACGGTCTTGCTAGAGCAGTTAGTTATTGGTTTTATAACTAAAATATAAGATAGGCTTGAGCTTCTATACGTCTGGCAAGGGTGTTATGATAATCCATCACTTTCGCTGCGATCCCACGCACAGCCGGCGCCAATATGTCACCACCATTTGTCATCGTTCAGGAGCAATGTCGATCCAGATCAATCATTCAAGTAGTATTTCGTCATACGTTTGAATCGATTAACATTATAAAGTTATAACCACAAAGTCATATAATTTTCTTCGCTTTTCTTTTGCGAGTTTTTCATTTTATTTTTTTCTAATTTATTAATGTTTAATTCCTTTTAATTCAGTTTTTGTCTTATTGTAAATTTTATTTTCAGGATTTCGCGATCATACAGTGTTAATGTTATTGTACATTGTTATGTTATATTTTGTTATTTCGAAAAACGCTTATCCATTGCTTCTAAAATTACTAATTAGTTTTATTAATGTTTTTCTTTGGGAATTAATAATTTTATAACCTAACAGGAAAGACGTTAAATAAATCAAGTGTAAAACAATCTTATGAAAAATACGCACTTTGGGAAGGAATTTTTATCCCTTTAGTGTATTTAAATATAAATTTAAATTAATGTTTTACCCCGGAACATTGATATTTTATTTTACTTTCTATTTTCTTTGATTTACTTATGCACACACTTAATTCATAATAATTGAGAACCTACATTCCGCCTTTTTGTAATACGATTCACCTATTAAAATGAAAAGTTAATTAAAAGATGTAGGCCTACGAACGTGGTCTAGTTAAAACTTGTTCATGGTCATCTCAGACTTGAAAGGTCATCCTAGACCCAAACATGCTTACACTAGGGGTGAAGATACCGTCTAAATGGCTTATACACATTTAGGCACATTACTTATATAAATTTACCATTAAACTCAATAACGTTCATAGAAACCGTGGGTATTTAATTTGAAACAGATTGATCTAATTCAAACTCTGTATCAATTTCCGTTCATCAATAACTTTGAACCGGTTTTATTCAACCAAACAATTTCGTGTGATGTGTCTGGTGAAGCGATGTGTTGAAACCATAAGCTAACTAGGCGATCGTGCTGGGAAGGTATTAATTTCTCCGTCAACACCATTTCAACTGAGCGTTATAACTTCATGATCTGAGAACACGCAAGTAGACTGAAATCTTCAGAAGAAAAAATATTGCAATAACCGTACTTCTAGCTTGATTTGCTAAATTATTTCAACAAATTAGACATGTTTTGTGAGATGTTAGTGGATGAAGAAACAGAGGCGTAACGCAGGAGCCTCTGATTCTAGAGGTGACAAATTGAGATCCCGCCACCGCCAATTCTGACTAAAAGTTTTCCCCAATATTTTCCTCATTTGTAACTGCGAATGGTTGTGCCCTCTATAACAGTGACTTCGTAGCTACCCTCACTTCCTAGTTATAGATACCTAAAGAGATTCCCACCGTGTAAATGTGATGTGTAAGGTGCATTCTTATGAAAAAGTTTTTTTTTCTTGGGATTAGGTGGATTGAAGCTAAGTAGAGTGTCGGCTGAGCTTATATTGAGGATATCATCAAGGATTAGTATAAGGGAGGATTTATGTGCATGTATATTGCTAAAATCGAGTATTATTAGGATACAAGTAAGACTTTTACTTGAGGTGAACTATTTGATTGGTCATATATTTTATTTATATATCGTATTTAAAACATGGTGGTAAAATATGGCATCTTATTATTTCAAATTGAAGTTTGTTTAATACTAATAAAGTATTATATTTGGTGACCCCTCAAAATTGCAAATAATATTCATAACATCTCCAGGAGTCGTTTGAGGATAGCAAGAAGTTTAAGAAATACAAGAGTAGTGCCAACCGTGTGTAAATTTTTATTTTATTTTTATTGTGACATATTTATTCTTAACTCACAAAACATTTACATGTTTTCGAAAATTTTAATAAGGATTGGTAAGACAACCTGTAATTTTTCACGAAATCAAACGTCGCAATTAAAATGTAAAATATCTTTATAATCAGGCACTCCATCGTATCCTTGACACAAGATAACTGCGTGGAGCGAAAAATTCAATGATAATATCTCAGGGCTGAAGAATGTAAAAAAGTTGTTTTTGGCAAGCAGACAGGGTCAAGTGCATGCGATGCTAGGTACACGTGTGAAGACGTGTTTAGTACAGTGACCTCTCGGTACTGGTGACGTCGATGTACCCCTCGTCATCTGAAGGAAGAATCTGAACTTGCATCTAAAGAGTACGAGAAACCAACAACTATAGAGACGCATCAATCACTAATACGTGTGCTTTGTTACTTTCAAAAAATTTAAACACTTACTATTATTATATATGTTATAAAAAGTGGATTATAGAAATATGTCACATTAAGTATTAAACCAGTCAATTTGTCTCTCGTCAGATGACACCCTCAACCAGAAGTAAATCAAGGGCTGGGTACAGTAGATTGAACTTGACCACTTGATTTACCTAAGGAATCGATGGTGTACATCCCTAGTATACCAAATATTTATTTTAAATAAGACAAATTATACAGAATCAAATTGTTTTTTACTTTTTCTCAGAATATAAATTTGCTTGAGAATTTGGTGTGCCATAACAGATACATTGGTAATTTTATCTTATACAATACTCAAAGTTGCTTAGTTAATTGGATTATTGCGTAAAGAGCAAGTCTGTTCTTTAGGTGTAGTTATCCGTTTTACTTTAAGCATCTTGACGACACATTATTAATTCTCCTTTCTTTCACAAACCATCTCAATCGGTCATAACTCTCACAAATCTCGATATCCATTGATGAAAGTCGTCTTGTCGAGACGTTTCTCTTGCCAGTTTAGATTCACGACTTTGTGCAATGTGCAACAGACAGACAGACAGACAGACAGACAGGACAGACAAACACGGGCCGAACAGCCAGCAACGACCAGAACAGCACAGACCAGACAGACAGCACAACCACAGATCAGAAACCGACAGTCAACTGTAAGACTGACAACAGCTGCAAGCATCATGCAAGCAGACAATGACAAAGTTTTGTCTACGGGCCGAATCTTGCCTTTTAGTATCAAAACGATTTCTCAGGTAATTGCAGGTACAGGCGTAAGGATGACGCAACATCGTCAGGATACAAGGAGTAGCTAATCGTGTGAAAAGCTTCATTGCAACCGCAGCTGTTGAATAAATTTTTTTATCTTTAGGGAATTGGGTTTGTATGGCCTAGTCATCCAAAAAACATGAACAAGCAAAACAAGTATTATGGTAATTTTTATAATATTTTGAATTGATGTTAAGAATGGAAAATTTGACGACATTAGGGAGAACTGGATGGAAGTTTATTAGCAGCCGATTTGGGAAAACAAAATAATTTATGATTTTATAGTATATTAGAAACATCAACAACAAACAAGTGGATAATGGAAATCAATTAAACAAATTAAATTTACCTATAGGGAAACTTTGTGGCATAACTTAGCACAGATTTCACAACATAATTATATGATTATGTATGAATATCCTTATTACTTAATCGACCATAGTCAGAAGTACATAAAATTACTCCAATCGCATGGATGACACCTTCTTGAAACACCACCCAAACAATATGTGTTGTACTCAAAACAGCTTGAATTCCACATTGTGATAAACTAGTTATTTTTACTTTATCGATGTCATATGTACTTACTTAATATACTTGAAATTTACTTCCTTATAAAAAAAAACTCGGGGACAAGATGCGACCCTGTTGCACACCGGTCGAGGAACGACCGTGACCCTTGTGCGCAGACGCAGAAGACGCGGTCACATACTTGCTGTAATAGGGGCGGAGATAACACGCAGAATTAATTACTAATAAATTTGTTTTTTAAAACTTATAATTTATTCGAAAGAAGATTCTCAATGAATTATGGACAATTTGACCAACCAAATTCTAAAATCGAGATACCTGTTTTTGCACGGTCGGTTCTTAATCACGGCTGTAAACTGCACTTGAAAAATAGAAAAATAAATGTAGCCACCTGTTAGCTAGAAAGTCAAGTAGGCCTACCCTGGATGAGTTATATTACGTGCATGTCTACGTAGTCGATCGTCGCTAATACCGGTCCGAATTACTGCCACACTACGTAATTTCTGCAGCTGCAGATCTCGAGAGCCTTCGCTAAAGTGGGAACTCGAATATACTTTCTGAATTTTAATCTGGGAACTTTGGCATCGCTGTACTGATATAGGTATTAATTTGGATTCTATTAAAATATCTATTTGACCTTATTTAATAGCATTTCATGACCCGTTGCAAGATGTTTTACCAGCACTGGATTTCTGCATTAGATTTAGTTTATGAATTAATGTCCCCACTTTGTTGATTATTTTTTTCTCGTACTTGAGGTTTTTGACCTGGGCTTAAAATTCCTACACCTTAAGGTCACAAATTCAAGAACATCACTATTGCAATCAAGATGTTGTTAAACGTTGCAAAATGCTATCAATTTTAATTGCGGCAGGGACAGATTTTTTACTATATCCTTTAGAATTAAATTTTTAGAATTTTTCGGATGAGCTTAACGACATTTTATCAGTGTTTTACAACCTGGAAGTATTCGTGTGTCACGTGGTACACGTCTTGCCTCCAATATAACCACGCTGCGCTAAGTGACAATAAAACCCTTATGTTTACAGAATAAAAGTCCAAACTGATTTATCCACCAGGCTTAGGTGTTAACATGTTTCAGAAATTAATCAAGGTTCTGTTTATTTTATACTCCATAAAGATGGGCATAAAAAGTACCGACCTCGTACAATAAGAAATGAGTTATATCAAGCACATTTTAACGTTTCTTATATACAGCAGTAAATTGACTTCAAGTGAGTAAGAAAATAATTATGTTGAGAAAATGAATTGTGCTTTGGAGCTTAATTTTAGGCTGCTTCCATGGCAGTCTAAAAATTTGAGCATTTAATACCACAAATCCTATAATTTTATGTAAGTATTCATTTTTTTAATGGAGTACAACTGTGGAATGACTTAAATCGCACCACAAGTAAACGTTGTATTCAAATACGTTCGGCACCACAGCTTCAAAGTCGAACTAATACCGTATTGACAATAACAACATACATAAAACGTAACGGTATGAAGCACAGCTGTCGGCTATAATTTGGTATTGGAAACAATAATTTCCATTTCAAGTCGGTGATAATAAGCACCAACTAGCTAATTAGTGTGGATTCTAATGTTGATTTTCGCAACTAACTGTAGTCTTCCATAATATAGCTACGCACCAATCACCACAAGTTTGATGAGAACGGCCTGATTCGTTGAACCAACTAAAGTTTCACTCGTTCTATTAGATCCATGTGATGGAAATACCATTTTTAGTTCGTCTTTTTAATCATTAAATTTTGAATATCATTAAAACAAGCTTCTAAAATTTGACAGCTTATATAATATACAAAATCAATCATAGACTTAACTAAATTAAAGAGTTGATTGAAAAAAAAATCGTGTGTTCATTGGTTTATGTCATAATTATAATTAAATTTTGTAGTTGCTACCGTCTTCTTAAATATGATGGCAGATTAAATTCATCAGCAGTGTTATAATTGGATGAGCGTAGCGAGCGTAGCGAGCGAAGCGAAGATTCCATTTCACTACACTGGAGAAAAAAATCCGGAATGTTTTTTTTTTTTTTTTCTTCTTTTTTTTTTGTATTTTTGTGCTACACGATCGCTAAACCAATATCATTTGCGATGAAATGTTAATGGAGGTATGACTAAATCTCAACGAAACTGCAACGTGGGAAAATCTTGGGAACAAGTTCTCAGAAATCGAACTTATCTATGACATTATATTCGATTTTAAACAAATCTTTGATTATAAGCACAGCATGCTTGCCGGTATAATTTGTATTGACACACAACTTTATTTAAGTGGTTATATATTCACTTATTGAGCTTAGTGGGAAAGTGATTTTGCAAAACAATTTGAATTCTTCATTGATTTAGTATCTATTCCCAATTATAGACGCCTTGATTCGTGACAACTAATTTTTCCCCGTCCCTTATTTATGTGAAATACATTTTATGTTTGGAATCATAAAATTATTTGATAAATCGAAATTACATTTTCTATATTTTAAACTAATAATATAAAAAAATAAATTAATAAATTTTAAGTTGATTTAAAAAATTTAAAAATAACTAAGTATATTTTTAAGTAACAACTTGAGTTCGCTAACCTTAAAACTCATGAGCACGATTCAATCACACAGTGTTATAATTAAGGTTTCTAGTTTTATATAGGGTAACAATAATATGTTGTTAATTTACGACTACTCAGTTGCAATTAATTAGTGCTTTAATTATGTTTTAAATGTCTAACGTGTCAGTGGCTACTGGTGTTATGTACGGGAGTTTTATGTTTCGTCGCGATCGTTTTCTTTTGTTCGTAAATTTAATTTCGCCTTAATCCATGAAAATTGTGTTCGAAAGGTATTTTTATAAAACAATAATGGTATTTGATAGTCTATTTGTGCGGAATTATTTTAGTCACATGTGCTTATAGCAAGATTACCTGGAGATTCTGGCGTATAGGCAGACAGGCGTCTTATGCTATAAATTTGTAATAAACGCTTAGTAAATAGTAAGTTTCCCAACAAAATCTGCATTTTATCAATAGATCGCTTTCGTCATATTGGAAAACCATAAAACCATAAAGAAATAGCTGGAGGACATATGGAATGACTTTAGCCTATGATAAATAGCCCTTGAGTCAGATGAGTGAAATTCTCTACCTTCTTCCGTACGTATGTCAGGATTTTATGGCCCAATTATGACACACCTTACGCATTTCAAAACGACCGTCCAAAAACATCGAAAGTTTTACCCAATGGGGGCAATTTGGGGCCAGCTCGTCGCAACTTTTGATTTAGAACTGACAGTTGATCAAAACCTAGGCTTGGCATATACTTACTTTCATAGCATTAAACAGTAATGACCGTCACTTAATAACCGTTCAAAATTTAAATCAATCTATCGATAAAGACGATAATTATCTGAAAAACAATGTTATTTTTCGATGAAAACTGCTTTTGCCCTTAGTAGGTGATTCAAGGACAAAACGCATTCAAAGACTTTGGCATTATACATTTCCAAATTGATTTGTGAAATATATAATTATTTGATTATCACACTCTCACGTAGGCAATATACATAATGCAGGGTTCTAAACCAGGACAAACAAGGTTTTATGTACCGCGCCGAATACAAAGCTGCAATTAAGATGGCTATAAAACGTGCTGCCATATATTTTTGATTGTCAAATAAAAACAAATGGAGCGGCCAGTCTTGACCACTGGGCTAGATCGTGGTGTGCGGTGGTAGGAATATTATTGCCGTCCAATTAGCACCCAATAAACAATTAGATTCCAAGCTTGGAGGCAGCTATTACATGACTCGTGTCACATAGCGCCGCAAAGTGCGAGGTGCAGTAATTGATGAACTGACAGTCGCTGCGATACAAGAAAAGACAATAATTTAGTGATGATGTTGAATAATTGTTATTGTTTTTTATATTTTTAAAAGGACTTTTTCACGTTTCTTTGTTTGAAACTAATTTAAAACGGGACAGTCTGTATATAGACATACACTTTTTCTTCATACAAATCAAATGTATAATGATAGTGTAAAATTCTAACAAATTGCAATGAAGTGACATATTGAAAGAGTGTAAAATATATTTAACAACAGAGTAATTTTTTTTGGCGAATTGACGGATATTCTTCCTACAAATAAATTCAAACAGATACATTTTATCTGAATGGACTTAAATTTCTGGTTAGGATGTGGTAGAGAAGTAGAAACCATGGTTTCCTGAATATTACTCTTGTAGGTTAGAGCTCAGTCACTTCTTTGAGATATCGCATACTTCCCACTTATAGAAGCTTAACCAACGTGAAATAAGAAAATACGTATGTATATCACGTATACAATATGCAGTTGCAGGCAAAATTACCAAATTACAAATGAAGCGTTATTGGTTACAGGAGGGGAATATATTACTCGAAAATTGTCGGCGCTTTGACTTTAGGCAATACATGACCTTTGTCCTTTTATACACACCATGCTTAGATCGGCGATAATAAAATTGAAACTGCCCACAATTAGCTAAAATGTACATAAAATATTCTTGAGACGGACGAAATCAACAACACATCGCCGTTTCAATACATAAAAACTGAAGACGAAATAAACAATGTTACCTGTCCTTTTTGGATGGGGTCATAAGAAAGATGTTGTGTTTTGTGGCAAAGGATTTGATTTTTCTTTTATTCCTTTTTAATAGCGGTAGTTAATCAAGTTTAATGGTCTTTAGTTTTAATACCATTTGAAAAAGCCAACGAAAAATGTTGAAAAGTGGGCTTGGGTTTTTATTATCAAATAAAACTAACTACAATTAATTTGATAATTGAGATTTAATTTGTGTTAAGTACTTTAGATTCTTCATTGAGATGCTAGTGTTGTTGGTTTTAACACATTTGTTTATGTTTAAACGTCAAATAAACAAAACTTACAAAATAAAGGTTGAGTTTGGGCTGTTAACTTCGGATTTCTCGTGTGCTCGTGCATTGAGGTCGCCCGACGCGTCTTATAGACGAAGATGTGGGACATTTCCCCAGCAATGTGGCGTTGGCTTACATAGAAATACCTGTGTACCGGTATTATACGAATTCTCCGTCCACCGTTTAAACTTTAAAGGCATTGCATTCACTCAATCGCTTCCCAAAAAACCAAACTATTTTAGTTAAAGACATTCCTAAACGGTCTTCATTGTCTTTCAAAGAAACAACCGCGAATTCATTGTTTTACGATGCACACAGATCTAATTTCTTTGGCAGATCAATTTGTTGTGGGTTTTTGTCGAAGGATTTCTTTAGCAAGACTGAAAGATAGGTCTTTGTAGCGTTTAATTTCGGTGAATAAATCCATCAAAACAGATATTTGTGCCGTAGGAGAGTTGCTTTCTATAAGCGCTTATAAAGATCGTCGCGGCGTCCCAATGGTTTAAAGAGAACGGTATTCGTAAATTGGTTTCACAAGAATGTGAAATCGAGATTTACAAAGGTTGATGTTTGAAAAATCCAATTTGATTGAAGTGTTAACTTAATGACAACCGATTGAATTTGTTAGTGTTGACTTTGTATGAGATTTAAGCTTAGACAAGATGTGATGGTGTTTAAAGTGCAACCATTTGAAAAAAGTGATGACAAGCTTTTATTTCACCGTCAAAAACGGTTTATGTTTTAAATGTGCGCTCATCCAAAAAATGTTAAGCTAACAGACGCAGGTTCGAATCCCACAAGAGAATGGTTTTTTATTTGTCCAGCAAAGCGAATAATGTATAATTGGATCAATTTACATGTAAAACAGTAAAGGCAAACTATCAAAGTATTCTGTTTAGGTCTACCCAACACTTTAGAGATAAAAAGTAACGAGTGATTTGGGAGGTTGCTTTGCTAGTTCGTTTCGTTGCCCGCTATGGAGTAATTCTTAGAAACTTTCCTTTAGATTTGTTTCATTTACCTATCAATAAGTAACCAATTTTACCGAGTTCAACTTAACCCAAGTTATTCTCCTCCTTTGGAAATGAGTTCTTTTTTATAACTGAATATGATAGACGTTGAAGAAAGAAAGACATACATATAAACGAAAATAAATAATTATATGGCACGGCTACATAAAAATGAAAGAAATGCGAAGATGATTCAAAAACTTAATTAATTATATACGAGTAAAGTTGGCAATGTAAATGCAGTTTGCCTTGGCCATGGCCGATCTTGAATTTAATCTGTTTGTGATGCATCGTTCTCACAGCTTTCTTACTAACACGCTACGTGTGTAATCGCCCTGTTCACGACAAGCTTAGTATTATATGCTTCCATTTGTTATTTTATTAATACGACAGTACCAAGGGACACGTGTTCACCCACACAAAACGAACTGTTGAAAGAGAAATAGTAGCAGTCAGAATAACTTTGATAATTCAGGTTTCGTTTAGGTTTAGGCGTAAGCTCTTCCAAGATAGTAAGGTTTAGCCATCTTAATTGCAATAACAAGAAATGTACCTAGTTTTACACTTTCAATACAATTGTAATCACATTTAAACATAATTATTGTAGTTCAAATAGAGATGATAGTACTACCTCAATGTACCTCAATGTAGAGACGACACTTCTGAGAATTGCAAATTTGGTTTGCCTTGTTACTTGAAAATTATATTAAATATGTGTGTCACATAGAAAATTTTAGCCCTAAAACATTCATCATAGTATCAAGTATAGTAGGTATTTTCAATATCTTAAAAAATTATTATTTTTTGTACACTTTCCCTATTTTCAAATCGATAATATTATAATATGATGATTGTTGTAAATTTTTCAGTGTTGGTTTGACCGGCTCTTGTCAATAAGCTATATACATAATTATGTTTCAATGCCACAGGTCAGGAATCATCATGGCTCTATCCATGTATATTTAATTGATTTAAATTGGCTAAGGATTGGCTAGACCACCAAGATTATTCACAAATTAACTCCCGAGAAACACCGAATAATTATTTCACAGGTCCTACTTAATTCATCCTTGGAAAAGAAAAAGTGACAGCAAAAAATTACTCAAGTGCCTAAAGCGCGCGCGAACGTTTAAATTTAATTAAACCCATGTTCCAGAATTGCGAATTACGCATAGAATTGAATCATGTCCACTTTTGGAAAGAATCTCTCGTTTGTAATTAATGGTGGGTTATAAATCGTCCGAATTAATTAAGCAGAATACTATCATTTGCATTAATTATCTTTCTTCTAATCAACTATCGTATAATTTAATCAAACTAAATAACACTCTTCTAAAATATATTTTGCTTGGAAATCAAAACAATGACAAAGACTAATTTCCTTTTTATGCCGGTTTAAAACGTGATCACAGCCGAATGTTTGCCAACTAAAGCTGTTGGCTTTGGCTGTTGACATCGAACGATTTATCTTCGATAATTAAAGTCGCGTTCGTTCCTTGCGATGGTGTTATAGGTTGTTTGTTTTATTCTACTTTATTGAAGGCTCACTTTTCGATTAGAAACGCATTTCAGTTGGATGTTAAAAATATGAGCACAACATCATTGTATTGTTATTGTCATTGTACCACCATTCAAATCACATAAAATACTTTTATTAACACTGTCTTACTTTATGTTAGTATTTAATAGCTATATTAAAACATTAATAACTATGCAAACTTAAAACATTAGTTCAAATTATTTTAAATAAATTGGTTTAATTATTCAATGAAAAGCAATTATATAAATTCGTCATTTTAGTCGCTTCGTACGAAAAGCAGTATTACCATGAGAAATTATCAATACAATTAATAATTTCCATGAAAAGCAATTTTAAAATTTCACAAGTAAATCCATTCGCAATTAGCGGTGTTGATATTCCGAGACTCAAAAATAATTCTGATTTTTTTTTTAAGAAAATAAAAAAGTCTGTCTTCGTCTTTGATACTCGGGAACTGAAAGCGTGTCTGCACGTGGTCACTTTGTCAGCATGGTCACTGCATCCACAGCCTTGTATATGAATCTTAGATTTATACCCCGACTTGATAGTTCGAGATACGTGGACGCCATCCATCATCTCTCCCAATCTCATCTAGTCCATCTCTCATATGGTGACACTGATAACGAACCCGAGTGGGGGGCTAGTCTTCATCATTGCTCAGACTCCCGCTGACAGCCTATTGTTCTATGAAGCGAATCACAAATTCAGAGAAATGAAATTTGATTTGCAAGGCTGATTTTGCAACCAAGGACTGAAAGGTATTGTCTTCTAAATTTCTATGACCGACCTAAAAGAAGGACTGAAATTGAAATTTATTATTTGCTTGGTTGATTTTACGGTCGTTGTCATATTGTCAATGCAGGCTATAATTTAAACAGTTTTATTTATTTTATTTATATTTATTTTTAGGGTAATGAAAGTTAATTTATTTGATCGGGAGTGCTCCAGGGCTCAGATATCGGACTCATTTTCTTTCATTGACCTTTGTTTCAGTGGGAAAAACTGCATGCTGCGTTATTGTAACGTCGCCTTTGCTGGATTCTTTTGAAGCTACATTACCTTCAAACGTCACCTCTTTTAGTAGGCACTACTATAAAAATATGTTGAAGTCCTATACGTACTTTGTGAAGTTGAACCCCCTTTAAAAATTAACGGATTCTTTATAGTCAAAATAGTTGTTTCTGTTAATTGGTTCCAAACGGACACTTCACGAGCAATGCCATTATAATATTATACTGATTAAATTATTGTTATATTTTACTTTAAATATTAAATCTAATAATATTTGAAATTATTGTCATTTTTGTTGAAAACATTTTACTGTGAACATTATATGGATACAAGCTATTCTAAACAATTCTTCGCACAAATAACACATGAATGCAGAGTAAGAAGTTTTAAAGTTAGTCTAGAACTAGAACACACCTTAATAATTCACACAGCACTTTGACACCACTCTTCTAGCCTGCTCGTTGCATTGCCTCGTAAGCTACTCCATTGATTGGATCCACGCTGTGTTTTTGCCTATATACGTCCATCTCTCGTTCTATTATCTTCCCAATCATGACCGACAGCTCGGCTAAGCTCGTGATTAGTCCTGCTCGCTCCTAGAAGCCGCTGCTCTGACAGCCCCTACATGCCCAGTGATTAACGGCACCCACCCAACAGGTAGCTGTTTACGTCTGCTTACCTTCCAGACAATTATTTACGTATATACGAAGCTTGTTGCATCTTGTAACAATTAACATTTGCTTTTTTGGGGAGCGTCTCAAGATTTAGTTTCTACTCTATTCAAGCCAGCCCCGACTTTGTGTATGTTCGACGTCTTAGGGTTGTGTTAACATGATGAGTAATTAGCCGCAATATTTTCTTGCAACAATTAGGTTCTCTTTTTTTGTTGTAGAGAAAGAAACGAGATTTACTGCAAGACATATTTATTTGTAAGCAACAACTTAGTTTCTATACAATTGGTAACGAGTTTTTGCACAACCATCCAGATGGCAAAATCAAGATTAAAAGTTGTCCAGCTGAGGAATTAAAAAGTTCCAAGTCTAGAGTTTTTTTTTAAATACACTGACACAGACAAAACAAACGCACTTTCTCATACATAATTCATCCATTTAGTTAGTGCATTAATTGGGCATGGGGATTTTTTTTTAGCTTTTATAAGCACAGTTAAAGATGAATTGAATCTTGTTTGTTTATAGAGACTATGCATCTTACTACAGGAGCAATCCACTAAATCAGATCTAAATACATAAATGTTTAGACTAATAATATGTCACCGACACCGATCTTTGTGAGTTAGGTGTTACTTTGTATTATTCATATTTACAAGTCTGCCTATGATGAAATATTTGTACAATTACTGACACGTAGATTTTTTATTATCTTCGCAATTTTGACTCCAAAATAATATTTAATGTAAAAGAAAACGTTTTAATTAAAACTCATTCAAAGCCATTACAATTTAATGGCACACATACATAAATATAACTTCACAAACACACACAAATCAACAACAAATAAATCACAGTTCACATATAAGCCATGTCGCTACAATCAACCTTTTAAAGTTGTCTATACCATTACTACCGGGACCTGTAGTAGATTCAAATTATATTTGTATGAGAATAGAATATTGTATGTTAAATCGTGGAGCATATTATACAATGAGTTGAAGTGATGGAAATGGGAGTAGCTCTGGATGCACTGTTTGTTACAGGTTTGAGCGTTAAACAGATGCGCGACTAAGACGATAAGAGTGTACGCCCACGATCAACAAAACCTCCCAGCCATTATACTATGAAAAAAACTAAGCGGTCTCATCGATTGATAAAGGAATTAAATTATTGAAAATTCGTTGCGATGTTTTATTGGTTTTAAGTCGTATTCGGACAGGACTATTGTGTCCGGTCTTTGGTAGTGCCGCGATGGGACCATGTGCATAAGTATATCAGTACGTCATACAACGGCGTGATGTTGGGTCTTCTAAAGACTGAACGATGTAAGCTGACTGACAATCTACTTGGCATAGTCCTGAGCAGCTCTGGGGAAGGGTTTTGCGTTTCCTTTTATATTTCCCCTAAAACATATGAGAAGCTATTGAGAGAGAGCGAGCTATCCCCCCCCCCCACCCATATGCATCACTTTTCTGCCCGTCCGTCTGTGCGTGTGTCACGTCTCACGATAACAACCGAACACGACGTCCGATTGACTTGCGTTTTTTGCTGACATTGCCCTTTAACAAGGGTGATACAGAATGTATAAGTGGCCTTGAGTGTTAGGGGCGGGGCTAAACACTCTAAAATGTTTTAGTATTCATGTATCCGGCACTTCCACCATTAATAAGTATAGAACTTGCAAAAAACAGTAACGGTAAGTTTTGCTCTTTATTTTGAACAATATTCTGTGCCAGTGTGCTTCTTAAAACTCTTTCAGACACGTATTATTTTATTATAAAATTTTTCTCAAAATTATCATTTGGTAAAATTCCTAATTTTTGGAAAATAATTTCAATTTTTTTAAAATTTGGCCAAATTTTTGGACAAAAAAAATTGGTATGGCTATAGATTCGAAATTAGCAGTGACAAATTTTTGGAGTGAATTTCTTTGATATTTTTTTTCTTTCGGTAACATTTTACTTTTTAATTGTCTATATGTTTAACTCTATCTCTAGTTACAAATTACCAAAGTTCCCGGACATTTAAAAAAATTGACCGATTTTTTCACTGTTTACACTTTGCTTTTTTGTATTGTCCATAAAATCTCTGTCAGGCACTGCATAACTTTGGAAAAAAAAACTGTAGAATCAAGGGAAGTCTGTATTTTCAGTAGAAAGGTGGTTGTTGTTGCTAAAAGGTCAACATCGGTAACCACCGTGCCTAAAAGAGTAAATATTTATAATTTGATTTATAAATTATATTTAAAAGTTGACCCTACTGAAAAATATCTATATCCCTTATTTTTCTATTATTGTACAGTTCAATAACAAGCTGACGTCATTATTCTAAGGCGTTACCATAACGACCTTAGTTTTTATTATTTCGCTAATTTGCGAGAAGGACTGCAGTAGCAGTAAAACGTTTTCGACCTGCCTAGCTCCCGCAGCGACATGCTTGAATGTGTAACATAATTGGATTTTATCGCACGTACAAATTGCTCTTGAACCAAGATAAACCTGCGCGTAGAGTATCCAACAGAGCAGCAAGCGGTTGAACGCGATCCCAAGGTGGTCGAGTTGAACCATAACAATGCTTGCACGATCTAGGCATTGCAACGGTAAATAATATTCAATTGCTTCTTTTCTTTGCCTTTTTTGCCTTTTTTATTCTATATAGTTAACGTAATGGCAATATTGCAATATGCATTTGCGGTTTGTGAATCAGTGATCTGGATATTGTCGAATATCAATTTTATATATTTCGTTAATTTCAAATCTATAAGTTGTTTTCAATATGTCAGCGTGTACCATGATGAATATTGAAATAAATAAATTTAAATTAAAACTAGTTTCAAACTTGTTTGGCGAGGACGAATAACATGTTTTGCTGTTGTTCGTGGTGGTAATTAAAATTACATTTTTGATATTTGGCCTAAAAATAATTAGCCTAATTTTTGCATTGCTTCTCAATTTATAGCACATCTAAATTCTTAAAATACGTATACCAATTTAACGCTTACCGAAAAAAAAAATTTGGAAAAGTAGTTTAAAAATTTATTTATCATATTATTTATTAACAGCATGTTATATGGTTCATATATATTTGAATATTATAATATGAACAAGCATCTACCAAACCACGCTGAATGGCACATACAGGATGAACTTATTGTTTGCTGTTTTAGAGATTAAATGGTAATTACAGATTTCTCTTACATCGTACCGAGTATAACTCAGCTATGGTTGATGCCAGTTGTCAGATGTCAACATACAGAATTACAGATTCCGTCCATCCGCTTGACATATGTCAGGGATACGGTCAAATATGTGATGATATTCACAAGACCACCATCACCATATCTTATTTATTATTGGCGGGCCGTGCTCCTCGACAAAAACTCTAGATTCAATGTGAAACAGGTGCAGCAGTCGCTGGGCCGACCGGGGCAGACAAATCAAATTAAAGATGCAGATATTTTGGCGGCTAGGTTTTGACTGCGCGACCTCGAAGCGTGGAACGCCTTGGGGTTAGGCTTGCCCGCAGCGCACGGTGTCGCTGCTGTTCGAGGGATTATCATGATATTACACGTCTGTTACTAGGAGGAGTTTATTGTACTGTAGTTTAGAATGTGTTTCATGTTGTTTCAATTTTTCTTATGTTAAATCAAAAGGTTGGTTTACATTTACAATCGAAATAGGGAATATTCCACTTACTATTTTATAGTTTATTTTAATTCTTATATATTATGTCTTAGTAGTCTCTGCACTTTTGTTATTTAAAAAAAAATGTTATTTGTGTCATTTAAACAAGAAGTAAATTGGACCCCCAGTTTGCGCGCCAAAAACGAGCGTGCGCCATCTTTGGACGGTACTACGTCATAACTGTGTTGAGTCAAGGCCAATTAGAAACTATATGTACGTATATTTGTACATATTTACATACAGACGGCGGTGCTCGCCCATCCGCTGAACAACAAACACAATTCCACAGCCACTTAAACGATGTACATTTTCACAAATTTTTCTTTTTCTTTTTTCGTACGTGACAGGAGATTTCGTGAGATCATTGTGATAAAGAATTACGAGCATTCTGTCTTGAATTTTTGAACAGCCTAGGACTATCATGCTATTCTTTATGTACACTAGGCTTTAATTAGTGATCAAAGTAAGGTTTTTATTCGGGATGTGTGTCAGAACACGGAAGTGCAGGTTAGGGTTGGCAAGCTAAGCCAAGGGCTTGTCAAGTGAGGAGTTTTAGTATTCACATACCAAGGCCTATATCCTACAGGAACGATTGGCCTAGACTGTTGTATTATAAATAATTTTCTACGCCTAGGCCTAGACCTAGGACTGTTTCAGTTTTGTTTTTTGATTGCAATGTCAACTTTTCTCGTTTTCTGGCTAGGCGTTAAATGTAAAATGTCCGCCATCTGTTTACATTAAAACACCGCCGTCTTGATGTATATCTCGATCCTACTATAATACTATTCCAACATCTTTGGTCTGGATGTATGTTTATCCAGACGGCGTTGGATCAACACAGTTCTGACGTCACAGTCGTTTTTGCCGCTTTAAAAAACTGCTGCTTTTAAAACGGCTATAAATCACTGGATTATTATTTCACGGAAAAACAAAGTACATATTTGTAATCGGGACGAAATACTTCTTCTAAAAAATCTATTCGTACAGTATTTGGCGGAAGTGGAATATTCCATTGTGGCTAAACACATTATTCCAATATAAGATTATACATCAATATCATCGTGCAGTACTTTTTCTATAATCAAACATAAATTTAATGATTTTTTCCCACCGTTCTTTAAATGCGAAATATATTTAATAATTTTTTTAAAAATATATCTTTCTTCAAAAGAACAGAGCAAAAGTTCATTTTATTTATTACTTGTTCTAAGTGTCATTTAATATATCTAAATATAATATTCTATAAGTGTAAAATTTATTACATCTTATGCAGATAATATAACTTCTTCGAATTTAATATAGTATGCAATGCAATATTGTTTTGTAAACAATTCATTGCATTTTATCGTCTTTCATAATCGGCATACTTGTTCCATCATTTTATCTATGTTATTTTATCTATGTTATCAAATGAAAAATGATCTTATTATTATCATCTACGGGTTCATAAACAGATGAATCACGCCTTATGAATATATTTTATGATTTTATTTGTACTGTATAAATAATAGATTGTCTATCTTGACAATTTACTTTCAAATGCAAGTTCACTTACAAACCGTTGCACTATAAGCTCTTTAGTGCCCTCGTTACCACTTGTTTACGAGACAGGTACATGTGTGTAGTAAAACGGTGTAATATATAGTTTTATTACTTATTATAAAAGTCATGCAATGATGTTATGAGTGCTAGCCTTGGGCGCTAAACTACTCGCTCATGTTTACCCGCCGCGGTATATCATACATTTGTTGACAGCATCGAGAAGTGCATTCATCAACAGATTTATTTAAACTGTAATTGCAAATTATACATCGGTTTACTTTATAGTCGGATTTTACGCCCTATATCAACAAAAGTGGTTCAATGATTTTTTTATTGCATTTTTTCTTGTTGGGTATGGTTATCACTTAACTTTACAAATATGCAGAAAAATGATTACTAAACAATAATGACATAATGTCATAGATGTTTAAAACATGATAAATTATTCCATCAGTTATAATCACAATTTTACCTGTCATTCTCTTGGGATGATTGGGCATTGGTTCGAAAGTCGCAAAAATCTTTGAGTTCTATCTTCGCACCATCTCAAATAACTTCAGTAGGCCTACATAAATGACAGAATTTGTTTGAAATAAGTTGTAACCCCCTCAAAGTCCTCAATGCCGTTCCATCCATACGGACGGACGGGACACTCGATCGAATACGCTACCACGATCTTCGGCAAGAGTTGTTTTGTCGAACGAGTTTCTATAGCTACAACTGCCCCAGTTCCCCACTCTCTTCAACCCACTGGTTTAGCATACACCTCTCCCACTACACGGGCGCCCATCCCATTACACTTGCTATAAATGCGATTCCCGATCCCAGTATGCCCGCACTAGCCGAGAGAGCGCAGCTTTGTCGGCTGTCGCCTTTATAGTTCGCACCATGACCACCGAACTGACAAAAATAGTAAATAAACGCTCTAATATACTTTTCCAAAGTTCAATTTCACTATAAAAAAATCAAGACGAATTACTCATAACAAATGATTGACAATATCATTTGATGAGGTTGTCAGAGGAAATGTGGCAGATTTAAAATATAATAAACCAAACTAAAAAGTTTTTTTTAATAGCAAAATATAAAGTATAAACTAGATAAAAAAACTTTCGTAATCGCAACATATAAATTAGAGTCACAAAGTACAATTACAACTTTTGTAAATGCGTTTCTCATTCATATACTTGATTCGTTACTTCCAAAATCTAAACAAAGGTATACATTATATCTGGAAAACATGATCGAATACGTGAATCTGCTGTGTATAAATGTGATCGTTATAGTGCTATTCTCGTCGGGTGCAATCTCCTCCCGTATGTTCGCATGTCATGCACCAACCAACCGTTACATCCAGCTTCCAATCTGCAGCAATTGCACACTCAATGAAAGTGATTGCAGAGGGAGGCGGGTAATCACCACGCGTCAAACAGGTTGCTACGTATACTGGAGGCGCATTGTTGTATCGTAGGCTCGTAGGTGTTGCTATTACTGACCGACTGCACGCTTCACGTTCGTGACGGCTCTTACAGCTGATTCGCGAGAACCCACTCAAAGTTTGCTCCAACAGTGTTGCATGTCATTATATCGCTGATGAGATCAAGCGTAATCTGCCTACTAAACTGATTTCGTTTTTTCTGTTGTTTTTTAATGTGGCGGAGTTTTGGACAAGGTTACATAATACGATTTTTTGTCAATATACTTGTGGTGGGATTAATCTTTCTTTTATGTGTTCTCTGTGTGTGTCAAAAATTTTGCTGTGAGTTTCTCTTTTTTTCATTAAAGAAATGTAAATTTTTATAAATCTCATTTGATTGTTTCTAAAGATCTTGTAAGTTCTAGTGCCCGAGTTGCGTTTGAACTCAAACGTGAATGTAAATTATAAATGGTTGAAAAAATGCCTTTATTTTTGTAAGTTGATGTCCTGACAAGCTTAATAAAATATATTCTAAAGTTCGCGTATTTTTCTGCTGTATACACTACTTATCTTCACATTTAAAGGTTAAGGTTAGTGAAACTGGGCCTTGCACCATTAAATATTACATTTTTTAATTAGTTAATATGGCTTTCATTTAAGCCTAATAAATTATTGAATGAGTGATATCAGTTATCTCTTTAATACAAAGTAACATTTTATAGCAGATAAATGTAAGGCATGAATAAAGCATCCATATGGAACAGATAGACGTATAAAATAAGCATACTGCTTTACGCTCGTTTTTTATTTCACGGATAGACGGATGGTTGGGAAGGGGTTTGAAAAACTTTAATAAGTTTACTAGCCGTGTTTAACAGACACTAAAAGGTGAAAACCTGTTAATCGTTGAAGAGTACTCGACGCATCTTCAACAGTGCAACATCTCACATCTGTAACCTGAGTCATGATTGACAGTTGGAGAGAAAAAAGTTCCTACTCCACAGTTCAATCAGTGCATTATTTGCCCAACGTAGATAACTATTGATAACAAAATGATGTCATTGTTATCTTTGTAGTGGAACATGTAAACCAGAGAAGGGTGCTTAACCACGTTCTGTCGATCACACTAAGCAGAATGTACAATTTCGATATCATATTACCCTGACTTTGTTGCACATTTTAAAAAGTTATTCACTGTATTTTACAATTTACAACGTTATCAGTATGTTTAGCCAGTATGGATTTAGCATAGAAAATACGACACATTCGTTCAATGGGCTGCAAACACTCGAAATCTTTCCCTATCTGTTTGTAAATAAGTAATAAAAAGATAATATGCTGTTGGCTTGTGGTTAATAACCAGGTCAAAGTCTTTCAAATGTAACCATTCTTATCATATGCATATTGTATCATAAACACAGTAGTAGCTATAACTACATTGGAGTGTTAATTAATCTTATGGCAGGTAATTGGAATTGCAGAATAGATTGCTCTTACCCATCATAAATAGCCGGCGTCTGTTGTTTTCCTTAAGATATCACGTTTCTTTGGGCTGGTCTCTCCTCCCCCCCCCTCCCCATCTCAATGATACCTCCACATTAATTTAGTTTTTGCCATGTATTATACACAACCTCGTTTCTTAGCCAGTCGCTCGGCGCGAAATGCAGTCCTAAAAACCGTGATAAATTGGTAGAGGTTTTGGATATCACTTGTAACGATAAATAATATAATTCTTTTTGTTCGTAGATGTGTGTTATACTAATGATGATCGAGGGGATTTCACTTTGCGTTTGTCGTCCCAGGCAGAATATGCAAACTGCGTTTTATTTTGGAAATATTATTTTAATTGCGTAAGAGTTTGCCAAGTTGTTGCCATGCGAGCTACATTGTATGAAATAAATACTATCAGTGAATTGCGAACACACAAATTATATAAGCATCATTTAAAAGTAGCACATGTTCACGAAAATAATTAAAACTAGGGAAACGCCAAAGTCGTTGTTAGACGAGTGAGTGAGCCATGTGTTGAGTACCCGGTAACATTCCTTTTCTTCCCCCTACCCTTGGCCTCCCTAGCCTATCATAGGCTACAGTGGAGCATTATGGCCTAAGCTATGACCTAAACTTAAATACCCTATTATTTATAACGAAATTATAATCAAACTTAAATTCAAATGTTTCCGGCGCACTCCAACACATGGCTCACTCACTCGTCTAACAACGACTTTGGCGTTTCCCTAGTAATATTCGTATAAATAATAGGGTATTTAAGTTTAGGTCATAGCTTAGGCCATAATGCTCCACTGTAGCCTATGATAGGCTAGGGAGGCCAAAGGTAGGGGAAGAAAAGGAATGTTACCGGGTACTCAACACATGGCTCACTCACTCGTCCAACAACGACTTTGGCGTTTCCCTAGTTTTATAAACAAACAGAAAGCACGCCAATTAATGGCGGCGTAGAATGTGTTTTTTGTTTGCAAAAATAACAAATTAAACACGGCCCATACTATTTTTAATTATTCCTTTTTGATCTTTAATTGTTTGTACCAAGGCAGTGATCAAGATCCACGAATCTCAATGGAGTTTCTACAAACCATGGATGTAACTATTTTAAGTCCATGCACAAACCAATCGTATCTTCTGTCGCTAAACGCAAATTTGTATAGTATAAAAAATTACAAAAGACATAAAAATTGTATGGGATTATATTCATGTACATCGTACTTTATTTCGCATGCCAACCATCTAGGTTAATAATATTAATTACAAATAAATAATAATTTCTGTAGTGTTTTAACATTGCAGAATAGTATAAGAACATAGCCAGTACGAGAACGAGCTAGATTGCAAGGTTTACTCATCTCCGTGCGGAGTTTTTGGGTAATCTTGAGCGTGCAAGTTTCGATGGCATCTTGGCCAGTGCCGGCGCACCTCTTGACATTCCAAAAATTATAATTCTTCCCGAAAAAACATTGTTGTTAAAATAGAACCTACACATTTAAGCCCATTTATCAATTTATTATTTACCTACCTAAGGTCTCCCTAGCCTATCATAGACTAAAGTGGTGCATTATTACCTTACAGTTGACGTGCCCTTATACCAACTCAACTTAAAACCCTATTATCTATACCGATATAATTATCAAACTTAAATGCAAATGTTGCCGTGTACTCAACACATGACGTCGCTCACGTCGCCCTACAACGACTTTGGCGTTTTCCCTAGTCGAGTTGGCTAAAGCGCACTTATAGCCGAAATGTGGGAGACGTGGGTTAATGGTCGGAAAGATTTTGTAATTTCTAGGTTGTATTTAAAAAATTATTTAACATGTTTTGAATGGTGCAGTCCATCATCTGTGACAATACTCTGGAAAACATAGTACCAAATACGTGTAAATATGCAAGGTTTACTCAATCTACGAGCGGAATTTGGGGGTACCTTGACGTCCAACATTCGATTAACCTTGGACACGGCATTTCACAGCCAGGTAAATAACAAACAAAATATATTATTTCAAAATGAAAACCATTGTCGTTAAAATAATTCCCATACATTTCAACGAATTTTTCAGTTTTTTTCTTTTTTATTTCTTGCAGGTTTAAATCGTAACAGATTGTGCTCATTTTGTTAGCAGTTCTCAGTTACCTGGTCACTGATGTCTGTTTAAAATTTCAGCTCGGTCTATTTGGCCGTTCGGCCGTATGAGCCTGGACAGACAGACATTTAACATTTAACATTTAACAGAATTAATCACGACCAAGGACCGATCGAGTAGCGTTGTAGACTACGTTCGCTGCGCTCACTCGTCTAATAACAAAACAGTACATTAACAATAACATGCAAACAACTACCAACCACAGCAAAGAAAAAAAAACAATTCGAAAAAAAAATTTTTTTCGCAAGGAAAGCTTTGGGCAATGTTATTATTGCCTATTCGTTAACGGTCACGTTTTATTATTGATGTTAGTAATTTTGCTACAGCATTGTTGTTTTTGTTTATGTGCATTTCCATTACCGTAAGTAAATGTTTTTTTAAACCCCAAATAGGTTATGAGTATGCTATGTAATAAGAAATAAAGAAACATTGGATAAAATTATTAGACTCATTGTATAAACTGCATTCTCGTTCTAAAAAAAAGGCTCAATCAAAGATAACTTATTTTACACTTTCGGGTTGAGCAAACAAATAATGTACAAAATTCAAGTAATTCGACAGTTTCACATTTTGGAGACACGTGAAAACACGTGCTTGTTGCGTGCAGTTGAGTACAATACATTGAATAATTAACAAGTTTTACGATAGCTCGTACGACGAGTGACTTTCGTCTTCTCAATAAGACATTGATACAAAAATTGGCTAATTCCCACAGTCTACACGCCCTATAAATTAGCTTGGAATCCACTTTTATGCTGCACGAAATACACAGCATTTTGTTGCACATTTCTTAACTGGGATTTACAATTTAATTTCGGAACTCTTCTGTGATTGGCCAATTAGAAGTTCTCTTTGAAATGCCGAATGGCAAGAACCAATAGAATGGGAGGGAATTAGTTGACGGAAGTATATATATGTACCTAATTAGCATATCGCCGTTTGTGTTACAAGTATTAAATCGTGCACCGGAATGCCCATAACGCATAGCCTAACGACGTAACTAAAATTTATTTCACTCAAAAGTAGATTTTCTAAATTCCGATTTCTCGTCGGAATTTTTATCAAGCACCGCCCGTAAACTGTGAATCTTCTCGTCTGAAGACGCAAGGAAATAAATTGTTCTCACACAACTTCATCAATGTCAAATTTCTTTTTAGATTCAAGAGGGACAGATGGAGAGACGAGCTTACGCTTGATGTAATGCCCAGAGTCAAAGATTAGGGGCGCTTCGTGTTATTTATTTCATACAAGTAAACTTTTCAAGCGAGAAAAGTTAAGCCATTTAAAAAGAGTTTTAGAAGAAAGATATGTGTCAAGAAAGGATGTTATACTTGAAGAGTAGGTAGCCCGACCTTGGGGTAGGCAGCATGTTTTATTTTAATATATTCTGTCCCAACGGCTAACGTTTACATTGACAAACACAAATAAATAAAATATATATATATATAAAATTGATGCGTTTTTTTTTTTTTTTTTACAAAAAACAGAAAATGTCCAAAAAACACATTTTGCAGGACATAAGTTAAACTTCATACCATCCGTAAATTTAATGTATTGAAAATCTTATTTTTTTGTTTTAATGTGTATCATGATGATAGTTTTTATTTCTGCTATGACATTTGATCATAGTATTTTCCAGAAAGCAAAAAAAAGCATGGGTCTCAGGTTGTTTTTGAAAAATATGCATTTTCATTCAGGCAGTGTTCCAGAAAGTTTTATAGGATATGCCTTCCAACGTAGAACAGCTGGACAGCTGTCACCTTAAATGCACCGCATTTAAAGCTTAAAAAATGGACTTTGGTTGTTTTTGTGAAAAATCTGTTGTTTTTCTAGCCTAAACGTGTGACAAAGGTTGTTTTTGTCAAAACATTTATGATGTATATCCCAATGAAAATGCGAATTTTTTTATGGTATGGGCTAGAAATCGGTAATTCTGGACATTGGCTGTTTTTGTAATAAACGCCTCAATTTATAAAATTGAATTAAATTAACGTTTAAAAAATATATAATTGATATATCGTACGCTGTGCTGCCTTAGGAATGTGAAAATAGGTGCTCAAATCGTAATCCAGAATCCGTATTATAGCTGGATGGTTTGCCCGAACTCATCCAACAGTCTTGAAGTGAGTCCAGTAGAAAACTGTATAATATAAGCAATCAGTAAACCAAAATGGACCATAATGGAAATGATAGGTTAATGATCGAAACTGTGCTAACGGTATTCCTTCGTGCTACTGTACTAGAGCCAAGTGATCGAAAACACACACTGTTTGATTTTTACCACTATAAAATACATTGTTTCGCACTTACTCGAATTATGCAAATCACAGTCATTAACATGCATTCACGACCTAGCATATTCAAATGGAAATCTCTCGAGCACTTCAAGGCTTCGCTTGTGAGAAGAGCTTTATTATTGATTTGCATGGGAGGAATCTATTTTCATTCAAATTACCAGGTTGTTAAATGGAAAACTTCTCAAACAAATTCTCTTCGTTTATGTGGATTGAATTGTGCAGAAAGAGACAAATTCGTCACGTTTCGTAAATCAGGAAATTATCCCCCACCCTCCCCCCACCCTCCGGCCACTATCCCTCCACTAAAATAGACGTGTACGTGTATCATGGACTGACCAAACCTAGGGGTGGAAAAAAATTTGGTAATTATCGAGGTCGTAAAACTATCGCCCATCATTTTGCTCAAGCTAAAAATAAAGAGCATAATTTGTTTGCAAAAAAAGCATTTGTAGACCTATCGTATGAACTAAAACACTTCTTCTTTCTTTTCATGACAGCCGTGGCCAAGTCGAGATTTGAGTCCGAAATTCAAGGACGATTCTACCAGCTTAATTCCTATTCGACCACGACTACTTCGTTCAAGATAATATGAGTAAGTTACTAAGAAGCGACATTGTTTGTGATGTGACAACAACTAACATTAGTTTATTTGTTGTTGATGAGTGTAGAGAAAATGAACTTTGTTTGTTGAATCATGCGTTTGTTGAATCATTCTAATAAAGGAACATTTACTTGTTAAACCCATTCTAATGGGTATAGTGGGAATCTTCACCCCCTCCCAACCCCCACTGGGTGATATTGCCTTACAAAAAACCATTGAATTCTAGCGAACTGTGGGTTTAAAGTACGGTTTGTTTGCGCTTTACCATTTCGCTCTACTCCCTGTTAAAAATAGACCGTTCGTTCGTTATATAAGACATGCAGTCAAAGACCTGTTGAACATCATTGCATAATGCATGAGTCAGCATGCAGGCCATGCAAATTACAGCATAATGCACTTGTAACAGACCGTTCATCAAACTACTTGACTACTAGACTAGTGGCATCAATTGGCGTTTATATAGTAGTTTTTTGTATAATCTCATTCATATTGGGTTGAGTTGTAGCGTTTGTAATTTTGGTTGTAGTATTGGGAGTAATTATTTTGCAACAAGCACGGTAACGCGAGTTACCAAGGTAGGGGGCAAAACTTATGGTGGAGGTGCCGGGTACGCGAATGTTCAAACTTTCTCTGGGCCAGCTATCTTGGTCCCGTTGGTAAAATCTCTCGCAAGAAATCATTATTCATTTATTTAGTAAATATATCTATTTCAATACAACACATTATAAAATACCAAATATACAAATTTACGAATTTACAAATAAACCAAATTTACAAAATACCAAATTTCCAAACAATGTAAATGTTAAATTTACAAATTTAACAAATTTATCAAAATTCCAAAATTCCAAAAACTCAAATTTAACAACATTATAAAATTACAAAATTAAAAATTACAAAATGTACAAAACTTTCCAAATTTGCAATCACACAATAGGAAATTTTATGTTTTCAGAAGTAAGGGACCAATCTTTAAATTCTTTTCATAATAAGCTGATTTCAAAGAAAGTATGTAATTTCGAGGTGCGTATTTGTGTGTATAACTGTGCACTATTTGAAAATAAAACTATATAATGTGTAATTTAATGTACACAAATTTGAGGAGCCGAAATGTAAAAAAAAAAAAAAAAATAAAAAATTCACATTTTAAAACGTGACGTTAAGATCAAGTAAAAGTGGTTAAAAATTAGCCATGGGGGTAATAACCCCTTTTAAGATGGAGTTAATGCCGGCACGTCGGTGTATTGCAAACTATATAGCAATCACAGCTGCTCTTATCTTAACGGTTAACCTCAATGGGAGGAAAACGTCTGGAAATAGAATAAGCCATAGACGCGACGATTCGAGGAAACTTTAATCATCTATCAGTCCTAACACATGAGCGTACAGAGTCTAGACTATGTACATCTGTTTCAGAAACAGTGTGACTGACATCTGTGGTTGGGATTATAATATCATAATTTCCAGATTGTTCCCGATAATTAAATCTAGAAATTATGTTGTGGTTATTTTTTAGTTATTGGTGTTGATAAGACTATAAGAAGGGGTGGGCGGAGGAGGTAAATTGTGCCGTGTCGAACCCACGTCCATTGGTCTCAATTGTTAGGAACCGACGAGTCCTTAAAATCAAAGCCACCCACACCAGAAATCGATGTGAATTGAGCATGTTAATTGTTTATTTATTTTTATTTATAAATGTTGTATTAATTCAAATGAATTGAACACATCCTTATCTTATCCTATTTTTCAAAAGGTAATTCCCCTAAGAATATTTTCAAGAGTGTTTCTCAAAATACTGGTATGTTTTTTTAAAAAAATGGTATGTTTCGGCGTTTTCCATTGGGCGCACTCCTACACATTATAGTGCGCACCGGATCCCCACTTGAATTTTCATTTGTTCAGTTATGTGATCATTTAAGTGACATTCGGCAACAATGTCTAATTCATGCCAATGGAAAACGTCATTTTACTCAATTATAATATTTTTTAGCAAATTATTTAAATTTTTTAAACAAATATTTAACAATAATTTGAAAACAGTATTCAAAATATATTTTTTTCAGTAACAAACCAATATTTTAAATTTACAGTTATAAACATTACACAAAACATAAATTACACCAGAAATACCTGGGTACACGCCCCTTAACTTTCTACTTTAAATTAATGTTACATAGAATAGACTTGAATGTAGAGATACTCCAAAATTTATGTAAAAAATTACAGGAAAATACGGGGGGAAAACCTGCTGCAAAAAAACTATTATTTAATTAAAATAATTATTAATTAGTGGGGAGACTATAACCCATTGTAGTCGCGTATCGCAAAAGCTTGGCAGACCCGTGTCTGGTAGTGCAGTGCAGTATCAGCAGTGTCGCATGCTATGGTTCTCATATTATTCCCACAGTCCTCACATCTCCAGACCTGTCTGCCCGTAGCTAGATAGCACTATCAAGCTCGGTTGCAACGGAAAGTGAAAACACAGCTGTAAGCGCGGGAATCGAGGTCGCTGTGAAAATATTACTCTCGTTTCTCGTAAATCAATTTTACGACAATTGTAAAATCAAGTACGTGTGTGTATGAATGTTTGCTCTGACTGGGTTTCGAACCGGCTATGTGTAGTTATTGGTAGAAACGGTATATCTTGAAGTCTTTGTACACGTTGGAATCACTATATGACTGAAAATGGTGCATTAGGGGTTTAAAATCTAAATAAATGGCTACAAGTTCAATAACTCAAAAAAGTTCATAACAATGAAGCATTTTGTTAGACTTTTACGTATACTGTACTACAACATGAGTTTACCTTAGCAAACTTCGTATCACATTTAGTGAATTTTTTTGGATGACTTATTAAACTTACAATTTTAAACTATGAGTGTTATTTTAAAGACAGACTATTGCAAAGTGTGTTTTTTCTTTCTTTCTCGGAACGCACCGTTCAGTATTTATTGCTTGTGGTGACTATTTATTTTATTTTTACGAAAGTTAAAATTAAACTGATTTTCTGAACTCTCACGAACTCGATTAAATGTGTACACACACCCACACTGCAATTATTTCAGAAGGATATTCGTTCGTCACCGTGAAATATGAATTATCTCGAATTAACACTAACGATTTTTAAATTATTTTTGTCCTTATAACTCAAATGGAGTCTTGGTTTTAGATGTGTTCTCATTCGGTCTCATGTATATCCAGTCGACTCCTTTGGTCGAGTACACCGACAGTGCAGGCTCGAGCGCTAAGCGCGCGACTCTGATTCGGGAGGTCCCGTGATCAAATCCCGTCGAGACCGGCAATCCAGAATGAAGGTTTTTCCCATTTCGAATGCAAGGGATTGAGTCCTCTTAAACAGCCCTATGACATCCCTTCACAATTGTCCTAATTCCATTCCAATATATATAGTTGACACTTCGGGAGGTCCCTGTTCAAATCCCGTCGAGACCGGCAATCCCGAGGTTTTCCTCAGTCTTTAATGCGAATTTCTTCACAACTGTCCTAATTCTAATAAACCTAGTAAGACACCTGAAGAGTGGCATGTAGTGCACCCTTGGCAGGTTTCCCAAGAGAGTTGAAAACACAATTTGTACGAGCACTGTTTCGGAATCTATTCTAGTTAGTGTAAAACGTTCTAACGACGAGTGAGACCATCCCCTCACATCCTCCCACGCACACAATATAGAGACAGATTCTGAGGACACACTAGTTTACAGAATGTTGGTACTCACTGTAATCGCTTCCATCATCGACTGTCCCGTTGACCGTCCCGTCAGGTAGTATCTGCAGATGTTTATTCTTGACGTACATTTGAATCTTGCGCGCCGTGCCCGTGATGTGCGAGAGATTCGTCGAGCGTTCGCTACGTGCCGTGCCGTCCTCGTCCCTCGGCGGCTCCCCCGGTACAAGTAAGTCCACCTCGAGGTGCGCCGCCCGGTAACCGGTACGACGCGCCGGGACGGGGCGGGCACAGGCCACGGCGATCACGACACCGATCAGAGCGACGACAAGGAGGCTGCGAGGACCAGCGATCACCATGGTCGTCGGCACCGCACTAGGGAGGGAGCACCATCCTCGCCGGCATCCGGCACACACCGACCGATGCACTTTTCACACAAAAAAAAAACACCGAAACAAATTCTTCTTTTATTTAATTTTAGACTTATTTTTTGACTTCTAATTTTTTCACCTCATAACACACATTGTGAAAAATTCACTTGATCACATGCTCACTCACTTTATACACATTGTTAAAAAAGGTAGTTTGGTACCTTTTTTATTTTTTGAAAACACCTTTTGAAATTGTTGCCTGTTAGTTAATTTTATCATTTTATAAACGAAGTTTTATTAGTAAAAAAATATAAAAAACATTCGTATTTCACTTCGGACATTAATTTTTTTGTACAATGTGCGAATATTAGAGATTTTTCTTCTTATAATTTACACATTTTATTGATGGTCACTTCACTTCTGCCAAAACCACTGTCACAAAATTTTGAGTTCAGAAAAATAAAAATAAAAAGTTTTTTTTAAATAAATTTAATTCATGGAAAATGATGATTTTAATCAATTTTTTTGGAAAATATTTTCAATCGGTTCCCTTCGGACACGTAGTGGATCTTCTCGATACAAACACCCCCACCCGTACCGGGCCAACGTGCGATGTATACCGCATGCCGCACACACTATAGAGCCGTGAGAGCTTGTGTAGCGGCGGGGAGTCGGGCAGACACTAACATCGCCGTACCCCCATCTACCGCGGCCGGCGAGTAGTGCGAGCGATCCCCGCGTGAGCGCCACAAGGAGCGTCGTCGTCCAGTACTGTACACCGTACACTTACACCACGATGTGCGGGAGAGAAGTACGGATGCATCGGGATGCATTCTCATCGGATGAGACGTCGGTTATCGGAAGTCGAGACGGAAGCGAAAGTAAATAGTCCTTCGATCGCAGAGAAATGTTCATAATCCTTCGCTGGCCTCTTCTTGCTCTATAACGGTAACTGAGGCGTTATGAGAACTAACATTAATTTGAAATTTCAACTTATTATATTTTTGGTTTTCGGATTTTTTTTTTTTAGAAATCGCGTAATTAACCTATCGTTGTCAACTTATTTTCAAAACATTTTTTTCGCACGTTACTTTTTGGTTTGCGTAACAACAATTCATCAAATAATCAAAGTCTTTGTGAAGAACCCAAGTGTGAAAATAATGTTTGGAAATCAAGAAAAGTTACCAAATTCATTTTCTAAAAGATTCGAATTGACGTTTCTAGGAATCGTATGCTTTTTTAAAAGTTGATTGTAACATGTTATGAAGAGTGGTTGGAGGATGGTCAAAATACTAATCTTAGAGGACAAAATTAAATTGAAAGAATGAAGAATATCCATTTTGCGCCCAAAACATTTCATTGTTGAAACTTGTTGATTCGGTTTTCACCATCTAAAGTTTGATTTATACAGCAATAACCTTAAGTTTCATGAATTGGAAGAACGCATGCATTTTTAAAAATATTTTAACAATTACATTTTATTGTTGAATTACGTTGTCTTAATATTTTTTTTAAAGTCAAAATTTCTCTAAAGGAAAAATGAGAATTTTTGGGTTTTTTCATAACGCGGCATATGAATGACTACAGTAAAGTATTTAGTCAGGTTCGATGGTTGTTGGAATCGAGCCGACGACCTCCAGCGTTTAAGCGACGTGCTACACCCATGTAGATGTAGTACGATAGTATAGTTGTCTCGTACAAAATTATAAACGAAAATAAGTCAATTAAGTATTTACATAAATGCTACCTCCCTCTCCCCCAAAAATCCTTCCATTAGTTTCGCGTACTTGAGGACGGGAATGTTAAATATAAAAAAATATTTATAATTGGTGTACGTTCTCAGTTACATAATTAATTCTCAGTGGGGCGGGCCTTTAATTAAAGAACCAACCCTATCGACGCCGACGCCATCGACGAGAGAATGATGGCCAGCCTGTGATCTATATGAAAAGACCACTGGTTGGTCACGAGTCACGACCAATGATATTTATTGATCGTGCGTAGCGAGCGTCTCCACTTGACTCTTATGGCTCGAATGTCATTTTTTTTTTGTTTGTTTGTTTTTGTTTTTTTTTTTCTGTTACTGCTTCGATACAGGTCGCACCGTTTCTCTGATCGACCTGAAATTTTTCACACATGTACATACCACCTAGGCGGGTTGCTGTATAGTTTTTGAACAAAATCCGATCGTTGGTTATAAAAAATTAAAAAATAAATAAAAAATTAAAAAAATAAAAATGTTGCGATCGTTATAAAACTTTGCAGGGTCAATAAGTACAACATTCTCTCCTATTTTTCAAATTTTCAGCTAAATCGGTCAAGACCTTAAAGACTTATTGGTATGTAACATTATGGGAATGTCGTACTGGGGTCGTTGTTGCACGTACCGGTGCTCGCTCAACAACGCGACGGGACTTTAGCGTTTTCCTAGTTTAACATATTCTATAGTAGGTTAGATCCCCAGTCATTGGTCCACTGGCGTGACAATTTGAAGCCATCTTGAATAGGGCAGATTGCATGTTAAATTAGGTTGTAGCGATTTGTAGCCCAAATATTTGTCAAGATGGCTATCGGGCTGACAGATGAGCATATTAGCCATTAACACCAAATTATTACTAAATACCTACCCGTATGCAATAACTTATTGTTTGTTTGTGCATTCCCATTGTTGCACAAGCTAAAATCATATCAAACAACCCAGAAAAATACTTAATCGTATTTAAAACATAATGTAAAGCATAAATTGATACGCCAAATCGCCATCTTGAATAGGTCAGGTTGACGCTTCAATTTGCTACACTAGCGTCTGTACGGACGTATTTGAGGCTGGGGATCTAGCCTACTCTCGACTCAAAGAATCATTCAAGGAGGCCACAATCTTATGAAGGTTGTTGGCTTGATGTATCACACTCTGGTTGAGGACCAGACTGTTGGCAGCCACCTAGTTAGTTTCGACATTCTCCTTGCAACTCGGAAACTTTGTTTGAGAGACTGACTGTGACAGCGTCTCCTCTCCTCAACAATCGGCCGCACGGAAATCGCATTGTGTGTAGAGCGCGCAGCATCCGAAATAGACGGGTGCGCAACGCTGGTTTTTACGCCCTATCTCGTGTCGGGCCTAACACTTCGCGATACTTTCGTTGCTCGGACCGAGGTTTCTTCATCATCTTCATCCAATTTCAGTAACGCTTGTCACTTATATTCACTCAATAGAGGGCTTTTAAAAATATAATTCAATTTACAACGTTTATAAAGTGGAGATGGACGGTAGGCTGTGCGATGCCTGTGCAGGGGTGGCCAATGTCATCAGGTCAATAATCATTCTGGAAGTGGGAGTAAATTGCAATTAATTACTTGTACTATTTTCTGTGATTGTCTAAATCTGTATTTTCAAGTTGTATTGTTTATCAATTTTGACTTATCGCATTATTTGTCATTAAAATATTGTAATGAGATTTGACGTCGTTTATAGGTATCAAATTAATTTAATTTTACACAAAATCGAGAGATTTTAATTATTATAAATTAGTTTCCGGTATCCCATCTTCAGTAGAAAAATGAAGACAATTTTGTTTAGTTTTGATACATTATATTAGACCTATATTGATCTTGAAAAAGAACTTTCAAATCAAATTTGTATCACAGTTTACTAGAAAGATGACACTTGATGATCTATTTTATTCACCTACTAACATCCGGGATTTGTTTGCACTTAAATGGTGAAATCTGTCATATTTTGGGTCGAATTATAGTTTTAAATTGAAGTCAAAGTTGAGAGCTCTCGTTTGAGTATTAAAAAATTGCACATTAGCTCTAAGAAATTGATGAGTCGTGACTTGTCCATTTTTAGTAGTGCAGCGAAAAAATTGCGTTTTCCGTATCCAAATACATACTTTTTTTTACGTGCATGTGCCTCTTGATTTATGAATGAAAGTATAATCAACCGATTATCTTCTGTTATTTATACTATTTACGCGCTAATTTCTGTTAAATTTCTCGTGGGAAACCTCCCCAGGGTGCAATTTGCATGCCCCTCTTCAGGTGTCTAACTTGGTATATTGGAATAAGGATAATGTTGAAGGGATGCCCGACGGTTCAGGATTGTCGTTATCGACAGGATTCGAACCCGAGACCTCCCGAATTAGTCTCACACTTAACGTAAGAGCCAACACTGTCGCTCGTCTTACATCCTTTTTTAAATCAATCTTTTAATAGGTACGGCAAAGCTTTGTAAATGTTTGCCACCCCTGCCCCCGCGCTCGACCCCGAAGATGTCGGGTGTCGACACAAGAGATATGTTCACAGGTGCCACCGTAGTAAGGGCGCGACAACAACTTACTTAACGACTTAACAACCCTTAAACCCTATGAAAATAAGGCGTGTAGAGGAGTAAAACCACGACTTTTAATGGAGGCGCGCGATATAGCCGTTGTTTAAGACCAATTAAATGGGGTGAAATTCTTTGTGATTTTGCTCAACTTGATTGATTTTATTGTTATTGGTTAACGTGACTATAAAGTAGGGGTGGGATATTTAACCTTTGAAATGCGTAAACGTTTTAATGATATAACATGTTTCGTAATAGTTCAAAAACGCTTTTGAAAAATATATATTTCATGCGTGCTTACTCACTCGGTTCTTTGTAAATAAACAAGTTAAAAATATGTATTTTATAATTTAATTTTTTTTAAAAGAACATCTTTAAACGTTTTGAGCCACGGGATTGAGTTTGCATTTTTCAAAGGAACTTTTAAGTGGTGCAAAAAATACAAAAATTCGAAATTTTGAAAAAAAATGTTCAGTAATTGTTTAAAATCTTGAGAATTGCATGGCTACTATGAATTCTATTTGTGATCCAAAATCCAAAATGTTGGAAAAAAACAAAACAGAGAGAAGTTTTTAAAATCTCTTTCAAAAAGTCTAACATGCTCAATTTTGTAACTACAAACATATTATGTAACACGTATGAAAAAATCAGAAAACATATTTCTAGACAAGCTTAGAATGTAATTGTCTTATTTAAAATTAATAGGCTACGTCAAAGCCAAAATTTGCCACAATTTTCAAAATATTGCCCCGAAAAAGAAGTATTAAAATTATCAGAAAAAATTACAATTTCATATTGCACCCTAAGAACCTGAATTTCTGAAATAAATTAAATGGTACTCCAATGGGTTAAACAATTGTATCTCACTCTTTGTAGAAAGGCATATTGTTGTATTCATAGTTTTGTCGTCCTAGGGGTGGCAGAAATGACTACGCTAATACTTATACTGTCTCGTACAGTTATCTCGCTATTCGCACTTATATGAGCGCAACGCGAAGGCATGAATATAATACTAGGAAGCTTCGCAAACGCTTTTTTTAGTCGCGTTGGTGACGAACTTTTTAAGTTTTTAGTTTGCGTGGGATATCTTTACATTTTCAAGTGCTTTGCTTTGCTGCCTACGCATTGTAGGTGATTGTTGTCACGGTTCTGTTGTTACTTGTCAATTGTTATTATTTACCGTAAAAAACTTATTTTAAAAGCTTTATTTCTATGGATTCTGGCTAACTTTTTCAACTTTTTCTTTCAAAAGGTACTACATCACCATAACCTCAATGTCCATGTATAATATGAACGTTGTAGCCCCACCCGTTTGGTCAGAATCGGCCCAAATGGCACGAAAATATCGCACTAAAAATCGAAAAAATCGTAAAAGTACGATATTCATGAGAAATCTTTTTTCGATTGTACCCCAAAAAAATACACCTCTAAGCTAAGAGATTTCGAAGGTCCCCTCCAATTTTCATCGAGATTGGATATGCCGTTTGCCCGGTAGAGAGCGAGCAGACAAAAAAAAAAAAAACACCCGAGCTAAATTTTTTGGGGGTCAGTGAAATTATTGAAGTCTTCGCTTCGCTCATCCAATGACTACCCCTAGAAAAAGCTCGTGTTTTGTTTTTCTGTGATCGTTTGCTTCCCACCGAACTAACGAACACTCCACTATACTATTTTTTTAAAATTTTCAGAAAACCTTTTAAAACTCTTATTTTTCGCCTCCCACGTTTTTAGTGCAATCAAAAAACTCTCTTTTATGCTTTTTTGGTTGAAATTTTAGAATGCTTTATCGTTTTCTACAGTTGGATACACGTCTTCTGTAATTTTGATTAAACCTTTAGGAAATCTAAAATAAAAAAAAATAAAAAAAATATCAAGGAAATAGTTTTCATTAAAATCTCACTTATGCACATTTTTCATTTTCGTTCTGACCCAATACACGATAAAATCTATTTTTTATACAAGCGAACTATAGTACGGTTCTATAGACACAGCACAACGCGACCTAGGTCAAGATCATTTCAACATGTGGTCGCTGCTTCGCGCCATTCGCTTGTCGACACGGAAACTATAGGCTTTACGCTCATCCTTCTACGCGACTGTAAATCACATTGCAAAGTCATGATCGTTAGAAAAGTTCTGGAATGAGTGTCTCTCGATTTGGTTAGTATGGAAGAGTCCCATTAGCTGGATTTGATTATGTAATGCAATCCAGAAAATAAAAAGTCCTACTTGAACGTTGATCGCCCACCAAGCGGAAGACTGCTTCAATCTCAGGTAGATTTGGATTTTTAATTTCTCGATTTTATTGCAATTTATTGCAATGCAATTTTTTAATTTAAAGATTTGTAATTTCTGAATTGTATTAAATATTAACAATTCCACTTACGGGAGTGTTTTCCTGACTAACCAAATCGAGTGAGAGTAGGCCTAATACAAAACATGGCTGATGTCAACTGCAAGCGCCTACATTTCGGAAGTCACTCTCTCCTGTCGTCAGCAGGCACACGCAACCGTGCGACCACAACCCCACCTAACCTGCGTGCTATACAGTATACATGATAGCATCAAGGACTCACGAAAACAATCGCGATGTCTTGAAATGTCGAAAAATAATCACAAGAGTTCAGCAACATTTCAGATCAATCAATAGTTTTAAGTGGGCGATGGTGGATTAGCTAGAACTCGACTACCAGAATTGTTTTCGGTGTCCGTTAGGGGTTGTCCCGGATTTCTCTCCCCTAGAAACTCCTAACCTGACACATTTCTCACTTTCTGTTCTTCGTTTAGTTGTGTATGGCTTGGTGTTTATGTGTGTTTATTCTTGACACTATTGCAAAAGGTCAAGCTGTCAATTTCGGGTTCCGTCTTCCAAATTGGTCTCAAATCTTGTGATATCGACATAGCACGAGGCTTGTTGCGTATTTTATTTTAACCAGAATACAGTACGGCACCAATTTATTATGTAGCAATATATAAAACATCTTAAAAACACATACTAGCGAATCACTCGTATATTAGGAAGCAAAACACATCTATAATATATAAATTATGCATATTTTTAATCCGTCCTTGATTCACGTCTCACTAGAAAATCATGAGTATTTTGTTGACACCAACATGGGTGACACCTAATGTTTCTGGTGACCTTTTGTATTGGGGGGTGGTGCTAGTCCTCCTGAAAGTTAAATATTCACGCACTCGGCACCTACACCATTACAGTGAAGGCTAAACAAGCGTGGGCAGCAATAAGCTTCGCTCCCTATTTTGGATACTCTCGTCATCTTTTTTTTTATGGGATATTTAACTGTGTTTATTTATTATATATTATATACATATATATATAATATTTATATATATGTTACCATCTTTAAATAATTAAATTTACTTCTTTCGGTTACCATGTATATTGTTTATTTAATCCGACGTTTATTCGTTATTCCGACGTTTATATAATATATATATATTAGATTTGAGGCTTTCGCAGTACATGATATGAAAATATATGTTTTGAGGTAAAACTGCGTGTGATGATTTATTGGATGAGCGTAGCGAGCGTAGCGAGCGAAGCGAAGATTCCATTTCACTACACTGGAGAAAAAAATCCGGAATGTTTTTTTTTTTTCTTTTTTTTTTGTATTTTTGTGTGTTTGTTAACACGATTCCGGCTAAACCGATACTCCGATTGCGATGAAATTTTATGGAGGTCTTCGAAATCTCTGAACTTAGAACTGCCACGTTTTTGAGCGCAATCGGGAAAATTTTTTCTTATAAAAAAACGCAATTTTACGATTTTTTTCGATTTTTAAAAATTTCTTCGACTTATAACACCTACACGCTTTATCCGATTGTAATGATTTTTTAACAGAACCTTAATTTTATGAATTAAGATATTCGTGTGAAATTTGAGCGTAATCGAAAAATTATTTTCTCATGAAAATCGAAATTTTACGGGTTTTTTCTTTTTTAAAACAATTCTTTGACTTATTACACCTACATGCTTTATCCTATTGTAATGATTTTTTCACAGAACCTTAATTTCATCAATTTATATACTCGTGTTAAATTTGAGCGCAATCGAATAATTATTTCTTATGAAAATTGCAATTTTACGATTTTTTTATTTTTTTAAAATTACGATTTATTAAAAAAATTAAGTAAATTTTTTATTTTATTTAATTTAATTTAAAAAAATCTTCGACTTAGCAATAATTTTTTCACAGAACAACAGAAAATCCGCGTTACACATGGCAGCTCAATGCACCAATTACGCTCATCCAACAACGCGGCGGGACTTTAGTGTTTTCCTAGTAATAAAATAATATTTTATTCACTAGGGTTTCACCTAGCTTTATCAAGGTTATAAAACAAAAACAAAATGGAATAACAAAGAACAAGATGACAATAATTAAAACACAGCCATCTAGGAAAACAGATCTAGATGACTAGACAGAGAGTTGAGAGAGAGCCTCCAGATGTTAGCGGTGTATGTTATCTCCTACTTCTTGAAACGTAACTTAAAAACTTATGACCGAGGCCACTACTTGCTTATGGCCTCGGTCATACTTATGACCTCGGTCATAAGTTTTTAAGTTACGTTTTAATATTGTTCCGGGCCAATAAGCTCTTTTTTTATAGACTCCTACTTCTTGTCACGGGACCTTCCCGGAGTTGGTCTAATGGACGAGTTTCATTCTCAGATGGTGGTGGAGCATCAGCCTGCAATAGTCTAGTATGTCCACGTCTCGTTATACGAACACCCTGGAGAACTGGATGATATTAAGTAATATTTGGTGGCGGGAAGGTCCCGCCACAAGAAGTAGGAGAGAACATACACCGCTAACATCTGGAGGCTCTCTCTCAACTCTCTGTCTAGTCATCTAGATCTGTTTTCCTAGATGGCTGTGTTTTAATTATCGTCATCTTGTACTTTGTTATTCCATTTTTTTTTTTTTTTTATAACCTTGATAAAGCTAGGTGAAACCTTAGTGAAACGTCGGTAATAAAATATTATTTTATTATAAATCATCACACGCAGTTTTACCTCAAAACATATATTTTCATATATATATATAAATATATATATATATTTATTACCATCTTTAAATAATTAAATTTACTTCTTTCGGTTTACCACGTATATTGTTTATTTAATCCGACGTTTCGACTGGATCATGTGAAAAAACGTATGTGGGGCAGACTGGAAGAAAAATCTCTCAACGTCGACAGGAACACTTACTTTCAGTAGAAAAGAATGAACCAAGATCAGCTCTTGCACAACACGTGGCAGATCAGGGACATGCTATTAATTTTGAGGGTACAAGAGTAATTGCTTCTACGGACCGTATTCATTCCAGGATTATAAGGGAAGCAATAGAAATTGAGAAGAGGCCTCATAGTTTAAACAAAAGGGATGATGGAAAACGCCTACCTCAGACTTGGAAGTCCATCATAAACCTTTGCCATAAACCAAGAACTCCTCCTCCTCCTCCTCCTACTGCTACTCCTCCTGCTGTAAGTCTACGACCCGTAATAAGAAGTCTGGTTTAACCATACTGGTCAAAATATTCACAAAACCGTGCTACCTTCTACAAGTCAAGGTCCAAGGACAAGAAGTCAAGCAAGAAATCATCCCACAAGTTCTGGTCAAGCAGACTAGCCTACTTCATCTAATCAATAACATGACATGTTTTTCTAAACTCTTTCCAAATGTTATAATATTCCTGTTAGTTAACTTCTTTGCGTTGCCCTGTTTATTATGTTTGTTTTATGTTATTATTGTGGTTTTGTTTCGTTTCTCTCTTGAAGTGTTTTTGTATATTGGGTTTTTTACTTGAGTTGCTTTACTGTCTTTGACAAAGATTGGTGAAATCCAGTCGAAACGTCGGATTAAATAAACAATATACGTGGTAAACCGAAAGAAGTAAATTTAATTATTTAAAGATGGTAACACATACAAATAACCACGAAAACCTCAGAAATATATATATATATATACATATAAAAATTTATTAATTGTCATAGAACATAGAACATACATGACTCATACAACATTGCAAAATTGTACAAATAAATAATTAATGTTACATAGGCCTACAGAAATAAATCTAACAAGAATATAATCAAAAAACCCACAAAGCCTGAATAAGGCTTAACTGTGGGGTAAAGACAATTTATAAATTATTTAAGATGGTGACAATACAGAGAACGGAACATATAACCAAAATAAACATGAAAAACATGTATTTAAATACTATGGTTGCATGACATATTCAGTTAATTTGTGAAATCCAAAAAATTACAGAAAAAGAACAAAGAGCTTAGAAAAATAAATAAATAAATCGGAAAACATTGTCAAAAGGTGTCAGAAAGAAGATAAGATTTTAGTTCAGTTTTAATTTTTGAAATGTTAGACAAGGTTTTCAGTGAGGAGGGCATCAAGTTGAACGTAGAAGGAACCGAGTAAGAAAGTGAACGTTGGCCATATTTGTTGTTAAAATTGGGAATTTTGAATGCCCCCGCCACTTTTAGCCTTGTATCCTTGCATGAGTCTAACGGAATCTTGAAATCTGATTTAAAATAGAAGTGTAATATAAATCTATATAAACAATGAAGATATTGGCAGCACATTACAAAAAGAAAATATTTGTTTACGGGAGAGTTCAGAATCGGTTTTAAAGTCACACATTACCATTTTTACCATTTTTATTTGTAAATCTTCAACCCTTTGAATGTGACACCGCGAAGCATTGCCCCAAGCTAAAATGCCATACAAAATCAAAGATTCGGCTATGGATTGATACACGATTGATATAGTTGAGACCATGGAGGGCGATAAATGTTAGTTAACAAATGTCATTTGTCATGAACATACAACCAGGATCCAAACTAATGCACCACGATTCGACATCTCTTCAGTACTAATAAATATTTAACAAAAAAAAATTAAAAAAAACAGGAATGTACCTATATTTCATGTTGATGATGCACTGTGGAGAAATGTGGAGCCAGTATCAGTATCGCACTAAAAGATCGTGTATTAATCAAATGAAATTTAATTGAAAGGGTTACATTTGCATCACTGCCGTCGGTAAAATAGTTTTATCATGATTCTAATCAAAGAAAATTGCACCTTCTGAGTGTATTATAAATCAAATTTAATGCATTGTTGACTGTTGTATACCTGATATAAGTAAATAGGGTACCCTCGCAGCGAATATGAATGACCAAAGGCTGTTTCAAGACTCGATCTTATAAGAAACATGCAATGGGATGATAGATTATATTTAAGATTCACCACTCAGAATCGTTTTATATTGAAATTATCTATTAGAGCAACGTCTATAAAATATGTGAATTTTAAAAATTAAAATATACATTATCTTTAAATCGAGATAAAGTGTGCATAGAATTTGAAGTTTGTATGGACATTATGAATAAGGCATTGACGTTCAGAAGGCCAGTTTCTTTAAGGGAATATAATTTATCCAACAACAAAATGAGTTCATATTCCTTGGCAACTTGCTATTTCCGTCGATTCTTATGATGTTAATCTACTGCTCCATAAATCATTTCTAAACTGTCTGTGGAATTATTGATTATGTCTTTACTCTGTATGTAGCGGTAATGAGGATTTTTCGTGGATTACTTACGCCCCCTCGTACGTAGCAGACAGGCCACACATGAAAGTAAGAGTGCACGTGGGGGGAGGGGGGGGGGGTTGTACGTGGGGTGCTCTCAACCGTACTTTCTCATTACTCCGGGCTTGAAGTTCGAGTGAAATCGAAACTGCGCACAACGAGAGAGGATTTCGGTTTATCTATTTTCAGGAGTCATCGACCTCTCGTTTGTACAAGTTCGATCCCCCGCTAGGCCTATGTGAACTCGAGCCCCTAGGTCAGTGACCGTGAAACAAGGGGGTGGGGGAGGGTTGAGTCAGGCCCGGGTTAAAGAGCAACGCACCTCATTTCCCCACCCCCAACCCCCTCCTCGTAGATACGCGGGGAAGTTATTTCCGAATTTCAGGCGGGACATGTCGACGTGAAGCCAATAACGAACACTACGAGGCGCTAGTTGTCACGTCGGATACAAAGCGAAGGGAGTCTGTGTAAACAGAATGGACGGGTGGAGTCAACTGGAGATTCTTCAAAGAGATAGATGTCGCGATGTTTTGTCTCAGAAAGACAACTTGTTGCAAACGGACACTTGTGATTATATAGAAACTATGGAGGACATAGTTTCGCACATATATGTTATCAAGAGTATGATTGGTTATGTTCGAAGATGAATGACGGATTCAGACAAGAAACTAGACGTTAAGGCAGATTCAAGATCACAAATATTTGCTTACATACTAGCTAAAAATGGATATATCTTTAAACATTTGGCGGAATTATTATTTAATTACAATTATTGATGCCGTGAGTATTCATCGGCACATGCAAACGAGATGAGTTTTGATAATTTTGTATCGAACGAGGCTCAAACTAGTATAATTATATCATCTATGTAAATCTTACGTGGTTGTCGTATCGCTATGTTTTTTTAAAGTTTCTATTACGATATATTCACGCTATGACGTCATCCGATGTTCAGTACCCGTTTAACCAAACTATCATTATTTTAATCACTCCATCCGCAACTTTTTCCAGAACTGAGCCTTTGATTTCTATTTTTGAACTTTTAAAAAGTTATACTTGAATAATAAAACAATATATTATTTAATTTTGCCTAGAATAATATATCAATTCCAGGATAATATATGGAATTATTAAATACAGATTTTGGAATCAAAACATATGAAGCTATAGTTTAGTTACTGTCTTTCTCAGATAGAGACCTTATTGACAGAGATCGTTATATTAAAAACAAATTTATATCAACATTGTTTCTCGTTTTTGGTGGAGGTGCCGGGTTCAGAGAGAAAATCCTTCTTGAGTGTTCCACTAACCCCCAAGGTCACGAAAAACATTCTGTGTAATGTTGAAGGGCAATGTCAACAAAAAAAGTAAAAACGCGTGCTCGATTCAGAAATCAGATCTGTTTTTATCGTGATACGTGACACACGTACATGGACACAGAAGCGATGCCTAGTATTATAGACAGGCTTCGCTCCCTAATTAGATTATTCGTAGTTAAAATTTATGTCACGGAATTCTAGGATTGCTTTCAAACCAAGATGAATAAGTACTTGAGCTTTATTCATGTTGATGTTTTGCCGACAACAAACATCGATTTAAAAATGCAAATCCTGTGGCCTTAGAATGTTGGAGCTAAGAAAACATATGAATATATTAATCTCATTAATCTATATTCTACCTCGAGCAGAAAAACTATTTTTATCTCCTACCAACGTCACATTGGTTCTTCTCTTCACGTAATTGGCGGAGAATTTCACTTCAATTTGTAAAACTCTTGTTTGAAAATAGCACGCTGCGACATGTGTTTTTTATGCTCAACATACAGTGCATTAAAACGCTTTTAATTAAACATTCACTGGTTTTTAGACGTGTAACAACTCAACTAATCCCATTGAATCATCGAGGATGTTACTTTCATATTTTTTCCCTTCGTTTTATTTTATTTTATTTTTTCCTTTTTTATAGTTGGTCCATTAATTAATTTCATTTAATATCCATTTTGAATTTGTAACCAAAATTATTTTGTTATTAATACATTGTTGTTGTTATGTTACTTAGTATGTATGTAATTAGTTTTGGCCTTTAAAATTACCTAAACAGACAAAAAAACATGCTAGATAAAAAAAATCACTGCGGAAACATAATAATTTCCCAACAATTTCCCCTTAACTCTGTTGTTGACGGCCGTGTTGTTTTGTAGATTAAACAAACTATCAAACAAGACAAATAATGGTAATCTTAGCTCATTTCCAACTATGTCAGTTTGAGTGGTGCTCTTCATTCTGATATATCTAAGACAGTACTGAGGTTGCCGGGCTCAGCGTTTCTTCATCTTCATCCTGCATCTGTCTCTCCACTACTACACTTCTGTCACCTCTTTCCACGATGCACCTCGCTCTTCATCGTCTCTTCAATCATCCTCACTTTTCTCTTGGTCCTCCTAAATTGATTTTATACCTTTCCTCTGCTGCCAAGTCCCATCTTGAACAAACAAAACACCTTGACAATGTGGCTCACAGCGGCCACGAAACGATGATGTTTAAAGGTATTTTAGTTATAATTTGCCTTTCACTTAGGTCTACCCGAAAAAGTCTTTATGAATATTCAAATAAATAAAATTTTGTTTGTTTAAAAAAAGTTTGTTGTAGTTATAGAACCGTTTTATATATATATATATATATACCTAATTGCTACATATCATCAACATTCACCATAGTCATGTCACAGTTTCATCCTGGGTATCTATCCCGGCGCGTCTTCCCGGATTAGAGACCCTCATACAACACAGGAGACACCTCTATCGGTCAACTTAATCCAGGTTTAAACCTGTGAGGTGTAAGGGAATGAATAACCCATGTGGTCTTAGGCAGCTTTGCAAGGTCTTCTTCCTCTCTTCCCCTTTCCTGGTTCTACCTACATCTTACGCCACCACTATATCTCGCCTCTCTCTCTCTCTCTCTCTCGTATCTCCGCGGCAGGCAACAGTGCATTATCTCAGGTGACAATCAATCGAATGGGTTACCAGTGACGGCAGGTGTGCCGCAAGGAAGTGTTTTAGGACCTTTGTTATTCTCATTGTACATTAACAACATTTCAAATTCACTCATTTATTGCTATCACCACCTATACGCAGACGATCTGCAAATTTATATACATGTCTCTCCCTCACTAATTAATCAAGCAATTGAAATGATAAACAAAGACCTGCAATCTCTTGCTTTTTGGGCAACTAAAAACGTTTTGCAAATAAACCCCAATAAGTCACAAATCATTATTCTAGGCTACCACAAACTTTTAGCAAAATTAGACCACTCGACAATCGACAACGGTACAACAATACCCTTTCAACAACAAGTCAGAAACCTAGGACTTATTATGACTAATGACCTGACTTGGACGGAACATGTCAAACACGTTTGTAAAAAAACGTATGCTGCACTACACTCATTAAACAGACTAAAAAACTTCTTTCCGACTAAACTAAAAACAATGCTTGTACAATCTCTTATTATTCCCCATTTCGATTACTGCGACGTTGTTTACAATGACTTGACCGAGGACCTGGCTATTCGTCTCCAAAGGGCACAAAATTCCTGTGTACGATTTATATTAGGAATAAGAAAATCTGACCATATAACCCCGGGTTTTAAGACGCTTGGTTGGGCTAGATTAAAGGATCGTAGAAACCTTCACTCCGTATGCCTAGTTCACAAACTACTTTCAACATCGTCACCGTCTTATCTCGCCTCTAACTTTCAATTTCTTCACTCAAACCACATGTTTAATACCAGGTCTAGATCCGGTACACAACTCTCATTTCCCATACACAGAACTAATCTCCTTGACCACTCATTCAAAATCCACGCTATTCGAACTTGGAATGCTCTTCCGTCTGAAATCAGAGACAAATATATAAATAACTTCTATGCTTTTAAAAGTGCCACTACTTCCTATTATTCAAATTCTTAACTGTACAAACAATAAGTAATATCAAAACACCCAAACAACCCAAATAATGAAAATAAATTACATATTAATTTGCTCGGTTACCTGTGTTACTCTATTAACTTTACGAGGACGCCTTCTTTGTTACTGTGATGAAACTGTATGAAAGCGATGGATGAATGCGGAGAATGAAATGATAGCTAAATTGTGTTTATTGTTTATCATAATTTCAAATGTTTATGTTTTCAGTTAATTATGTGTAATTTTCATCAGGCCAATTACTTTGTGTTCAAATTATCTATAATTTTCATTAGGCCTTCATTATCATTTGTATTATTATTAGTAGTAGTATTAGGTTGGATGGAAGATAAGGCTTCACTAGCCTTAATCCCGCCTTAAAATAAAGACCTTTATCTATCTATCTATCTATCTATCTATCTCTCTCTCTCTCTCTGTTCCCAGCAGTAAATCTCTATTTTCTCTCACCATACATCGTCCAGCCTCTCCACTACGGGGCAGGTAAACTCCAATAAATTCTTCATTCACACTCACTCTTATTCACTCTCGCAACGAAATTAAGGGAGAAAACTAAATAAATGTGTTAGTGCGTGTAGAATAAGACTTTACTCTAGTTAATAATTTTCATTCGGGAACATTATTTTACGTTTATAAAAATATAATTTAGTGGATCAACCTCTTTATTTTGATTAATATATACAACGATTCTAGAAGTAGAGCTTTTCCCGGCTCCATGTGCTTAAAAAACTTGTATTTCACTACACGTTGTTCATATAAATATGAATAAAAACTAAAGTGTTGGGCACTAAAAGGTTTAAAAAAATGTAAATACAAACTTTGCTTATTACAACACTACAATCGTTTTACGTTCTTTTATTTTCAAGCTGTGACGACTTCACAAAAACCATCTATATAATTATATCATTCTACCATATTGATGAAATAAAATCAATTTCACCATTAAAAATAACTCTGCCTGAACTGGAATTTTACCGAGACCTTTTGCATTGGAAGCATTGATATTCACACCGACAGTGTTGGCTCGAGCGCTAAGCGCGCGACTATGGATTTCCTGGGTTCAAATCCAGTCGAGACCGGAAATCCTGACTGAACGTTTTTTCCTAGGTTTTCCTCAGTCGTTATTGCGAATGCAAGTGATTGAGTCTTCTTAAACAGACCTCAACATCCCTTCACAATTGTCCTAACTCCAATATACCTATAGTTAGACACCTGAAGAGGGGCATGCATTGCACCCTGGGCAGGCTTCCCACAATTTTTTTTTTTATATAAATTAGGTATTGATATTCACAAATTTAGTTTGGTCTATACCTGATAGTCCTGAACACCCCTTATTTTCACACTGCGCCCCCCCCCCCTTGATTTAAATTTTTGGTTACCCCTTGCAGTAAATCATCAATTCATCGTCTAGCCTAGCCTCGACACATAAATCCGAGGCATTAAAGCCCGTGCAAACAACCCGACACCGAAATGATTTCTTCAAGTAGTTGTTATAAAAATAATCTCCCGCGTTTTATCGTCATGTCGGGTGTTTTTTTGGGTACTTCTTGTGACAATAAAATGGCGGACGAGGACTTGTTGCGCTTCTCGATGGTGACAGATAATGGTGCTAGTTTGCGAGATGTGACAACGATCACATGATGAAATCGGTGCTCATCGTATGAAATCGGCGGTACGGTACTCGAGTCTGTTGAGATATTTTAATGATGGGTTAGAGGTCGGATGGGCGTGCGGGTGTTATGGGCCGGCGCAATGGCCTATTCATGTACCATCTCACTGTCACATAAACTAGCTGAAGCTGGGAGAAGACTGGAGATGGAAGAGACGTTCGTGTGGGAAGCCTGCCCAGGGTGCAATGCATGCCCCTCTTCAGGTGTATATATTTGAACTAGGACAATTGTGTTGGGATGTCCGAGGGATGTTTAAGAGGAATCAATCCATTGCATTCACATTAAGACTGGGGAAAACCTCGGAAGAAACCTTCAGTTAGGATTGCCGGTTTCTCTATCCAACACTGTAGGTGGAAGAGCATAGCTATAGTTTAATGTTGCGATGAAAATTCTTCCCATGTGTTGTACAAAATTAAGCTGCATTGGGTTAGACCGGGTGCCCGAAGAGCTCACAGGCAGTGGCGGAACTTCGTTTCATGGGCCCGTCCGCAAAATTTCTATGGGGGCTTCCCTAACAGATACACACATAGGCTCAGTGTTGAATTAAGGCTTTTCATCCCGGGGGGGGGGGGGGGGGGCTATAAAATATCCCGGGTGTATTATATAGGGACCAAATATGGATGGTTTGGGGGGCTCCCCCCCCAACGATAGCGCCGCAGGCGAAAATTTTGAAAATCAGGTTTTTAGAGTGCGTTTGGTGCAATTTAGAAAAAAGTTGTGGGCTGAATGCAATTCCAAAATAATGTAGTTTTTGTGTGTTGTGTTGTGGACGCTAATAGTTCCTCCTCTAGATTTCACCTTCAAACCACTAGATTCACAAAACGGTCCTTTTAACAACGAAAACAAATACAATATTTTCCAGACAGGGTGAAATACTGTTTTTTTTACTAATTTTTTTTAAATGGGGCCCCCTAAACTAGCCGGGCCCGCCCTCAGTTGCGGGCCCTGCGGGCGCCTAGTTCCGCCCCTGCTCACAGGTCTGTTATACCTTACCACTAGGCCGTGTCGCGAACACTTTTTAGTTTTTCCAGTCGCGTTGATGGACGAGCTTTTATGGTTGATTAATCGTAGCCCTAAAAGTACGATCGATTGTCCCCAAAATCATATTGTAAAAGGTCCAAGGCTCTCATAGCTATTTTTATGTGTATATCTATGATATTGGTAAAATGACATGCAAATTTATTCAATTAATCTAATAACCTTATTAATATTCATCGAATCAAACATGTTTATATCACTGATGCATCCCTATATCATCAGTAATCATAATGATTCATTGTAATTACGAATATGAACTCGTAATTAGCAATAAATTAATGATTAGCTAATCAAGCTAATTAAGCCATTTACAGTCTGATTTTCAATTAGTAAAGTACATCAATACATAAAGACAGGTAAAATAAGATGAATGTTTTTTATTTCAAGTCATTTCATTGAGTATTAAGGGAGTAATTAATGTTTGAAGTTCACTAATATTGTCAACATAGTGTATTTTTGAACTTACCATCTGAATCATCCGCATGAAAGCTTTCAATATTTCTGCAGCCCGAGTTTCGATTTGTTCTCGAAGCCTGCAGATACTAAGAATTCTACCATTGATTGGTTTCGGGGAAATAGAATAGCATCACTCTAAGAGAAGTCGAGCTTCTAGGCCAAGGGAGGCTGAGGGGCGAGATTTTTACCTTGAAACTAGTTTGGTCATACGATAGCCGTGACGTATAAACACGTGACCTGGTAGGTGGGGTAAAGTCTTTAAAGGGAACCCTCCGAGATGGATAGGCAGGAGAAGTGAGTGGAGAGTGTTGTGAGAGGTGTCGGGGGTGTCGTGGCGCGCACTGCGCGGTTGCGATTAATCAGCAGATTTAGTTTGGGCGGAGGACCTACCTGCCGACTGGTCAGGATGGTGTCGACTTAGGCTTTGTTTTTGGCTTCCTGTGCCTCGTAGGAAGTAATGTTTGTGAGTGCGGGTGAAAGTGAAAAGTGATTTTTCTTTCTTTTAAATTCGTTTGAAGGCTTTTGTATTCGTATCTTTGATTTATTTCACCGAATTATACACTAAATAGCACATCATTAATTAATTCTCCGAGTGTAATTCGTCAATCGTCCGTTGTGAACAGTCAAGTGATACATCAAATATCACATCACTAATTAATTCGCCGAGTGTAATTTGTCAATCAATCTTTTGGAACAGTTTTAGTGATACACTAAATATCACAAGTAGTTAATTAATTAACTGAGTGCGTTTCATCAATCAACTTTTCAAAATCACGGATCGGAAATCTTCGGAAGTGTTCGTGTGCTAAACGGTGAAACTGAACGGTAGTCGAGCATCCGACGGCGCGCGCATCTGGTTTTCCCCCACTCATGACGAACCAGCTGTGAATGGCCGGCGACAAATGGTCATCGTCTACAGCTGAGTAAACGGAGCTAGGAGAATCGAACTTGCGACCGTTCATGCGCAGTAAAACGATGAGTACATCAATTCATTATACTAAATTAAATTCATTCTTTTAATTAAAATTCACTATCAATTATTATTATTTTTTATGAAATTTTTGGAGGGTAAAAGAAATGTAATTAGGCAGGTGGATTAGCCAAGGGTAATTTAGAACATTGTGTAGAATTGGATCCATAGGTAGGCAGGCTGTTTAACAATTAATGTAATTGTTTTTTTATGGCCCATAATTATATTTTAAATGGAAACTCATTTTACTAATCTTATGATTTAGTAGATAGATCCATTTTGATCCTACTCTTAAATTTAAGTTTGTTTTTCAGGTTTTCTTTTAAATTCATTTACCAAACTAATTAATTAATTATGATTCATAATTAATTAATTAATATTAATTTTTCTTATTTTTTTTAATTGGAGTTTAATGTTTCTTCCGCATTTTTGAGCTAGTAATTTTATTTCTTTTTTTTGTTAAGTTACCACCTCCGGGCAAAGAAACACTTGTTTCTGGGTGGTTACCTGACAATTTGTCGCCCAGTACGTGTGGCTTGATTTTACTGCAACCCGAGGTATAATTTTGTTTTAATTGTTAAAATTTCGTTGGTCTAGCCAAATTTGGTTACCTGACAATTTGGCGAGCCCAACGTGTGGCATGTAATTAACAGCGACCGGGATAATTAATAAAATAATTAATTTTGTTTAATTAACACATAAATTGGAATTTTAATTTTTTTTTCTGGTAATAAAATGGAAAAAAAATGGATCTATCCGAGGTAATGAAAATGCTTAGACAGATGTCACAGGAAAATAGGGAAACTGCAAATGGGTTAAAACAGGACCTGAGTCAAGAAAATAGGGACACTGCAAACAAACTGTCACAGGAAATGAAGGAGGAATTTCATAAAATTAACATACAGTCGCAAAAACTGGAAGCAAAACTTGATAACAAGTTCCAGGAAATGGGAGTCAAAATAGATAAACATATGGGGAATTAAAACAGGAATTAAGAGAAGAAAGTAAAAGCAGAACGTAGACATGAGTTAAGAGAAGAAAGTAAACAGGTGATAGATAATCAGGGAGAAGGAGTTAATGAGGAAATGGCTAATGATGAAATCATTAATGAATTTCATGATAAGGATGAGGATCATGATTTAAAAATTGTAGAGATGGAAATTGATAAAATGGATGGAGTTGAGAGTTTGGTTGATAAGAGTGGTGATAGTGAAAAGGTTTAATGAGAATGGATTGATTAATGAGATGTTGATAAAAAAGGGAAACACAATAAGTTGTTTTGGTAATCGGCAGGACAAAGGAAAGCCTTTGGATTGATTGGAATGATGTTGATAGGAGGGGGGGTATTGAGAGAAAAAAGGGTAATCGGATTTAAAATGGTAATGATGGAGATGGAGAGAGATAGAGGGAGAAGAGACATGGATGGATAAAATTGAAACTTGGATGATTGATTTTTCTGAAGAGATTTACAGGACAGTGGGGGTAGGAAGCGAAAAGAAAGACTTGAGAAAAGGTTTTAAGCAAGTTTTAAACGCGAGGTATGGACAAAAACAGGTAATGGCTAAACGCCGGATGAAAATGACAGTGACCGGTCGTCTGGGTGGCATAAAAACGAAAAATGAAAGTATGAGAATAATAGACAAAGACAAACAAAGATTTGTAAAATGATTGGAAGGTGGGCAAATTTTTTATGTAAATATTCTGGTAATAATTAAAGATATATTTGGTAGTGAAAGGATTAGAGACAAGGAACTTTCAACAAACTATGCATTTTATTATGAATTATTGAGGTATGAATTGTTATGTAATTGTAGGAATGTAATAGCTGGACGTAGTGTATAATGCTGATTTTATCACTGGTTCACATAGCATTGGAGAAGTGGAGGCAGATTGGTATAATTTCAGAATTGATGGTATCCTTTTCAGAGTATAGCAATCCTAGATAAGAGAATTGGCATTGGTGCAACTTGACTGGTTCACTGCCCTAAGTTAATTGTGACGGGGAGACAAAGTTACTCACCTGTATTTTGTATTTTTGCTAGTGACCTTTCATAGCAACTGATGAATAAGTAAATGTGGAGTTGACTATTAGGAAAGGATTATTTTATTGTTTATTTTTGGTTTTTGTCAGAGGATGAAAACAATTGTATGCTGTTTCCAAAGTACCCAGCATGTAAGCTTAATTACAATGAGAGTGAATTTTAGTATTGTGCCGAATCGCTTTACATAACAGAAAATTACAAAATATCACCGTGAAACGAGAAAAGTAATTAATTTGCATAATTAATGAGAGGGAACGTTTACTCTTAATTTCTTTCAAATAATTATGTCATATTATAAAACAATCATTATCATAATTTATAATGTAAAAGATGAATTGTAGGAAGTTAATTTGAAAATGTACCACAAATATTTTCTTTACAACCTGTTAGTTATGTTGGTGGCTATTGAGTTTTGTTGGAGACGAATTGAAGAGTTGAACGGCTATTCATTGAAAGTGAAAGTGGAGTGGGTGGTTTGTCGAGTTTTTGTGTGTAAATGCACAAGATGGTTAGTTCGCATCGGGAAGATGATGCAGGACTTGAAGGCCACGAGGTCTTTTCAAATGGACAGTGTTGTTGATCTAGAACCAGCTGTTTTTGGTTCAACCTTAGGTACAGACCGTTCAAACAAACAGAGACTGACTTCCGAGAATCCGGAAATGTAACATGTTATTCATTGACCAATGCCAAACCAAATTAACATAACTTTTAAAATTGTAATTTAAATTTTAATTAATAATTTGAATGAATTGTAATATGAAATATAATCAAATGAGTTTAAAATAAGATAAGGTATTGAAAAAGTATTGAAAGATATAATTTAAGCAATTTAATTATAAGATGGAACTAGAATTTAAGACCATGAAATGAGTTTCCATAAATAAGTTGTCTTGTTATAATTATGAATTAATTAAATAGGTTCCAATTTAATTAATTCATAAGGGGGGTATTGTAAAAGGTCCAAGGCTCTCATAGCTATTTTTATGTGTATATCTATGATATTGGTAAAATGACATGCAAATTTATTCAATTAATCTAATAACCTTATTAATATTCATCGAATCAAACATGTTTATATCACTGATGCATCCCTATATCATCAGTAATCATAATGATTCATTGTAATTACGAATATGAACTCGTAATAGCAATAAATTAATGATTAGCTAATCAAGCTAATTAAGCCATTTACAGTCTGATTTTCAATTAGTAAAGTACATCAATACATAAAGACAGGTAAATAAGATGAATGTTTTTTATTTCAAGTCATTTCATTGAGTATTAAGGGAGTAATTAATGTTTGAAGTTCACTAATATTGTCAACATAGTGTATTTTTGAACTTACCATCTGAATCATCCGCATGAAAGCTTTCAATATTTCTGCAGCCCGAGTTTCGATTTGTTCTCGAAGCCTGCAGATACTAAGAATTCTACCATTGATTGGTTTCGGGGAAATAGAATAGCATCACTCTAAGAGAAGTCGAGCTTCTAGGCCAAGGGAGGCTGAGGGGCGAGATTTTTACCTTGAAACTAGTTTGGTCATACGATAGCCGTGACGTATAAACACGTGACCTGGTAGGTGGGGTAAAGTCTTTTTAAAAGGGGAAACCCCCCGAGATGGATAGGCAGGAGAAGTGAGTGGAGAGTGTTTGTGAGAGGTGTCGGGGTGTCGTGACGCGCACTGCGCGGTTGCATTAATCAGCAGATTTAGTTTGGGCGGAGGACCTACCTGCCGACTGGTCAGGATGGTGTCGACTTAGGCTTTGTTTTTGGCTTCCTGTGCCTCGTAGGAAGTAATGTTTGTGAGTGCGGGTGAAAGTGAAAAGTGATTTTTCTTTCTTTTAAATTCGTTTTTAAGGCTTTTGTATTCGTATCTTTGATTTATTTCACCGAATTATACACTAAATAGCACATCATTAATTAATTCTCCGAGTGTAATTCGTCAATCGTCCGTTGTGAACAGTCAAGTGATACATCAAATATCACATCACTAATTAATTCGCCGAGTGTAATTTGCCAATCAATCTTTTGGAACAGTTTAGTGATACACTAAATATCACAAGTAGTTAATTAATTAACTGAGTGCGTTTCATCAATCAAACATTTCAAAATCACGGATCGGAAATCTTCGATAATGTTCCTGTGCGAAACGGTGAAACTGAACGGTAGTCGAGCATCCGACGGCGCGCGCATCTGGTTTTCCCCCACTCATGACGAACCAGCTGTGAATGGCCGGCGACAAATGGTCATCGTCTACAGCTGAGTAAACGGAGCTAGGAGAATCGAACTCGCGACCGTTCATGCGCAGTAAAACGATGAGTACATCAATTCATTATACTAAATTAAATTCATTCTTTTAATTAAAATTCACTATCAATTATTATTATTTTTTATGAAATTTTGGAGGGTAAAAAGAAATGTAATTAGGCAGGTGGATTAGCCAAGGGTATTTAGAACATTGTGTAGAATTGGATCCATAGGTAGGAAGGCTGTTTAACAATTAATGTAATTGTTCTTTTATGGTCATAATTATATTTTAAATGGAAACTCATTTTACTAATCTTATGATTTAGTAGATAGATCCATTTTGATCCTACTCTTAAATTTAAGTTTGTTTTTCAGGTTTTCTTTTAAATTCATTTACCAAACTAATTAATTAATTATGATTCATAATTAATTAATTAATATTAATTTTTCTTATTTTTTTAATTGGAGTTTAATGTTTCTTCCGCATTTTTGAGCTAGTAATTTTATTTCTTTTTTTGTTAAGTTACCACCTCCGGCAAAGAAACACTTGTTTCTGGGTGGTTACCTGACAATATCATATCTAAGTTTCGGGATTTCGATCGTTCCCATAAAGTGTCATCAAGATCGGAATGGCCGTTTGCCCGGTAGAGAGCAAACAAACAGGAAAAAAACATCCGAGCTATTTTTCTCATGCTAAGTGAGATTGAAGTCTTCGCTTCGCTTACCCAAATAGCATATTATACGGTCGTCGGTTCTGTTGATTGTTTCATAAGGTGGTATATCCTTACGTTTCATTCCAAACCGTTAAAGCCACCACTTACTCCAAAGCAAGGCTGGTCTGGTTATGGTCTTTCCTAACAAAATTATTTAAAACAATTTAGGGAAAAATATTATTAATCAAAAAAATTACACTGTTTTTGTTATCGTTACTAGGTATTATTAATTTTATTTTCTTAATACCTTATACTACAATTTGAAAAACGAAAATTATGTCTCCACAAACCATGTCGAAAACCACCGATTATTGGATTAACGAGATATTTCTATGAATATGAAAATTATTGTCTCGATTAGTCTTTGTCACATTACAAGAACAAACTCACGTCCTCTCTCAACTCAATTAAGAGTACCTGGGGGTGACTCTGTTGTTTTACGAGCTCATGCGCACCCAGACCAGACCTCTCCTCCGGGGGCCGTGACTTGGACATCCAGGAGGTCGTGACCTTAGAGAGGCAGTGAATGACACAGTAGTATAATCCCATTTCAACCTATCAAAACTTATACCATTATCATCTGTCAATCGGTGTTGTCTCGGACTCCCCACTCTACTCGCATCCCGGACTCGGAGCAACACGCACGACTCTTCTGTGCTGCACCGTTGCCTCCTGGGGCCAGTCCTTAGAGTTGCTGCATACTAGGCCGCTTCGCGAACGATTTTTACAGTCGCGTTGATGCCGGATGAGATTTTTTAAAATATTTCTGACCAATGATTACGTTTCGTGTTAAAAATCTGTAAAAAAATCGTAAAAGTACCATTTTTATGAGAAATATTTCTTCAAATGTCTCTTAAAATCATAAAATATCTATTGTCAGTGATTTTAAACGTTACTATCAAGTTTCATCAAGATCGGAGTAGCCGTTTGCCCAGTCGCGGGCCAAATATCACGAAAATATCCCTTTAAAAATAGAACAAAATCGTAAAAGTACGATAATCATAAGAAATATTTTATCGATTGTACCAAAAAAAGTGGCAAGTCTAAGTTCAGAGATTTCGAAGGTCCCCTCAAATTTTCATCAAGATCGCATAAGCCGTTTGCCCGGTAGAGCGCAAACAAACAAACAAACAAACAAACAGATACAAAAAAAACACCCGAGGTAATTTTTTTTTTTTTTGGGGGGGGGGGGGGAGTGAAATTCATCCAACAACGCAGAATGTCCGTGGTTGATGTCCCACTTCAGGCAGAAGATTGTCAACTTCTGATATGGAATTAAATCCATCAATACTTACATTCAATCACGATTTCCGATTTCAAATACCGTTCTAAGGATGGACATTGTTCGCTCGTCGATGGTGTCTGTGCAGGCAGGGTTGTTTCGGTCCGCATTAAGTACAGTCCCGCACTGAAAATTTAAGACAGAGTCGATAGACTCTAAATACTTATTCATTTATAAAACACCTTCTGTAAAAGATAATTAAGTTTTAATATTTAGAACTGTAAATAACAAAATTGGTGGAAGCAGTGATAAATGTTACGTTTTGATTTTCTTCCTCCTATAAATCAAAGTAGATTATATAAGTTACAAAATAAACTTTGTAAGGGAATGTTTTTAGTTTTTAATAAATCCACTTTCCCATACAACGTTTCTGATAAAAACAAAAACTTATCTTGAAATCATATAAGAAGCTGAAGTGGATTATTTTTTTTAATCTTCCCAAGAAGGAACGATACGATTTTTTTAGATGAGTGAAAGGATTGATTGAAAACTAAGTTATAACGATCCTTCTAAGCATGGCCCCAAAGTGAACTGGAAAAATCTTATAAATCCATTTGATCTTCGGTAAATAGTTGCGTAGCATTCACCAACCTACATTTTTATTTTTTTACTTAACCAAGCTTTTATAATTTATAATTTTTGTAGTTACACGCTGCCTGGCAGTGTATTCTTGAGTTGTGTCCCAAATGGCATCTTAACTCATTTTTTAATTTGTCTGTTGTGATCAATTAAAAGTGAAGGTAAAACATAATTTGAGTCTAACACCCTTACCTGTCAAATATTTAAAATCACCTTGATAACCCATGTAAATATTAACGTCAATCAAAATGAACACATCTTCCGTATTTTGTTTCCTTGTTAAAGTATCGTTTTCACCGGAATGGCATTGTTATCGCACACGTCATCCCTGTTATCAGGGGTGTATCCAGAATGAACATCAAGTTGTTTCCTAAACATTGTTGCCGCGAACAAAAGAACGCGGAGGTGGTGGGTATCTGGACACGAGGACAGTGCTGGATTAAGTGCAGCCACACCTACCCTAATGAGTGGCATGTCCTTGCATTCAGAGTGCATTCCTTTACTCCTGCATGGACCCTGCGTCAGGACGACGTATGACTGTGTGGATAAGTGACTTGATTACTTTTATATGAGGATACCAATACTGCACCAATACTTTCGGTTCTCCGACTTTCCAAGCATTCTTGATAACTTTTAAACTAATATTGCCACTCACGAATATTGTTATTAAAAATTATCGCTGTACTTAATTTTATATTTATGGCTTGTTCTAGCACAGTATAGGGGAACAATCTATAAATTATTGTGAATGCAGCTTTAAAAAAGCTTATAATTTGTATTTATTATCTACCCACTTAATTATCGGAACTATTTTTCATTGCGGAGCGTCACATACTTTTTATTTTGCCTCGTCATTAGTCAATTTTGCATTTAAAAAACTAAAAATGCTTAGAAAACGATTTTGTTTTTTTAAATTGATAACTCATTTTCATTTACCAATGTATTTCAAAACAAGATAACATTTACCAAATGCAAATACAAATTAAAATGATTAAAAAATATGTTTATTAAAAAATAATATATTGAGTATTTATATACTTTCACGGTTACTTTAATGTGCAGTTTAGATTAGAACGACTAATACTATTCTTTGCAACGAGATCAACCAAACGGTGGTCAATTCAACAAAGCGTTGTGGCGGAGCTTTCCGTAACGAACTCTCCCGTGCGTCCAAGACGTCCATACCAACTTATTAATAAGGGATGACATTTCGGCGTCATGTTTTTATTATGACCAGCGTGCGGTCGCTTAAAACAGTCGAAATAGCTCGTGAAGAGCATTGTTCACGGCGGAGATGGCTTTATTTTTTGTTCGCCTTGCTCCCCTAGAGAGTGGAGGTGAGCTGCATACGATTGCATCTGTGGTGGAAGTGCCGGCTTATTTACATACACGCTATACGTACAGCGGGGGGCAGTTAGCCTGGACAGGCAGCTCTCGAGATTTGTCAAAACCTTCCGCGGGGTTGCGTATACTCCACACTTGATTCAGTATGATTTCATCCTTACAACTTACTCGCATTTATGTCCTTACTTATTTGGCTGGATCTCGTATGGTAGTGCAAATGCGTTGGCAATTTAGTTAGGCCTTTTTTTACAGGAAATACATAATTTATTGTGGCAATATTATTTTGCCTGTTTTTTTGTTTATTAAATTAAATAAAATGTTTTGAAAAAAAGTAATAAATGTATCTATACGTTTTATCTCTTATCTTAATTTAAGAGCTTGAGACGTAGTTTTCTCGGCAATGGACATTAATATAGGTTCTGAAAATATTAGATAGAATAAGTACCCGACTTCATGTTTGGAAATAGAGTTGTATGGTGATGGATTATTATTTTCTATATATTAAGCAGACCGTGATGTAAACATCTAAACATCAACATGTATGAACATGTTTCACACAAATAAATCATGGATATTCTTTATGAATTGACTAATCTAGCGTATCATCTTTGAAGTCCCACATAAACAATGTTTTTTATTATGGCGGTGGATTGTGGTCGTAAACGTGACGTTGGGGCTCGGAAGGGTTGCTAGGGTTGGGGGATGTGGGATGGGAGAGGGGAAGTGGAGAGTGATAGATAAAAATACGCGCAAAGTGAAGTTTGGAGTAAAATTCGACTACACAGTAAATAAAAATAATAATAAATAAATAACAATTTACATCAATTACAATAATTTGAATTGTCTCCTTTGCATTTTTTGTTACAATTTATTTATTATTTTATTTAACGTCTATCCCATTCAGTTATAAAAACATGACAACTAAATGATAAATAGAGTTGCATTACATTCAAAGCTAAAATAATTTAAATGAGAGTTACTAATGAAACTATGAAATAAAGAAATTTTCAGGTATAGACTAAACGTAGTGCGTACACGTTCTCGCGTAGAGCAATAAATAACCTCGCAAGTGTTTGGGATTTTTACTCCTGTTTGGATGTGGGTCCAGCTGCGACGTTGGGTGAGGGAGGGAGAGAGTAACAATCAATTCGAGAGTATTTTTTTTTTAAAGAATTGCAAGGATGCCCACTGAGGTTTACCTGCTATATATGATGATCCTCTTCAGGTGACTGACTAGTTTATTTGGGATTAAAAATGTGAAGGGAATATCTAAGAGCTGTTATAAAGGACTCAATCCCAGCCACTCGCCTCAGCGACAGAAGAAAATCTTGGAGAAATTTCAGTCGGAATTGTCACTTGTCGGTGTCGGGATTCGAACCCGTGGCCTCCCGAATCAGGGTATCGCACGTTACCCATGAGCTCCCTACTCTGTCGGTTGTAGAAGTAGAGTCGTCCACAACTGGCAATTCCACTTACGCCAACGACCCTTTTTCTTTTAAAGTCAACATTATTTTATACGCGTCAATAAAGACCATGCTACACGGGGAAAATAGAGGGGCATCGCTGGCTTTAATTCATGTATTTCTCTAACGCCAACAGCGTGGTCTATTTTAAATTAGGGGACCAATTACTAGACCAAACGACAATTGTCGGTCGACAGTGTCAACTTAGTAGAATAAGTCATGCTCTGCACGGTAGTCTACGCATTTTTGCGTGTCAGTAAAATAAATATTAGCCCTGAGGTTCTATTGAGGTTCTATTTAATAAGTTGTCGCTGTCAATCGACTATTGTCGAACGAGTTAGTAAATAGACCCCCAGGGTCGTTGTTGGGCTTATAAGAATTGATTTTTCCTGATTCCCTCCTTTCCTAGGTCAATAATTTCGACTTTGCGTTAAAGACTGTAAGCAGGTTTCAAACCGAGATCCTTGTTACTTGCAGCAAGCCGAACCTGGACCTTGCCTTGGGTGTTGTACAAAGACAAATTGGCACCTGTTTGTTTCACTCCTCCTAATTATAGCGAAGTCTAAAAGCAACTCGTTGTTGACGCATCTCAATGAGAACCGCACTGCTGTTTTTGAGAACACGCGTTCAACAATAGCGGAATGCATAGCGAACAGTTCTGCATTGTTTGTCTAGCAAGGGTGTTTAGACTAGCGAGTAATCTGTGTATTTATACTGGGCTGTCTTTTACCAAAAAGTCGTTACTTTGGATAATCTACGTTGCAAATCTTATTCGGTAAATACTTGCAATATTGCAATGGCTGCCATTTGTATCGAACAGAACAACTCGTTTTGAGCAAAGTTACAAATAAGTGATTAACTGTGATATATTAATTTATTTATTAAATGCATTTTAATACAGCATTGCTGCAATTTTACATTGAGGTAGGCCTAATAGGCTAGTACAAAATAAAAAACGTCAAACATGAAACATTATTTAAAAACATTACAACGTACAAATTCCAGAATACATTCAGTAAAGGTAAACACTGAGCAACAATAAAAGTATGTCACCCTCTAAACTTGCTTCTGAAGAACTGTAGAGGACTATACGTACCTGATAAATGTTTAGTTATTAAGTAAATACTAAATTGTCATAAATTTAGACAGAAGAAGTTTTTTTTTAAAGAGCCATTTTTCAACAAACATATTTTTTAGTTTCACTTTCCGTACTGTGTGCGAGTCCAAGTGTTGGATCAAGACAGATTCAAGATTACAGACCAACAAAGTGTGCACTGACCTCTAGAGTACGGTGTTCAGTCACATCTTTAATTGCAATGACTTGCACTCTCTCTGCAAGCCAAAGCCTCGACTTAGGCCTACTAGACTCGAAACTGTTTACAACGTCTCAAACCGACTTCAGGAAAATAACTAGATTTGAATGATCAACACCAGTTGTTTGCTGATGTTACCTGAAACCTGAAACAACGTGTATGCGCATGTTACGCCATTGGTGGTAGAGAGTGGTTCTTTTTCACTATTCAAATTCGCAAATTAACTTGAATAACTTAAATTGATAGTTTAATTTCGTTTCGGTGACTTTTGACAATGAAAAATTTAATTCTTATGTGAAAATTTAATTTGTATAAATAATGAGTTAATTTAAATTTCGTATACTTTTATTTGCGGTAAGAGACTCGGCATTTCTACCATAAGAAATAAAAATGTTGGAATTTATAAAAAGAAAAGTCGTTTGCAGATGATTTAATTTCTTTTCAGGCATATCTTCACGTTTCGTTGCTAGGCCTCAGCCCTCACTAAATAATGACAATCTTCATATCAACCTTCTGAAGAAGTTGGGTTTACATTAATTCCTTTTGGTTTTACAATTCCTTACACAAATAAAATCATGTTGTGATTCCGTAGTAATTTACAAACTCATATGCATACGCATACGCGTACAAAATATCCATTAAACATATTGGGCCAGCGTTATGGAATATCTATCTTATCGTTATCGCCATGATATAATTTATTAGCAGGTCAGGTCATAATGATTTTAAGACCAAAGTAAAACCATACTCCCAAGCCATCATACTGCACTATCCAATATAGCCAAGTTATATATTCTAATTCGACTATCTTATAAGAATTTAGGATTAATCAATTGAATGGGCCAGGTCAATAAGTGCCCAAGTTACAAAAAATGCGCAAATGAGTTAGGACCGCCATTCTATTCTCCAGGCATAGGGGCATCATATTAATGCAAGAAACACCCAAGTTCGAGCAATTAAAAGCCATTTACCAGGCGATGAAAACTTGGCTCAAGGCAATAACTGACCAAGTACGTGTTACTTGGTCATTTCTTGCCATGAGGTGGGCGATCATGGGACTGTTTATGTAGATATTAACTACAGTAAGGAATCCTCCTCCTCTCCTAGTCTTATTTTATATTGTTATACAAATAATTTAAAATAAAATAATATATTTTGGGTAAAATTAAAAAAATATATATATTTTGGGTAAAATTTAAAAAATATATATGTACACATATATTTTTATTTTTTAATTTATTTTTCAAGTGGCGTGATAGTTTATTGATATGTGGCTGCAAAGGGGTTAATGGAAAAGGCTTCAAAAATGGTTTTATTCCTTAAAATTAAAAAAGTTTATGCAAGAAATGCCCAAGTGACAACCTCAAGTCAATAACTAACCAAGTAAAAAAAGTTCCCGATTTTTTTCCAGGAAAAGTAAAGTCTAAAAAAAAATTCCTAAAATTATATTGTTAGGTATCTTAAGGTTAAGTAGTGTGCAATTTTGCATGCTTTTAAATTAAAAATTAGCTGCGTTATCTAGTTTTATCGATTAATCTCAGAATGTGGTCTGTGTAACTTGGTCAGTTATTGACTTGGCCCATTCAATTTATCTGTGTAAGTTATGCTTTGAAAAGTCATAATCTTGCTCAAATAGTTTTATTTTTAAATTACGCAATTCGACGTTTACTTTTTTTAACCTGTCTACAGTGTCAATCTATGATGTAGTACAAAAGTGTTGTGCGTTTTGAATAAGTTGCTTTAAACCTTTCAAATCCTTTGCACGTTTTTTGTTTGTTTAGAGCAGTACTTGTTGCAAATGATCTCGGCACATGAACTCACATTAACCTTATTAACATCATTTGCATCATCTGTCCATTCATATTTAAACGACTCTTTGACTTTCGAACTGTTCTGGCGAATTCTTACTCAATTTAAAACACGATTTTCAAGATTGAATATTATGAATTATTAACTCTCTTGTCGACATTAATGGCGCAGTTTACGAGACGATTACGGTGCGATTTAATGAGGTTAGGTGTAATTTTATTCCTCGTCCATGTTATGATCACAGTTCTGGATGAGTGTGAAGGGGACTGAACTCATTCAAGCGTTATGACCCTTACTGAGAGTGCTCATTGCAATTTACTGTGCGTGCGTGACACAATGGCATGAACTCAAGGTACGTATTTTATTAACCAACGATCAAACGTTTTATTTAATGTGTTTGTTACTCTACGTCTATAATAATGCAATAATAGCAAAAAATTATTAATGTTATACTCTTCTTAGTTCTTAGTTCTTACTAAGCTGCAAAGAATGATTTTCAGTGGCGGATATCATTTTACCATATTATTCAAAGTTGTCATTTTCATACCATATATTATATTTATTTATATTTATCTAAAAGAAAAGTGACTGCCCAAACCGAGGTTTAAACCCGGGAACTTGCAGGTATAAACCCAAGAGATTAACGAGTCATTAGAGTATCCCTTATATACTTATATATTCTAAATAGAATCATTGAATCGTGGGAAATATGTGATAAATTAAAATGCATCATAAATCATAATCTTATTAAAACTCCATACCGTATTCGGGTTTTAAATCCTCAAATTTGGGCCTAATTTGCTTCTGACATGCGTACCAATCAAATAAGCTAGTGTGTGTACTATTTAGACTGGGGCGCAGAATACAATAGATAGATCAAAAACTGTTTTAAATGTTGTTACCCAATTTTTTTAAATAATTTAAAATCAGAATTTCATTATAAAATCAATATTATGTGTGAAGACCTAAATTTGTGTAACGTACATTTGTTTTCAGGTTTTTATAATCACCAACACTTTTGTTGATGAGTGTGAACTGTAAACACGTGATAATAAGCTAGACAGATATAGGGACACGTGGGTGAATCTAGGACTGGCTGCCTGTATGAGAATGTCTGGTTGTCTTTACTATAATGCAACCGCTACCAACACAATATACATTGTTGTTATTGTCTCTTCACTTTAAATGCCACCCACTGAGCATGGGTGTAAGCGTAATATGAATAATTCATGTCTGGGTAATGAAGTGAGGAAGTATTCAAAAGTACTTTAATTATTCTGATTGTTCGGTATCGTTTGGGAGTTTGAATCAACTCTTTTTGGATAAGAATTTATTTTAGAAAAAGCTCGTTTTTAGATAGCTCAATTTGCTAATAAAGTTATCCTGTTTTCGTATGTTCCCTGACACAACTACAATAAATTTAATTTATGTTTGCCGCATATATTTTTAAATTGAGAAAAAGAAAACAATATACTTATATTTTAATTGCTGCTTGGTTTTACTCAGAGTAAAAATATCATTATGGTCAAAACAAAAGTAAGAACTAAATTTTAAAACGTCTCTTGAATCTCCTTGTCAAACTCTCCGAATCTTCCAACATACACATAGCACCATACAAGTTAAATCATGCGCCACCAAAAGGTGATTTCCATTACAAACTAATCGAATCTCAAAGTAATTGGCTCATGATTGGCTCATTAAGATTAAACACCGGTTCAACATGCACTCATTCAATGATGTCACCCAGGTATTTACATTCAAGACAACTCGTAATAGCAAGAACCGGACTTAGTGGAGTCGGTAAGAACTAAGAAGGTTCACGTAATGATGAGGTTGCGGGGATTACTATTAGTTAGTGATCTCGTTATAATTAGCACGTGTCTAGCTCACTTGAGCCTGACATTGAAATCGCCAAGCTGCACAAGGAAGTATTTATCAGAAGGCTACATGAGCCTCATTAAGAAGCATTTGTCCATAATTATTTTTAAAACTTGTTATTTGGTCTCTACAGCCAAAGTTTCTGCCTAATTAATAGTCAATTTACAACAACTTCTGAAATTAAATTAAAATCTTCAAAGGAAACAAAACTCAAATGCAATCTTTTAATAATAAAACAATAAATTGAATTACGTGTATAATTGTTAAACACGTGGTTTCAGAAAAAAAACAAAACGAATATACCATCTCAAAACATATAAACCAAATCATCCCTTACACCAATTGTGTAAAATGTTGGTAAGAAAGAATGTTGGTATTGTCCCTCTTAACTTTGTCTTTTTTTGTCTTTGTCTTAAGTATCTCACGTAAATCACGATAGCCCTTATGATAGGCTAGGCTGCTATGGACAGGAGCGTCACTAGAGTTTGGACATTTGGGGGGCGCAAATCCAGCAGTGGCAAATCAAAAAATTCGCAAGGGGAGGGGGCTTTAGTGCCAGTGCCTTAAAATTTTCTTCTTCAAGGTCATTTTGGTGAAAATCTGTGCGTTTTAACGCAACCAATTTTTCATCTATTAAAATCCTCTTTTTAATTCAAAAGTTTTATCTTTTTCAAGGTCATTTTGGTGAAAATCTGTGCATTTTAAAGCATCCCAAAAACCAACTTTGTATCTACTTAATTCTTTATTTTAATCTCAAAATTTTCTTCTTCTAGGTCATTTTGGTGAAAATCTGAGCATTTTAAAGGTTGACCAACTGTGGGTTGTTAATTAGAAAAAAAGGAGAATGAGGAAATTATTGCCCCCCACCCAAAATAAAAACAAACAAGTGACGTTATTGTTTATGGATTTGTACATCCATAAATAATATTATAATACAATTGTTTTGACACTTAATATTACCTTTGGGTCGTTATCATTTAGTTATATTTTTTAATGTTGATTTATTGCCATTTTTGCTTCAAATATTGGTAATGTTATTGTTATTGATTATGTAACTAACATTATTTTCTTTTTTTTCAGGTAGCAGTCAACAATTATTCCCCAGAGGGATGTCCCATGCTGCAGTTAATATAATTAATCGGTGAGTGTTTTATTGAAAGTTTTGATTATTTTAATTGTATTGATAATTGTTTATTACTGACGCAGCTAGAACTCTCAATTTAATTAAACGCTGTCTTGATCTTGAGTCCAGTTCGGTATCAATTTAATAGAGAGAAAAGCAATTAATTAATTAGTTAATTAGTCAATCGGTTTATTGCACCTTGATCTTGCAGTAGCAAGTGTCTGCTATGCACATGCAAGTTAAATTTGCAAGAAGTGGCAACACATAAATATTCGCACGCAATAAAAGTGAAGGAAGGGGGAAGAGTTGTCTGGCGTGAAAGAGCGCATGCGTCTCGGGGACGGGGTCAAGGTCACGGAACATGTGCCGGGCGGAAGGATCGCACCGCGCACTTGCTTCCTGTACGAGTGTCATCTGTCACTCGGGTGACAGGTCGCGTCGCATCCAGGATTCATTCATCAGTTGCACACTTTAGTTGCAGTGGCACCCGTCCGTAGCGTCGGCGTCGGCAACGAGTCGCCTCCGAATATTTATACCACTAAGGAGGCTTGGAATGTGGACTTACTCCAGTAGTATTTTTTGCTTTTCGAATTACATGTAGGAAAATCAAATTCGTTTGTTATTTTTCACCTCTCAATTAGAGACAACTTGATCACTTCTTCTCCTATTTGGCTCCAGTTTCTAATATGGTTACAGTTTTTTTCTTGCTAGTCATCAAATTCCGACAAAATATTGGTTTATGGTCGATATTAGCATTTAACCTGTGATCAAACGGGTCCAAAAATTGGCAAACAAATCAGAATGAAGATACACATCACTTTTCTAGAACGCATCCACAAAACTTCATCTTCATCGATGGAAAAATGAAGACGTAGTGCTAAAAGTGCGAACGCACATTTTCGCCAAAATTCATGACTTCTTACTCCAATACTAGACAATGATACCATCTTCTTCGTGATAGTAAGTAGTGAGCGACTAACCTTAATTCGAATATGCTATAAATCAATTGAGTACACATTTTTTATTTAAAACCCCCGCAGAATTTCCTACTTGCAATTCACACCCAGCTGTTGAAGATGGTTATTTTATTGGAGTTCCCTGTTATGTGGGTCAGTGTACTCGTGAGTTAACCGTGTGACAACCCAATGGGCGCGTTTGTATGCTAATGAGTGTACTCGTTTCTACTCTGGTGTGGGATGGAGAGGGTGGTTGACATAATAAGATCAGTGTGGTGGAGTTTGGAGGGGGGAGCCTAGTGCAACGCACTCTTTAACATTTTGGCGAAACTAGTGTTTTGGAAAAGTTGTTTACTATTCTGTTTTAACTGATTTTAAAAGAATTCGGTTTTATAATTCCAAGACATGATTTAAAAAATTTTAAAACTCATTAAAAATTAAATACACGAAAAATGTTCTGCTTTTGGTAAAACATTTACTTTCTGTCTTGAGATAAATTAGTGAATTTAATTTTTAGATTACCTTTAGAGCAAACACCGTGCTCTGAAATTTAACTTATAGTTTAACAATGTATTCTAATATTATAATTAGCTAATTTGGGGAGTTTTAAAACAAATGTCCTACAAATTAATTACACAACACCTCATGTGCTCTATAAGTTTCATCACCATAGTACCATGTATTTCTTCCGCGAAAGGGGCTTTTGATTATCTCCTTTTTGGCCTTGCAAATAAAAGTGTATGGTGACCGTAAACGATGATAAAGACCATAGATACATTTTGTTTATCTCAGACAGCTGAACGGCCGCAGTTCTGTCTCCTAATTGGTCAAATGGTATGTCACTTTTGATTGGTCGGAGTGTAACACAGTTCGTACTTCCTGACTTGTGAAGTGCCTCTCTACGTTGGTTAAATAGCCAACTGAACTTGCTATGTGGACATGTGACATCCTCGGTTCATAGACACTCTTAAGAAGTCAAGTGGATGTCGAAAGTTGAATTTGACCCTTCATTCATTATATTATCGCTGCGAAGTAATAAATGCCGTGTCAATAGTATAAACTTTAAGATAAATTTGATTTTTTATTTATTTTTATTCGATTTTATTTTATATGCCTTATTGGTTTGAGTTAATAAACTTCGGAAATAAAACTTGTGAATCTTTACTAACTTTAAAACGCTTACCATTTAAATCTGAGTTCCGGTTTAGCTGTCGTTTTTCGTGACAAAATAATATGTTAAACAAGTTAAAAACATAGATAGTAAAATTATATTATTAATTCAATTTGTCAAAATATGTAGTACTCTTCTCATTCAAATGAGGTAAAGTAAAGTAACCTTTAGTCACTTGTTTGACCTCTTCTCTACTTCGCATCAGATGTATTTTACTGACGTCACTAATACTGAATAGCTCAACTTTTTTCAAATTGTTCAACTTTCTGTTTGAAAATGATTCATGGCAATTAATGAAATATAACTTTAAATATTCATTCAAGAACGGTGTAACAATCCTGAAGTACTATGCATAATAAAAGTCGTGATGGACAAACGCTGGCATCGTTGCTCGTGTCGCCTGTGTTGATCTAGCCAGCATAGGCCTGCACCGGCTGGTTGTGAGTCCATCTCCTCTACCCTAAGAAGGCCACCATGTTTTGTTTTGTTTTTTTTTCAACAACAAAGGTTGCATAGAGAATATACATATAAGACAAACACAATAATTCACACTATAACAATTTGAACAATAATAATAAAGGTAATAATTTACAAATTTGTGCTTTCCCGTTATCTGATGATTCAGATGAAAGTGAGGCCAGGAAAGAAGTGTGAAGACAGGTTTCACCTCTCACCCTATAATCACCTCTCGCCGCCTAGACCAGCCCTACCTCATAAACAATCACGTAGATATACCAGTTCAATAAATAGCTCATTTTAAATCAAACAATCTATTTCTCAATTTGAATCAAAGATTGGCCATAAACCATTCAGCACATCAACATACAAGTTAATAAACACTATAACTAGAAAACAAATCGTTGACGGTTATCTTACATATTGATTGACCATTTCCTGTTTCGGTACACTATGTTATTGAAAATAGTTTAGTGGATAAAAACATTTTATTTATTAATTGAATCTACATTAGGGAAATACTAGCTTAGCCTTTCTTCAGGTAACTAAATGAAACAAACCCGTTTTTCTCGAAATGTTGATTCTGTATCATTAAAATAAATAATAAAATCAATACAGAGCTCTTATCCACTAAAACAATATTAAATAAAAATATATACAAGATAATATGTGGAGTGGAGTAATTATTCCTTCTCAAATGGCAGCGAAGAATCCATGCAAGTATAATACACTCTAGACAAAGATCTCAATAAACAGCTAATGAGCGCCTAGAGTTAGCATTTGATTGATTGCCAATTGCCACAGATCAATAATTAAATCATATGACGGTTGATTAAATGACCACCCAATGCGTCAAAAAGGCTATTAACGCGTCTGTCCACTGATAAAGAAATTTCATTCAACTTGGCGAATTAAGAAGTTATTTGAGTTAAATCCTTATCAGGCACGTATACAACGATCACAGTGCCAAGTTTAAAGAGGGTTGAGGCACGTGTGGTTTATTGGGATCAACATTAGGTATTTATTTATTTGTTTGTTTATTCCGTACATACGTTTCATTTAACAAACACACGGATTCATGCAAATATACCTCGTTTTAGTAATAAGCTCTTAGGAACCTTTTTTTTATCAAATTTTCAGTCATGATTACCGGTGGATGTGTATCAAACTCGAGAACCTTTCGAATCAAAGATTAACGGGTACCCTCTTGACAATACTTTCACATCAGCATTGCGTAATTTCTTATCGTTGTCATAACAGAACACCTACAACGAAGAAGTTTCAGATAAATACTACGGTAAAACGTGGGTAAGTTTAGATGGGACTATTTAATGGACACTCGAACCACCCACTCTTTCGTGTATAACGTATAGTATAAACCACATTGGATGTTGTATAGAAACCTTGGTGGCAACATTGTATAGTGAGTGTCGATACTTTTGTTGATACGAGTTCAGTAAGGACTCGACGTATAGCTTCTGGCACATCTCCCACGCAGATGTCGTGAGCCAAAGATGAATGATGGGTAAGGAATGAATCGAGTCGAGTAGTCGATAGAACATTGCAAAGCAACGACCAACGATTTTTTCCTCCCATTATTCATTTATATTTGATATCTCATTTGACTTTGTTGCCAAAATTATGCATTGTTTGTTGTTGTAAATTATTATTTCAAACTTAGTTCATGATTGTGTCTACATTAATGTAATTAGATTTATTTAGATGTCCTCCTTTGTAAAATCAGTTTTTTAGTCCTCTGATATAAAAATTATAATGCAATTTTTATTTTGTATTATCCTTTACTATTCCCCGTGTCGGCAGCATCGTATACATAAGACACTATTAGAAAATAAATTTTGTAATTAAAACATATAATGTTTGAAAGAGTCGAAATATTACAAATTATTTCAAGAATGGTTAATACCAAATATTATATTTATAACCACATTAGGTAATCCACAATAAAAAATATACTAAAACAATGGCGTTTAGATTGAAAGTGTTGTCAAGCGTCGAACTTGATCATACCATTTTTGTATTTTGTACTTTAATTGCTCGCAATAGTAAAACACAACCAATGGTTTTTAGATGATTTCGTGTAGTAAGAAGGGGGGTATAATATACAATATACATACAATAGTATGAGAGAAGAGAATGGTTTCCCTTGCTGAACAAGAACGATTAAATTGCAATGTTTGGGCATGGCCATGAGGGAGGTATTTGGGGTGAAAATAAAAGTAACATTTCGTTTTATTATGCCCAAAAGCGGCGAATTGACGGTGAAAATAATACAACATTTAATTGAAAGCTCTTTATTTCTCCCCCCCCCCCTGATATTTTTTTAAAATTTTGGGTGTGGGACCTTGTAGAAGACTTGCAGTTACAATAAAACGTAGTTTTGATAATTCAAAGGCAGGTATTAATGGTGGAACTTATTTGCATATTTGGTTTTGTTCTGAACAAAATATGAGAATTGGTGTTATTTTTATTCACGGTTTTACCATAATATCTGCCCCTGGGCATAACTAAATCTTTTGCGAACCATATTATGGCTTTGATGTTTTCTAGTGTGTTTTTAACTTTTCATTTCTATAAAACGCCAGTATTGTGACCATGGAGTTTAAATATTGACTATATAGAAAATACTTTCCCACATTTGATAATAAGGAATTATAAAAGATATTGGAGCAAATTCACATACTCATGAATAAAATTTGTTACAGACATTTTCCGATATTTAAAATTTGAAGTTCGTTATTATGTTTTTACTTATTTGAACTTTCGTGTGATTGATCGTTCGTTTGATTACATTGATATTACCTTGAATTTAGTTTTTATTGCGCACGTGTTAACGAAATATATTATGTATGCAAAGGATGGTGTGTCCCGATGTCGTTTCTATAATGATCGAAATGGAAAGTTTTCGTAATGACAGAATCATGTTGTGACTTTAAATGGCTCTCAACATACATTATAGTAAACTATTTCATGGGCGATGATTAAAAATGGGCGAAATTGGGAAGTATGTTTTATAATAAAAAATGATCGATTACGGTTTAAATGCGTTTCGAGTTATATATTATGCTTAATTGATCAACAAAGTTATTAGTAAAATATTATTTTCGGATGCCTATTGAAAATAAGTTAAGAACCGTATTCTTATTTTTCCAAAAAATAATAATAATTTGCACCGATGTGCAAGAAAACCCTCACTTCTTGGGTTTTGATGGGAAGAACAAAAATACTAAATCTGTTCAGAATAAAAAATAAAAAAATATAAATGCCAATTATTCTAAATTAAAATGCAGCTTTTCTAAGCACAGTGTCAGTTGTAGTGTAATTCATGGTAACTGAGAAATATCAAGTGGCTATTTTCCGTATTTGCCAGCACTGGTACGGGGGCAGCAAAATATGGAGCTACTTAATCAACCGATTGTCGAAAAGTTGCATACAAATCCTTTGGTGGAGGTGCCGGGTTTATTACATTGTCCTCTTTGAATCGTGATAGCTCCGCCCACTGAACTCAAGGGTCACCAAACACATTCTATATCATTCTTGGTGAAGGTCAATGTCACCAAAAACGCATGTCAATTTGACGCCATGTTCTGTTTTCATCATGAGATGGACGAACCGACAAAAAGAGTTGTAGGCCCATATAGATAGATTGATAGCTAATCGTCTTTATTATCTAGACCATCGCTCCCTATAATATAATACAAAAGTATTTTCTTTATGACTCAATAATACCCAGGAATAACCTTCCTTCATTGCTAGTTCCTGGAAGCCGCCTTGCACCCCACACCGTCGCGACGCCGACTAGACGATTGCGCAACGGACCTCGACGAGTGCCACCATTTTGATTGACTGTATTGGTTCTTGCCCAAGCCACTCACCACGAATACTTGGCCTTGCGCATCCAAACATTCTGATTTGTTTGCGTTATCGATGAGGTTATGATTTTCTGTTGACTGCCTTATATATTTGTTCTTATACATTTTAGTTGTGTATACATGTAAATCTAAATATAGAAATGTGTAACTGGTAAAATGTATAGACGGATAAGAAACAAACACTGGGGAAATATCATCATAATATACACAGATTTTATGTCTTCGTTCTAGAACGCCTAGTTTGGATGTTTGGAAGTTGGAAATACTAGGATCTGTTTACATAATTTAATCTAACCACTCTTCTTTCTTTTGAATTGTCCATCCGTAAAACTGACTCTGGCAACGCGATTACCACGATTACCCCTAAATAGCTAGTTCCTTATGGCAATAATACCATCGATTATAAGATTGTCGAGGTGTCTAGGAGCGTTTCATTGATTCGTTTCAAAACACACATCCGTTGTTTTTGTCAACATCCATAAAAGATACTTTTTCTAAAATAAATTAATGATACCACTCACAATTTGTCAAAGTACCATATTTTCCATTTTGAGAAAACAAACATTAGTTTTTTTTACATACTTAAAAATGACACAAAACACACTTTATTTATTTATTTATTTATTTATTAATTTATTTAACGTCTATCCTATTCAGTTATAAAAACTGATTTACAAAGGAGGACAACTAAATTCAATTCAATTCAATTCAATTCAAATGCGTTTTATTTCATTAGCAATTGCAAAAGCATTGCTCACTTAAAAATACATAGTTCATGTACAAGTCTTGAAATACGCTTTAACTAATTCTAAATCTACTTACAAAATACCTTAATTTTACACATTTAATTCTACATGCAAAATACAATATTACATGTTATTCATTTTACATTCAAAATAAAATTTACATATTTCATTACATATAATTAAAACAATAATATTTCCTCATCGTCCTCAATTTTTAGTTGTTTATCGTCAAATTAAATTTGTAATACAATATTCACAAGATAATTTCTTATCATTTAATTATTCATAGGCTCTATTTAAATACAATACAATAATTACAAAAATTTCTTCTCAGCGTTATATTTTTACCCTCTTATCTTTCACCTCAAATTTTTAATACAATATTCACAAGAGCAGTCTTTACCATCTTGAAATTCTTTTATACTATAAAACCCATAAAAAAATTAGATATTGTTTAACCTTCATTTTAAATTTGTCTCTATTTATGTTGAGGTCTTTTAATTTAGTTGGTAAATTGTTAAAAAGAATAACACCAGCTTTAACTGGGTCTCTGTTTGATAGGTTGAGTCTGTGTTGGGTTTGGTGTAAATTACTGTTAAATCTTGTATTCTGGTTATGTATAAAACTGTTTCGGGTAAAATGAGATGGATTATCTTTGACAAATGTAAGAATTTCGAGAATGTATAAGCAAGGTACGGTTAATATATTCAGCTGCACAAAAGTTTTTTGCAAGATGATCTATAACTTTTCCGACCTAAAATTCTGACAGCCTTTTTTTGACATTTGAATATGTCTTGAGCAAATGTAGACCCACCCCAAATTAATATACCATATAGTATAATAGATTGTACGTTTGCAAAAAATGCTGTTCTGTAGATAGGGTAACTCACTTGATGTGACAGTTCTTTAAGTGCATAACATGATGATCTCAAACGTTTGCCTAGTTTATGAATGTGTTCTTCCCAATTTAGTCTATAATCAATATTAATCCCGAGTAAACGACAGTGTTCTACAGTATTTAATGTACACTGATTGTAATTAATTTTTATTTCATTAAGTTTTCCTTTAGTTTGAAATCTCATTAGGTTGGTTTTTGCGCCGTTTAATTTAAGTTTATTGGGATCAAACCATTCCTCTAACTTGCTAAGAATAAATTTAATATTTGCTATTAATTCTGCCTCATCCTTTCCTGTAATAACCACACTGGTATCGTCTGCAAATAGTATAACTATGCTAAATTCACTATTTATATTTGCAGGTAGATCATTTATGTACAAACTGAAAAAGATAGGCCCTAATATTGACCCTTGGGGCACGCCATTACGTATTTCTTCCCATGATAGATTCTTTTTAGATTTACAATTCTGTAACTTGACCATTTGCTTCCTACAACTAATATATGACTTTATCCATTTGGAGGGAATACCATTGATACCATAAAAGTTCAATTTCTTAATTAAAATATTATGGTCAATGGTATCGAAAGCTTTGGACAAGTCACACATTAACACTGCTACTTCTTTTTTATGTTCTAAAGCTTCAGTGATTTTATGAACTATGTTGAAGGTTGCTGAAGTGGTTGAATATTTCTTCCTAAACCCGTGTTGTTCCTCACATAGAATTTGATTAGTATCAAGAAATTCCGTTAAACGTTTTAAGAAAAGCTTTTCTAAAATTTTTGAGAATATTGTTAGAAGAGCTATTGGTCTGTAGTTACCTATATCTTTTTTGTTACCTTTTTTGAATAGTGGCTTAATAACAGCCCATTTCGCCATATCTGGGTAAATGCCAACCATGAAGGAGAAATTGAATATATCCGCTAGTGGTTTAGCTATAAATACAGCTATGGATTGAACTATTTTACTTGGGATGTCGTCCCAACCTGTTGAGTTAGTGGATTTTAAGCTGCGTATGATTTCTATAATTTCTGATTCGTGAGTACTGTCTAAAACCATATCATTATAGTTGGTTGTATTCAACATAACACGGCGTTTCAGTTTGCCTAAACATTCTTCAGTAGTATCTACAGACCTATCAACAATGGTATCTCCAATAGTGCTGAAGTATTTATTAAATGAGTTGGCAACTTCAACTGGATCTGTAATATCAATTCCATCCACGTTTAATTTAATTTCAGTTTCCTTATTAGGCAAATTCTTAAAGTTTTTGTCTAAACATGTGTTTATAATATGCCATGTTGCTTTAATTTTATTGTCAGAATTACTTATGAACTTATCGTGATAATTTTGTTTTGCCTCTCGTATATTTTTAGAAAGTGATTTCTTAACTTCTTTGAAGTATTTCTTAAAATCTTCTTCATTATTATGTCTACTTTCTTTAAAAAGTTCTCTTTTAAGTTTACAACCATAAGCTATATCAGCATTCATCCATGGTTTAACTTTTCTACGCATACCTATCTTTTTCTTAAACCTTTTTAAGGGAAAATGTTTGTTGAAATACTTCATAAATATGTTCATAAATATACCAAATTTATCATCTACTGTAAGTTCATCTCTTATTTGTATCCAGTGTTCCATACTAATGTCAAGAGAGAAATCTTCTATGTTTTCATCTTTAAAAACTCTTTTATCAAAAAAGGTTTTGGATTTAGTAATTCTCGTAATATTATGTTTAGAGAATGGCACTGACACAAATTGACCATAATGATCTGACAGACCTGAATCAATGCAATATGGTGCAGTTATTAATGTAAAATTTGAGATCACTTGATCTAAACTCGTCCCTGAAGAGCTAGTTTCCCTAGTCGGGCCATTAACCCTAGTCTTCATGTTATGTTCTAAGAGTTTATTTTCAAATTCGATCTTTTGAGGACTATCCACTAAAAAATCTATGTTGAAATCCCCACAAATAAGTATATTTTTTCGCTCCTTGCATATCAAGTGTAAAAGATGTTGTAATTTACTCATGAATAGTTTAAAATTACCTGCGTCAGGAGCCCGATACAAAGTAATTAGTATCAATGGATTAATTCCTATTAATTCCAAACCACAAACTTCAAATACACTGTCAATTGCAATTTTGTCTATATCTGGTCTTTTCTTTATTTCAATTGTGCTGTCAATTCTTTTGTATATAGCACTCCCCCCTCCTCTTAATCTTTTCCTTGAGTAGCATGCAGCAATCTCATAGTTGATAATAGATATGCTGTCAACTTGCTCTTGTTTAAGCCAATGCTCACTGATACATAAAAATCAACCACAAGATCCATGCTATCAAGAAATATTTCCGTTTCTTCTACTTTGTTAGATAGACTACGCATATTTTGATGGAAAAAATAAATTTCAGAGGTGTTTTTAGTTATTCTATCAATGACTTCCCTATCAACGGTTTGCTCTTTATAATTGAGGGGTGTTTTGTTATTATCTTTCATGAGCGCTACGTTGGCCACACTTGTTTTTTGGTGATGCGAAAATTTGTCACCTTACATTTATTAGGCCTAATGTTTTGCTAATAGTTGTGCTAATAGCCCAAAATAAATCTAATTACATAGATGCAGACACAACAATGAACTACATTTAAGTAAATATATGAAATAGTAATATTACAACAATGCATTTAATACTCAACAAATTTGATAACAAATAAAAAGGATATTAAATGCAATTTATGAATGAATCGAATATAAAAAAGGGTGGGGAATGAAAAGAAAAGAAAAAAGAAAAGAAAACAAAACAAAAAGAAAAGAAAAAAAAGAAAAAAAAGTAAGAAAAAAAGAGAGAAAGAAAAAATTATTTGACACGTGAGCAATTTCAACACTTAGTTACTGTTACAATCGCAATGAGGCTCGAATTCATGATGTCATCGTTTTGATTCTGGACACTGGCAATCCTACCTAAATGTTTTATTAATCCTTACCTATTCAAAATATTAATGCTTAGACTGACTCTTATAAAACAGCCCAAAATATTAATGCTTAGACTGACTCTTATAAAACAGCCCCTGTGCATTCCTCCATTACATAGAGGGCCAAGTAAGTACTGGGTATTGGTTCCCCAGTTAGCTACGAAGGAATGCCCAGGGGCTCCTTTAAGGCCCCAACCCCGACTTTCGCTTTATGACTGAGTAAACCTTGAAACCTCCTACCGAAGACGCAACCTCCGGATGTAGTCTCAAGTGCAACTATTAACCCGCCTGATCGGTAACAGCAGTGGCGCGATGTAAGAGGGTGTCAACACGCTGCAAATATCAACCTTGTCATCCCGTAATAATGTTCAAAACTTTAAAGCCATTATATAAATAGCTCGGTACTTCACAGAACGGCTGTAACAAGTTATGTTGACGGGCTTCGTATATTATTTAACTTTGCTGTTGACATGTTTGTCAACAAATGGCCTATAAAATGCAAACAGGGAACAGCGCGACAGTAGTCTCGAATTGATACAAGCTTGGGGGTATTCAAGGTTAGGATTTGAATACGTTCCGGACATATTGCGCATTTATTTAGCAAAACATAATATGATAATTCCTTTGTTTTCCATAAAAATGCAGAAATTTAGGATTCTGTATACATTTAGTTCTTCTGGTCTATAAAACAATAAAAAAGTACGGTTTTTATTATGTTGAGGACGTTGGGGCCTTGAACAAAAATGCTTAGACAACAGAATGGAATTGATTTATTATCAATATGCCATTATGACAAAAATTCTCATTATACCGATTACAAAATGTACTATACGTTCTATACGAATAAATTACCAGATCTTATAATGCCAATCGCATGAAGTTGATTCTTGGCGCAGTGGCTACTTTTTTAGCCTACATTTAAATAAATAAAATAAAATAAATTTTATTTAGAGTCTACCCACTCAGTTATATAACTGATTTTCAGTGGGGGACTTTAAATCAAAGCGACCAAGTCAACCCTGCAGGCCCCGACGCACCATTGTTCATTACTTGATATAATTAATGTTTTAAATGTTTTTTTTTCGTAATGTTTTTTGGTATTTATGTATTTATCTATCTGGTTGAGCATATGTGATTGAAATGTGTACAAAACAGTGTGGTACGTTGTGTTTAGCCAGCATGTGACGACGAGAGCATATTGTGTGTGTGGGGGGGGGGGGGGGGTCATCTGTACGGGAATGTACATGGGAATGGACAAGCATAGTCATGTCGCTCACAGATAACAAGTACCGGGTCTTGTCCTGTGTCACAGCGCAGAGCTTAATGAGATGTCAATAGACTTTCTCTTATGTTCAATCTATTCTCTCGAACACAAAAGTTCGTCGCCCGACAAGGTGGTGACTTTCACGAGGGGACAACGCCTAGCTAGAGATTCGCTGGGTGGGAAAGAACCAAGGAAGATACAATCTTTAAATCGTTAAATCATCATTAATTACTATTATTTTTTAATCGTTACGTTGGTTATTCTATTTTCATAAAGGTTTATTTTTAACACGTGTTCTATAGCGTAATATCAATAAAATATGACAATTACAAAATATTTATTCTAAGTGGGTGATTTTACATAATTTCATAAGTTTTTGAAAATTAAGGGTGTGGTGACATTCTCAAATTGCCTTCAACCTGTTTATTTTCTGTTTCACATAGATTCAAGAGCAGAGTACCTTCATAAAAGTATCCCAAACATTCTTTATTGAAACTATGAACAAATATACACTAACGACGACGACGTGAGAAATAGGCGCTTCAACCGTTATGGTCAATTGCGCGCTGTGTTATAACATTGACTAGAATTGTTAATGTGTTTTATTTTATTATTATTATTATTATTATATATATATTCATTATTATTATTATTATTATTATTATTCTTATATTATTATTATTAAAAATACACAACCAAAATCGCAAAAAATATACACGTCTTAAAAACATCCCTTCTTCTAATCAGCACTGTTACTGAACCGAGTATGAAATTACCAAATAAAACGTCGTGTATGGAAATGCATGTAGGAAAGCTAGATGATTACATCATAATTAATTAGTCAATTTTTTAAATCCTCCAAGGTCACGGTCCATAAAATTCATAACTAATTAACATCTCACAAATTTATTTGCTTTAGCAGGTGAATACTCCATACAGAAACAATGAAACTAATTACATGCAACTCGCAATGTTGTCCTTCTGCCAAACACCTTGTATGTCCTCAACAAAACCTAATGTAACTTTCTATTTCCCTTCAGACTAATTGCACTACAATGAATTACCACAGTAGATGCACATTATAATAAAGGTAACCAACCTGAAAAGAGATGTGATCTGTCTCGACGTTGGGTTTGTAATTCTTGAAATAGTTCTGCGCAATACTCTGTGTTGTAGATCTGAAAAATGAGCTTTGTGCATTCATGATGTTTAAATCTAGACTAATGATAAAACATCAGTACCTGTAATGCTGCTTCAAGGCACGCCGCCAATATTGTGTCTGTGTGTCCAACGTAATTACTTATCGCGGTTAAACGCAAGTAGCATTAAGTGCGGGATTATGATTAAACCCCACAGCCTGCATTGGACAGGGTTATTGTTTTATTTGTTTCATATAATTTGAAACCAGTTCAGGACACCACACCCCTTTCAGGTCCTGTCTAGATACTAATAAGAATTCAATATAAATGACACAACACATATTTTTTTCTTGACTAAGACTAAGTGACGAAATCGAACCAGTGTACATCATGAAAGAGATTCGATTCCTAGGTCAAGTTATTGATAAAATTAGGGAATACCATTAACTTTTTTTATCACTCCAATACTAAGACTTCATTCTAAATACGTAGTCATATTATCATTATTTAAAATAAATTTATTTATAAAAGTCAGCTGAAGTTGCATCAATATATGGCGAGAAAAATGAAAGCCTCTACGTCACTTATGGTACTGATCGAATCGACATAGGTGATGCAAAGTTGAATATTAACTTGCAATCACAGTGATGTACGTAAGCCATGGTCAAAATGCTCTAGCGTGCGTGCTCTAGACTGAACTGACGTCACGGCTGTTTGCGCGGGAAATAAATTCTACAAACTTTGGGGTTTACCTCATTGAATTTAAAAATATTTTTAATTCCTTTAATTGCAGTATCATAGGCGTTTTAAAGTGTTTTCTAGCCTTCTGAAAAGCGTCATCGCATGGGTATTTGGACCTGGTATAAAAATACAAACCCAGTTTCCCTGTAAAGCGGATACTTTGAATGCGGGAGGTACCGGGTCCAAGACCCGCCAACACGTCCCGACTGAAGGTTTATTCAAGCTTTCTTCAGCAATCCATTAACTTTAAAAAGCCTCGATATTCTTCACAAGTCAAATCGAACAAATACTTAGACGTGAGAGAGCGGCTGCTTGATTTTAGCCCGGAGAAATTACAAATACAAACCCAGATTTTCTAAACTAGTGCAACTATTATGCAATGCACCTAGGGGTAGAGTGTCCTACGATTCACAACAAGCACCGTGCTTTAAGTATAGGTTCAACTATATTCATCTATCTCTTCTAATGATTGTCTGTAAACATGTGAAGATAACAGCTCCAGTTAGTGTAGACGACACGCGGACGTTAACTTATTAGCCAATCAGAGACGAGTAAGATGTTTTGTTAGACGTCGAGGAGAGATTTAACAATCGTTTTAGTGCGTGTAGACGTGTTGGCTACGACTTCACAGTGAAGAGTAATTATCTCTCATGGAATGTTGCAATTTAAAAATATAATAATTTATTTTCTAATTATTTCCCTAAAATGAATACCACACGAAATTTAAAAAAATTGAATCAGTTGATGAGACTTGATACATTTTGAAAGTAAAACTGTATTTTGAAAGTTTAGTTACTTGCTTACTTAGTTCCTTAGTTAAGAAATTACCTTTCAAATGTTATAATTTAAATGATACCCATGCATGACAGAAACAAAGTTAAATAAATACGATATGAGTCACTCCAAAATTTTATATTATTACAAGGTTTTGTGATAGATTTCATTTTTAAATTTTAATGGTTTTGGTGTACTGCTAAAAGAGTGTAACGAATGGTGGCTTCCCTCGAGGTCCGTTCCCGTAAAGGCCCGATACCTTTTTCCCCCTTCAAAGCCCACTTTTCTACCTGTTGATAAAGACCATGTTACAGAAGGGGTTCCTACTTCCCTAAGCCCCCGTGACCCGTTAAGGCCCGTTTAACCCGTTCGGTTAGTTTGTTTTATTCGTCGGTATTTTATTGACACTAAGCATAAATAGTATTGTTTATTTATCATATTAAAAATGCAAATTTAAGCGATTTCCCGACATGTTTTAGAGGTAGATACTGTATTTGGGTAATAAGCATACCTCAAACAACACAACATCAGTGCACAAAAAATTACACCAGTGAAATATACTTACCCCATAAGTCGTTGATTTATAATAATTAAAAATTATTCACTAATTTTCATAAATAATTGGGACCAAGTTAGCAATACGAATACGTTTCAAGATAAAGACACACCACATAAATATAGACATGTAAATTGTGGTAAACAATTCGCGCCGTTGATAGTGCATTACCTACGTTTATCATATATTTATTAATGCAATAAATTTAAGCCAAAATTTAAATTGATAATATTGTAATTGTTAATGGTAGACTTTTCATGAAAGTAAAATATGTTGTTACCTGGTACATAGGCAATAGTTGTGCATTTACTAGATTCCTGTAACTTTATATGTTTACCTACAACTGCAGTTTGATTACACCTATGTAAATCTAATTAAAATGCGATTAAATTGCAATTGAAAAATAATAATATGGAGGCTAACCACTAATCCTTAGGGAGAGAAACGGTTGTGGGTCTTGCGGGAACGGGTCTTGTGGGAACGGGCCTTAAGGGAACGGGCCTTAAGGGAATACACCCTTGTGTAACATGGTCTTTATCAACAGGTAGAAAAGTGGGCTTTAAGGGGGAAAAAAAGGTATCGGGCCTTACGAGAACGGGCCTTGAGGGAGGTATCCGTAACGAATTCATCACGTGTCAAATATTCATGTTCATATCCATTGCCTCTGTTGCATTTGCAGCAAATTGGTGGAAAAAATATTTTGAGTGACAAAAGCCAAAAATGTCATTAAAAGATTAAAATATGTATTTCCCCTCAAATGAACGTGGGTCTGATCGAATTATTAACTTTTAGTTTATGATTCGTCTAAAATAAACGCAAACTGTAACTTCGACGCCTTCCTACAAGCTGGTGATAAATGACTGCATGCGCTCTTGTAATAATCTCCCAAATGAGTGGGTCGACAGTCAATACACACAAACACACGAGGTATTTATTTAACTCGTCTCCTCCAGACGCCTAATGATTGATGTGCGACGCTGTCCTGTGCTGTATGACTGATGGGAGAGTACGGCCACGTCGTATTATTATTGGACTCGGGTCCTGGAGGCGTCTAAGCATAACGACGTCGGTGTGAGTGGAGTTCACCAACTGTTTTTATCTTTATTTATCCCTTTTCTTTCTCCCTTAACTAAAACTCGTTCTTATATTGCATGTTTTGTTTTTTACATTTTTAACTTACATTGTTGTAATATTATAATTTATTTATTTTATTATTATTTATTTTGTTGCCATTTGTGTAGTCTTCTTAGTTTTATTTGTTGGCCTCCTTTTAAATCAGTTTTTATAAAAGAGGATGGACGTAATAAAAAATACAACCTATCCATATCGTACACCCTTGAGCTAACAAGTGATCAAGTAAGCACAATAACTTGTGCTCATTGATTTAAAAGTTTCAACAGTTACTGACCTACGGACACACTGACACAGCACTGAAATTAAACTAATTGTTCAATCAATGAAATTATATAAATCATGTACCCGATAAAAAACATTTTTACAGCTCTTCTGCCATTACCATTTTACTTTCAGATATACAGTAATTATTCCAATCTATGGACGGGTGTGCCAAATACGTATAAAATGAGTAAATTACAACTAATACTAATATAGCTTTAGAATATATTGATAACTAATTATAGGCCGGAGTTATGAATTTTACGATGCTAACGGGTTTGAAAGTATCCAAAATAGGGAGCGAAGCTTGCCACGAATATGTTCTATAGATATAAACCTTCACCATCAGATGGTGTTCTCTCTCATTCTCTCTCTTTCTGTTTTGGTGGAGGCGCCGAGTAAAACGAAATCCACCCTTCGGTGAGGTTAGCCTCGACCCCAGACCCACAGAGTCGCTTAAAGTATTCTGTATCATTCAACACAATCAACAACACAAATACATGTAAATCGGAGGTCGTGTTCGGTTTTTATCGTGAGAAGAGTCACACGCACAGACGGACGGACAGGGCTTCGCTCCCCAATTATTTTGTACCAATGGGATTTAAATATATAATTTTAACAACAGTTCATTCTTGTTTATAATGTAATTAATATAAAATTATAAAATGAAGGTCTATCCTTGATATATATTAAACATTAATCTCTAAGCCAACTAAAAACATAACAAAAAAATCTTGTAATATTGTGTAAAATATTGTCGTCTCAGTAATTCACAAACTGGCTTTAGGATTCTTAACTAGATTTCGTGAATAACGACAAACTTCCTTACAAGATTGAGTACATAAATCTACTTGGTTGTTTTTGGTAAATTACCAAGAAAGTTGCATCTGCGGCCAGAAAGCACCTTGTTATTAACCTGTGGAGCACCTGTAACGCGTCGGGACTTCGATCGTGGAAGCGTGCCATAACAATGGGCATTTAAAAATAACCTTGCAAATTAAAAATAACTCCTGACTGATGTAAAGCAGGTCTAAACGTTTCGTTCACACGAGCGGAGAGGAAGTGGTGCACTTTCGTTGAGTATGTCAGTACTTCAGCAGAGAAGCTGGATTTATACAGAACTTGGTATCTTTGTAGTTGTATTTTGAGAGTATTTATGGACTTTTTAAAATTTGTATTCCCTTATTTTTGGATGAGCGTAGCGAGCGAAGCGAAGATTCCATTTCACTACACTGGAGAAAAAAATCCGGAATGTTTTTTTTCTTTTTTTCTTTTTTTCTTTTGTATTTTTGGCTGTTTGTTAACACGATTCCGGCTAAACCGATACTTCAATTGCGATAAAAATTTTGTGGAGGCCTTCGAAATCTCTGAACTTAGAACTGCCACGTTTTTGAGCGCAATCGAACAATTATTTCTCATGAAAATCGCAATTTTACGATTTTTTCGATTTTTAAAATCTAAAAATACCTACATGCTTTATCCGATTTTAATGATTTTTTTACAAAACCTTAATTTTATGAATTAAGATATTCGTGTGAAATTTGAGCGCAATCGAAAAATTATTTCTCATGAAAATCGAAATTTTACGTTTTTTTTTAAAAATTACAATTAATTAAAAAAATTAAAATTTAAGCTAATTTTGTATTTAATTTAATTAAATTTTAAAAAATTCTTCAACTTAGTAATGATTTTTCCACAAAACAACAGAAAATCCGCATAACACATGGCAGCTCAATGCACCAATTACGCTCATCCAACAACGCGGCGGGACTTGAACGTTTTCCTAGTATATTTACACACATAAGCATCACTTTTCTATCCGTCCATCTATGCGTATCACGTCTAATTTAAAAACAGAACATGACGTTCAATATTGACAAGCGGTTTTTCTTGGCATTGCCCTTTAACAAAGATGATACATAATATAAATCTGCAAACAGAAACAATAACAGTATTTAATATTTTTTTATTATTATTAACAATACAATTCGTCGTTCTCGTAGTACATTATTCTCTTCTTGCCGGTCGTAAAATATTATTGTCTTCGTAATCGTGCCCTTCCACGTCGGCACCCAGCGAATAGTCCTCTGGGGCTGACATCCAACTGGACACTGATTCAACTGGACAGACGCCAACTGGACATGCTTCAACTGGAAATGCATTCATCTGGACATCTGGTCCCCGTGCTTTTCTTTCCTTTCCTCCCCGCAAGTTTTCGGTCATGCGCAGTGTTGTGTACTCGTCCAGAGTGGTAGAGGGGTAGACAATGAGCATGAAACATATACACGTAATAAAATAATTGTTCACATGGGACATTAACCAATTTTCTCGTTATACAAATAAAAAATATATACAATATAATAATGAGCCACTCTAGCCTAGGGGAATGAGAGATGAACCCCATGCTGGTCAGAACCAGCCGCGTGCATTATCACGTCGTGGTCATCAACGTCTTTGTCATCGTTCATGTTGTCATGGTCGTTCTGAAGGGACATCTTCCATATTCTCTCTTCTCTCTTCTCTCTTCTCTCTTCTCTCTTCTCTCTTCTCTCTTCTTCTCTCTTCTCTCTTCTCTCTTCTCTCTTCTCTCTTCTCTCTTCTCTCTTCTCTCTTCTCTCTTCTCTCTTCTCTCTTCTCTCTTCTCTCTTCTCTCTTCTCTCTTCTCTCTTCTCTCTTCTCTCTTCTCTCTTCTCTCTTCTCTCATATGCCGAATAAAAAGTTAGGTGCAAACGTGTCTAATAGAGAGCGCTGTAAATTTTTCTGACTTTATGAAAAAGAACCTGGCTAGAGAAAGAAGATTGAATATTTTGATCAAAAGAAGTGAAGAAGATTGGACAGTCCCGATGTAATGTTCTACTTGGAAGGACTAATTATTATTCAAACACTTTTTCCAAAACTAATGAAATATAATAGGCCAATGTCTAGACTCAAGGGGGTCCCTTTTCCCTTGGATGATTTTCAAACTGTTACAAAAAGAGCTAGGCTATCTTAAGCCAGGAGAAGAGTACTGTGGAAAACTGATTGTAACAGCTTGCCACGAGTGATTTAGCGAGCGAAAACGTTGACATAGGGGACAAGCCAGGAGTGAAGAGGTTGAAACCAAAATGCTCAGTTTTTACTCGGGAAATCGAGTGAAGCTCGTATCAAGATTGGAGTTCAGTTCGAACAAGTGCACAACAATATGAACTCCGGCCGGCGGAACGGTTATACTTCATCTTACCGCAGGATACAAGGTCATCGTTATTCGCTAATTCTTCGTCGAATATTGTTCCGAGATTTATCTGGTGGTTCAATAACACCGCGACACTCAAACTTTCACTGAAACACGGATTCCTGGATGATAAAAAAACAAGAAATAACACGTCTATTTTATTTATTATTATTTTATTATTTGTTCCTTTGATTTAATGTGTCAAATGGATGGCAGAAAAGAGCAGCATACTCGGTGACTGCCAACTTTGTAACAATAAATAGGGGCCTATAATAATATCTAACAACATTATAACAATCATTAGCAAACCTTTTAAACATCGGGATGGATTTTTTTATTTCTGAATTGTATTAAATATTAACAATTCCACCAAAGGGAGTGTTTCCCGACCATCTAAATCGAGAAATGGAAACATAAGGTTAAGAAATAAACACTTCAATGAATTATTATATAAATGAATCAGTGCAAAAGATACTGTTGGATTAATTTCCTAATGCAAAAAAAGTGTGCTTAGGTTAGGGCAGATTTAAAAGTGTCTATAATGAGTACTATTACACACACACTTATATAGGACATGAATTAAGAAAATCCTCATCAACAACAATGCCAACTGTGGCACCACAGTCCACCCTACGTTTCCAAACATTGTAATCCAGCTGCACCGACTGCGGTGGCAACAGCGCTATCACAGCGTTTCCAATGGTACTCATCCGGTGGCAAACGAACAGTGGTGCCTGAGAAAGATATTAAGAGGACCACTACTTTCACGATTTGCACGTTGTTAACATAGATATGGTGACAGTGAGTAGAATACTCACATCCAAATATTAAAATGCGAATCCCAGTTTCCGTGCAAATGTTGGTATCTAACGTTGAACTGTAGATGTGTGGCTGGTGCAACGGTCCAAATGCCATTGGCCCATTCCTCAATATTGGACCCGTAGGTAGGCCTACCTGCAAAGTTAGCAATGGCAACAGTTATTTTCAAAATCTATCGCGGCGCCGCATCCAAGCTGCGGTGCGTTAGGTTCAGTCACCGTATTCAGCAAGTCAAGATAAAAGATGTCACAAAGCGTCATAAAACGTGATATGAATTAATTGAAAACTGTCGTAATTAAGGGATTGAGATACTTGAATACGAGATACAACATGTGAAATTTAAAGGACCTTAATAGTTTAGATTTACAGATGTACCAAAGATAAAGATACTCTTAATCAAGGTCCACTAAATACGTATAATCGCTGTGAGCAACTGTAAGTATCAAGTAGACACTGCTCTTAAATGTGTTAATAATTTCACATTTACTTTAAATTTATTCGGATAAAGCTTTTGGTTTACTTGGATTAAGGACGCGTCAACCGTTAGGTCATAATGCACCACTCTAGCCTAAGGGGGGGGAGAGGGGCCATGCTGGTCAGAACCAGCCACGGGTAAGGGGAGGAAGGGGGGTTTCTCACGTCGCGGTCGTCATCGTCTTTGTCATCGTTCGTTGTGTCATTGTCATCGTCGTCGGAGGGTCGTCAAGGGAACGGGGGCAAGGGTCCCCGACGACGATTTCCAGAGCTCGCCTCTAGGTTCGGGGATAATATACTCCCCGCTTACTAGCTGATGTTTGCGAGGTGGACTTTTTCTCTTGAATCGCCTTTTACGATTAGCAGAGCCATGCTCTGGGCCAATTCTACCCCGGGGCTTAATCAGTAAATTGATAGCTGGTTAGCTAAACATATTATTTTATATAAATGGTAGGCCTACATCTAAGAAAAAAGTCTACGAAAATGAATTATCACATCCCGTTAAAGAATTAAATCATGTAATTACCTCTTACTTCTTACCTGTCACTAGAAGTAACGTAGAAAACAACTTATAAATGGTCCATGTTATTGTAGGTACAACATCTAGGTTTATATTTTCTGTGAATGCCTTCCGATAGTTACTATGGTTTTATCAACAATGAGCACGGTAAAGTAACCTGTTTTATTCCAATCGGTATATTATTGCATTTTAGACCTAGGTTGATGATCTTTTGTATTTCCAAGGTCACTGAAGACATAATAATTGGATGAGCGAGCGAGCGTAGCGAGCGGAAAACGAAGACTTCAATTTCACTGACCCCCCCAAAAAATTTTGTCGGGTGTTTTTTTTTTTTTTGTTTTTTTGTTTTTTTTTTGTTTTTCCGTCTGTTTGTTCGCTCGATTCCGGGCAAACGGCATACGCGATCTTGATGAAAATTTGACCGGACCTTCGTTTTCTCTGAACTTAGAGGTGTATTGTTTTGGGTACAATCGAAGAAATATTCTCATAAATATCGTACTTTTACGATTTTTTTCGATTTTTAGTGCGATATTTTCGTGACATTTGGGCCGATTCTGACCAAACTGGTGGGGCTAGAACGTTCATATTTCACATGGACATTAAGATTATGGTGATGTAGTACCTTTTGAAAGAAAAAGTTGAAAAAGTTAGCTAGAATCTATAGAAAAAAAGGTTTTAATATTAGTTTCCCAATTTTTAGTGCGATATTTTCGTCACATTTGGGCCGATTCTGACCAAACGGGTAGGGCTACAACGTTCAGATTTCACATGGACATTAAGGTTATGGTGATGTAGTACCTTTTGAAAGAAAAAGTTGAAAAAATTAGTCAGAATCTACAGAAATAAAGGTTTTAATATGAGTTTTTTGAAGTTTATAATACCAATTAACAAATAACAATAGAAACTTGACAACAATCACCTCCACAATGCATTCAAAAAGCACTTGCAAAGGAAAAGTGCAAACAAACGCACAAAACGAAAAAAAAAACGCTCATCCATCAACGCGGCGGGACTTTAGCGTTTTCCTAGTTTTGAAAAATTTAACTAAATGTGTAGCTTATCCTCTTTTGAACCTTGGCTACATTTACATTAATGAGCCTAAGTCGCGTTCATAGTATTGTTATTTGGATTAAGGACGCGTCAACCGTTAGGTCATAATGCACCACTCTAGCCTAGGGTGGGGGGGAGAAGGAGGGGCCCATGCTGGTCAGAACCAGCCACGGGTAAGGGGAGGAAGGGGGGTTTCTCACGTCGCGGTCGTCATTGTCTTTGTCATCGTTCGTTGTGTAATTGTCATCGTCGTCGGGGAGGTCGTCAAGGGAAGGGGGCAAGGTCCCCGACGACGATTGCCAGAGCTCGCCTCTATTTTCGGGGAGTAAAATACTACCCTTCGTACTAGCTGATGGTAGCGAGGTGGACTTTTTCTCTTTAATCGCCTTTTACGATTAGCAGAGCCATGCTCTGGGCCAAATATTTTTTTCCCCGGACCGGCGGTCACATGAACCAATCAGAAACGTGTCGTACGTTCCGATCTGGAAACTCCGTTAGATTGGGATTCATTAAGTTAAAGGGCGCGTCAACCGTTAGGTCATAATGCGCCACTCTAGCCTAGGGCCCGGGGGATATAGGGAGGAGGGGCCATGCTGGTCAGAACCAGCTACGGGTAGGGGGTCGTCATTGTCGTTGTCATCGTTCGTGTTGTCTTTGTCATAGTCGTCGGGGAGGTCATCAAGGGAAAAGGGAGGCGTCCCCAACGACGATTGCCAGAGCTCGCCTCTAGGTTCAGGAAGTAAAATACTCCCTTATATTACAGCTTAAGTTTGCGAGATGGACTTCATCTCTTAGAGTCTTATATAGACTTACGATGAGCAGAGCCATGCTCTGGGCCAATTCTACCCCGGGTCGATTTCTGTATAGACTAATATTTTGGTTTTGGTTTATTTGGATTAAGGGCGCGTCAACCGATAGGTCATAATGCGCCACTCTAGCCTAGGGGATATAGGGAGGAGGAGCCCATGCTGGTCAGAACCAGCCACGGGTAGTGGAAGAAATGGGGGGTTCTCAGGTCACGGTCTTCATCGTCTTTGTCATCGTTCGAGGCGTCATAGTCGTCACCGTCGTCAGAGAGGTCGTCAAGGGAAGGGGCAAGATCCTCGACGACGATTGCCAGAGCTCGTCTCTAGTTTCGGGGAGTAAGATATTCCGCTCTTACTAGCTGTTGTTTGCGAGGTGGACTTTTTCTCTTGAATCGCCTTGTACGATTAGCAGAGCCATGCTCTGAGCCAATTCTACCCCGGGTTAAAAAATTTCAAAATTTTACAAATTAGTGATCTACCTCTTTAAAAATAATGTCTTTGTGAAGAAAATGAAATTTAACATACCGTTCATAACTTAATCATGAACTGCCTGTCCACGGTTTGGAATAATCAACGTTCCCGTCGCATTGAAGCTCTTGAAAATGAAAAACATTATACTTATAGGATTTATTTCTGTGGATGCATTCTGAAATTAGGAAGGTAACTATGGATTTATTCAACAATGGTCACATCAAAATATGGAGTTATAAAATTTAAAAGTATATTGTTGTTTCAATCGATATTATCCAAGGTCCACTGGATCTTCTAGTGTACTTTCGGAGAATTTTAAACCGCGTGGAGATTCAAACTTTAGGAACCTTGGCTTTGATCTTGACTCACATTAAGTTATTGTGTTATGGGTGGTTATAGGACTATGTCGAACCGACAGAGGTAGCTCGCTATGTGTAAGACCCTGATTCGGGAGGTCTTCGGTTCGATACCCGCTAACTCTGGACCCGGGATAGAATTGGCCCAGAGCATGGCTCTGCTAATCGTAAAAGGCGATTCAAGACAAAAAGTCCACCTCGCAAACATCAGCTAGTAAGAGGGGAGTATGTTTTTCCCCGAAACTAGAGGCGAGCTCTGGTAATCGTCGTCGGGGACACTTCCCCTTCCCTTGACGACCTGACGACGACGAAGACGAAGATGACAATGACACAACGAACGATGTCAAAGACGATGACGACCGCGACGTGAGAAACCCCCCATCCTACCCTTACCCGTGGCTGGTTCTGACCAGCATGGGCCCCTCCTCCCCATATCCCCTATAGGCTAGAGTGGTGCATTGTGACCTAACGTTTGACACGTCCTTAATCCAAATAAACCAAAAGATGTTCTTCAGTCATTGTTGTGAGAGAAAGAGAATGAATCCTTTTATTAACAGTAAGGTCATAAAAATGAAATCCGTGACCTATTTCGCAAAGAAGGTTTGACGATTGATTTGACTACTATGGCCCCATGTCCCTCCCACAAAAACCTGACATTTTTAACCAGAGGCTAAAATCCAATATGGCTGACAGGCACCCTCATGAAAAGTTACATTTTGAACCAGAGCAACTAGAATCTTGCACAAATACATATTTTCGTTTAAACTCCAATTTGTAAATTGGAATCCAAAATCAGCATTTTATTCCTAAAAGTTCAAGGTAAAAAAGCTAAAATAATTATAAAATTCTTTTAAAAAATCACGAATTTCAAATTGTTAAGGAAGAGAGCAAAATTTTGGGTCCTAGTCTCTTGCCATATAAAGGGTTAACATTCCCTTAAAAATATCTTCACATGGAAGGAATCACACTCTACCAAACTAGTTATCCTAGGCCGGTTTCCATTTATAAACTAGAAATTCTATCTTCCAATCTATGGAATTCATTTTTCGGCAAAGTTAAGAGTTAAGATTTCAAATCAGATCCGTTTACTATAATACCACGTTTAGATTTGGGCTAGGTTGTGGTTACTTTCAGAGGCAATTGCCCTCTTTATGAGATCATAACTCGACGATTCTCAATGATTAGCTAAACTTAAAACGTAAATTAAAAACTTATGACCGAGGCCACTACTTACTTAAAACGAATTTTCGGGCGATTTCTCGGCATCAACCTGATGATGGGTGAGGAAGTTTCACCGGAAAAGGCCTCGGTCATAAGTTTTTAATTTACGTTTTAATATTGTTCGGTGTTCCGGGCCAATAAGCTCTTTTTATAGAAGATTGGATAAACGTTATCGCTCTTCCAATCAGCAGATAAAAATTCCTATTCCGGGCAAAGCAGGATTTGAGGTAAATTCTCGTCGATACCTCCAGCAAAAACAAGTAAACATTACGTTGAAGGGAATTCATCCATCCATGGGTCTCCGCCTAGAAGCCAGGGGGCTAACTTGATAATCAATAACCAAATTGACTACGATAAGATTATTACTTTGCGTAGAGAATTATGTATGATTAACAATTAAGAGGCGTTTATTTTTGACGGTATTCGTTTGATATTTATATTTACAAACGTCTTTAAGCTAGATTCGAAAACCTATGATTACCTCGTCTATCTTCATGGTAATTTACCAACGTGTGGCCGGTCAATGCCTCTCGCTATCGCTGTCAGTCAAACCGAAAACCATCCGATCTCCCGAGGCTGTTTGTGTTTATTTTATCATGTGGGCTCAATGAAACAGATGATTTCGTAAGAAGGTTGAGCGTTGAGAAAAAGTCATGTCGATGGGTTGTTCGTTTGTTACACCTTGTAACCGTCATGACTGCAGGCTCGAAGCGTTTAGGAGCCACAATAAACCCACCTAGTAGTTTTTAGATCATGCTAACCAGCTGCGACAGTTAAAGAACTTTGTGAAAGACTACACTTAAATAAAATATGTTTTTAATTTGATCTTACGTCCTACATGTTCGTCAGTTTGTTACAAAGATTATTTCTGAGTAAATGCCTAAGGTACTTCAAGTGTACAACATACACCCCTCCAGTAGCGTAACTAGCCCTTGTTTTACAGGGGGCGAACATTTTTCTAACCTCCTTAGATCAATGGTCAGTACGACTAGTGAAAGGGGTGTGGGAACAGTCAGTGGTGTCATACAAAAATAATTTATGTGTTTACGATCTTTTCTGGGTAATGTACGCTATTGGAAACAATGGAGGGTCTGGGAGTTCATGCTGGTCCGGGGCGCAGAGCATCGATATTTTTTCGATTCTAAGAGTGTGGTTGGAGTATTTTGACGAGTATTTTTGTTGACAAAAAACCTCGTAAAAAATGCTTGAAAATTTTTCAAAATAAGAAAAATCTATCAATATTTATATAATATCTCAATACATACCTTATGAAGTTACGTCAAATAAAAATGGTGCCCCCTCGCCCCCCAGTAGTTACGCCACTCCACCCCTCTGTGGAAAATTCTAAAATTTTGAGATGCGAAAGACAAATTATTTAGATTCTAAAATATAACACCAAACACAACCTAAATCCCAACACCTGATGTATAGCAATTGCATACATTACCCTCAGTGGTGCTGGTGGCTCATGTGTAAGGCGCGTAACTCTGTTGCGGGAGTCGAACCCCGTCACCGGTAATTCCTAAAAGAAAGTTTTTCCGAGGTTTCTGCAGTCGTTAAAACTAAGATTGCCTCTTATTAAACAGCCTTTCTATATTCCTTTCCCAATTACCCTCAACCCTATTACCTAGTTGGTCACCTGAATAGGGTCACACGGTAAAACAAATGTGTGTCCTACAACGAGCATCCTTACGAAAACGATTTTTGTAACGAGAGAAAATTTAACACAAATACAGTAAAAGTTTATTTTTGATAAACGCTTTGACAGTTAAACAAATGGTAAACATGTATTCATTTGACATCTTTATTTACAACACAATATGCCGGGCCTACTATTTGTACTAATGACGTAGCTATCACATTTATGCAATTTTTGTTTTAATTAGACCTAAAGTTGATTTGTGTTGTTTTGTTGTGTTGTGTTCTGTTTTGTGCATCGCGAATAGAATATATTCATATGGATAGGATTGTGAATCATTAAAAAATAAATCAGTCAATTACTGCATTTTAGTACGTGATGTAATGTAACTGCTGGAATTTGCAGCTAAATCCTTTAGCAGTTAGCTCTACTTTCTCACAGTTATATCTGCATGCAGTTAATTATTTTGTCTGGAGGTATCGGGTCCATGGATCATCTCTTTTTAGATGTGGTTTGCTCGGTACAAGGTCTGTGTTCGAGTCCCCGTCAGGGCAATCTTGCATTATATTCGTCTTCACATCTCAGATTGTGTAAGTCTACTTATTCTCTGAGTCGCGCCTGTTTGTTGCTACCCCGGACTGGGTCCCCTTTCAAGGTCACGAGTACTTATTTTGGTGAGATTCCTTGTGTCGTGTGGGGGGTCGAGACCCTGACCCCCACGCGCCCAGACGCCCGTTTACCGCTCGACGCTCTGACACAAACACACTGACACACTGGCACTTTATCTATCCGCGGAGTCGGAGAGTTGTTGCATGGGAGTAACTCACTGTTCGATTATTGACTCGAGTAGAGTAAATACTGGTCGGATAGAAAGTATGGATGGATTGGATCGTGAATAGTACACGCCAAAGCAATAGTAAAGCTCAGACACGTAAAGCGCGAGACTGATTCGGGAGGACCCGGGCTCGAACCCCGTAGAGAACGGCAATCCTGACTGAAGTATTTCCCAGAGGTTTCCTCAGTCGTTATTGCGAATGCCAAGGATTGAGTCCTCTTACACTGCCCTCGGAAATCCCTTCACAGTAGTCCTCTCCAATATATCTACTAAGCTAGACACATGAGAGGCATGCATTGCACCCTGGGCAGGTTTCCCACGATTTTATTTTAAATCTATCGGTGGATATCGTGGAAATACATTAAATACATATTACAAATTTTAGTATTTGCACCCAAAGAGACTAGGTGGTTCGCAGGAGGGGGCTTTCACAGAGAGGTTATTGTGAAAAGTGATGGAGACTGATGATTATATCAACTAAACTCAAAACCCTATAATTTATACCTATATCAACCATGGTAAATGAAAATGTTCCCGGGTAACTCAACACATAACTCGCTCTCTCGTCTATCAACGACTTTGGCGCTTTCCTAGTCTAGTTGGCTAAGGCTCCCTTATACCCGAAATGTGGAAGACCTGTGTTCAAACCCATTGTCGGAAAAGATTTATTAATTTCTGGATTGTACTTGAAAAAGTATAGAAAATATTTTGAAATACAAACAATTAGCCAGTACGAAATATGTGTAAAGATTGCAAGGTTTACTCAATCTCCCAGCGGAATAGCCAGTACGAAATACATGTAAAGATTGCAAGGTTTACTCAATCTCCCAGCGGAATTTTGGGGAACCTGGAGCGTGCAAGATTCGATACACCTTGGTCACTGAATTTGCATTCACAGCCTGACAAATAAAAAAATAAAAAAGATTTCTCCAAGAACCATTGTCATTAAATTAAATCCTTCACATTTGCTTCCTATTTTTCAATTTATTATTTTTGTAGGTATAAATCGCAATGGATTTTACTCATTTTGTTAGCAGTTCTCAATAAACTCGTCCTGAATGTCTTTTTAAAATTTCATCGCAATTTGGTCAGCGATTCGGCTGATTTTTATCGTACACACACACACACTCACAGAATCACCGAAGTGCCATATTTCTTGAATTGAGTTGCTGCGCTCCCTCGTCTAATTAATTTTTGAATAATATTTACCTGCCTGTTAAAGTTTCTTTTAAAAAATGGATTGTGTTTCACTTTATATTTGCAAGTTTTCTCATTTTGATCATTTTCTTATAGAATAATATTTCATCTTTAAAAATCTATTATTCATAATTTAAGTACGTTGTAATCATGATATAACAAGTTGTTCAACTTGCTCATTTTCAGAAATAGTCTTTATCTGATCAAACACTTATTGATGGATGCTATTTGTTAAGAAGTCGGTGGTCCTGGTTATGTAGTGGTGCTTAGTTTATAATTATTAGACAATGGGATAATATTTGGAAAGGAAAATTAAAGTAAACACAATAATGCATTTCCAATTCACAATCAATTTATAATTTACACAACACATTAGCAAGTTAACTTAACGACATAAAACTATCAATAAATAATAATGAAATATTACATGTCAACGAGATTAATAATTATTAATGATCACAATTCCAATAAGAGGTTTATGAAAATATAAAATTGTATACTTAATAACATACCAAGTGTGTTATCTCTCGTTCCGTAGGTATGTGACTTTCGAGAGCTTTGGTTTCGTCCCTCCTCAAACAGCCCGCGTTTGGTGTCGGATGCCCTGGTGAATACACGCTCTTTATCGTAACGATTCATAATCGTTGCCTTTGAAACCTACCGTTGGGGTTTGATTTGGCCGGCATTGGTTTACATAGCCTAAGTATAGAAGCATGAAAGTGATAATTAATAAACTTATTTTAACCTTAAACAGATTACGTATAATACTAACAGAGCAATAGTCGAGAGTATAGTCAAATGTCACAACGATGAGAAACACGACGTTTAAGATGGTAACGATTTAGTGTTTTTTGCCAAGTTCACGAATGTTAAATATTTGTCATCTTTAATGCCACAGCCTGATAAAAATACCGAACTACACCAAATCTAAGTAGCCAGAAGAAAAATGCAATCTAATAGAAATCTTACCCGCCTATTAGCTGTACGACCTACACACTACAAAATGCAACAATTGTCAGTTCCTATAGGATTCACCGGTAACTGCATTAGCTGTAAAACAGGGCAGAATACCCTATTGATATCATTGGCTTTTACAGTCAATACAAGGAAATAATCCTTATAATAATATAGTCACGTGGACACACAAAAATTTTAGGCCATTTTACATGAAGTGTCATTTCACAAAACATCAACGGAAGTGTGTAATTTAACATAGTGCGATAGAAGTAACATCTCGATTTTGTCTCATTGACTCTTGCACTACTTTGAAAGAAAGGTTCTCGATCAACGAGACCGTATTTTACATCTACGAACGTAGGTGCTCATCAAGAAGACCATATTTCTCTCTCCAGATGTCTACAACAGACACGGACCCTAGTACACTCTCCTCCAAATGGTAAAACACATTTTCCACTCAGAGAATTTCTATTTTTAACAGTCAATATTCTACATTTTAGATCCTGTTTTTCCAACATTGGGTGTAATATTATCTCCGAGAGAGTCAACTGTGACAACCGGAGACAGAAATTCATGAACCTGACCAGGGACTGAACTTGTACTGTATACCATTAGATCTAAGCTTCAAGCACAGAGCATATCATAATGTATGCCCTGGTTTGGCTAGGTTTGTTGTACATTACATTTTTAGGCTATTCAGGTCATCTACATTACCTAAATCCATCTACGTTAATAGTTATCATTTGAAGTATCCACTGTGCTAGACAAACAGTAACAGATGCCATGCAGTTAAATGCAAATAGGTCCTATTATCACGTTTCGAAGATAGAAGAATACAGGTACACATTTGAATTCAGAATAAAATGAACCCTAGAGTCAACTGGAGATATCTAAACATGATTTTAAATACCAGGTAATATCACTTGTGTACACATAGACATTGCTGGCATTCCTGGTCTACGTTCAGTCTTTGAACAGGGCCGAGTACTTTGAAAGAGGTGAATAACAACTTCTCGATGAATAACCATCATGTAGCTTGATCCTCAATGGCGGTTAGCTGTTTTGGGTGATTTTATACAGATACACACATAACAGATGCCATTATTGTGCGGTATTATTATGCAATCCATCACATTCAAGAAAAAGGAAAGAGCACTCCATCAATTTTAATTTAGTTCTCACTCTCTACCTATATGGCCATTAAATATTAGTATTTATTATTCCTGTGTTTATAGTTTATATTGGTTACATTTACTTTGAGACACCAGTGGTGGTGGGCTACAACTTTGATTGTAATCTTTTATTGGGGATACGCTGTTGATTGTTGATGCCAATTTATACTCATCCAAACTACATTCAATCAACTTGAGATTTATCTATAGAAATGTTATGTAAGACTGTTAAACTGTTCATAGGATTATTTTACATTCTAACATTCAATTGATTTGGTACTTATTTGGAAGGCAGGTCAGTTAGGTAAATGGTAGGTCACATGGATTTGGTGTAAACTTGTATCCATGCATGATATGCTCCCAACTCAACCATTCTTGTTGTTGATTCACACTGCATATTAAACAGGCACCTCCACCAATATCAATCAGTCTCATTTTCTTGAAAACCCGGCACCTCCACAAATAGAATATTTCCGGCAGCTTGAGAAGTAGAGTATTTAATTTGTAAAATATTTTGTGTTTTGTGTGCATTTATGTATGTGCAAATGAAACACTGTACTTCTCTTAGGTTTCTTTGCTTAGTTGCATTTAATTGTCCTACTTTGTCTATCAGTTTTTATATATGAATAGTATTGACTTAAAATAAATAAATAAAATGCTATTAATGGCCAATTTGATGAATGTCTGATGTAAATCATAGAAATTAAATAAAAATAATTATTTACTACGGATTCTATTTTTAATTTTTGAGTGACAGATCTAAAACATAGTTGCTATTTTCATATGATCAATTCATCTGAAGATACATTATTCACTGAGCGTTACACCATTCTCTTTGAAGTACTGGCCGTGGTTCAACGACTCCCTACTTTCTAGTTGTTAGTTGGGCTGCGTCAGGCCATGTTGGGATATATTATTCAATATTAGTAGACCCTTCTACGTTTCTGAAGTATGGGTTTACATTCTCAAGTACCATTTGTTTCTGACTACCTCTTACCTTGAAGATTTTATTAAAAGCAATTTAAACGTGCCAGATAAGCAAATGATTGGTAGAATCTTCTCTGCCTGCAACTTCTGAAGCGCTGGACGTTCGGAAGTCTTCGTAACCGTCGCCTCCTGATATGACTAGCAGTTTCGTGTTGGATTGGTTGATGTCTGGTTTGGTCTTAAGGGAATATCGGTGATGGATACTGGGTCGACCTACCAGGCCATCAGGAGAAGGAGAGGGAGCGGCTTCTACGAAAGTCAGGAATCGTACGTGACCTGTGTGGCCATGAGGAACCCCTGAAACACAAACAAAAACCATAAACTCATCACAATACCATAAACTGGATATCATTTAGAAATTGGAGAGCGAAGCACCCCTATATATGCATCACATTTATTTGCGTCTTTGTCCGTATATGCATGTGTCGTCTCACAATAAGATCCAAACATGACATATTAGTGGGGCGGAGATAGCCCACCAGAAGGTTGGAATATTTACATACTAGGTGTACCTTCACTAACAGAACTTAAACTTAGTACTTAAACTTAGTGGTTAAGACGTCCACCTGGAATGTGGGAGATCCGTGGTTCGATTCCCGGTTGGGGCGGACTTTTTTAATTTCTGAATTGTAGAAAATAAAAGAACTTAAACGTTAGAAAATGTGGGCTGTGTGGGCTAACGGTAAGTTTTGTCCCTTTCGAACTCCCCAATCCGTCCAAAAATGTATTTAGTTTAGTGAGTTTATTTTGTGTACATAAGCTAAAAGGAATACTGATCTTCAAATACTGATATCGTGTGAAGAAGTTGCTACAAATAAAATTACCGTAACACTATGTATGTATCTTAAAATATCACACCTAGAAACTTCTTTCTGTGTATAAAGTGTTGATAGTTGATTACAGTTACAGTTACAGTTGATAACACTCTTAAAACCATTTACTTGAATAATAGCAATTCTACATAATTCTTTGCGCAATTCTTTGCATTTGGGAATGACACATTAGACTAAAACGTCTTACAATAAATTATGGTTGTGTCTTGTTGTGTTTATTGTGCACTATCCTGTGACAGCATAATTAAAATTTGTGATTTTAACATGATGTTTTTTTCCATAAAGCCAATGAGGAAACTTTGTGGTTTACAGTTTTGATACATTTTATCTGTTTCTGCATTCAATATATTTCCGTTTACTTACCGCTAGCACTAGGCGGAGTTGCAAGCTTGGTGGTGGTGGGGGAGATATGTGGTAGAGGCATAGTCAAGATTACTCCAGCGCTCGTTCCAATCCAAAGCAGGTCCTTACAGGCGAGAAGTGACGTAACTCGCAGACACGCAGCTTTGTGCTGGCGTATTATATCATCACAGCCTAGAAATTTTAAAAAAAAATTGGTCCAAGCATATTCATTGCATCTTAAATCTAGAAGAGTTGAAAAATAATGAATATTTATATGTGTATAATAATCTAAATATTGGAAATAATTTATAGTTTAGGGGAAAACAGAGTAAAATGAAGACAGTTACAATATGAGAGTCAGTAGTTTTTTGTTGCATTTTTAACAAAATGTTTGCAATAATGATTCAAAATTTTATGCCAACGAGAATATCATTCGCCGGTAATCGCAGAAAAGTAAATAACATGTTATGTGAGGGTATCAGTAGGAAGACTACATCTATTGAACACAATATTACATAAATGGCAACTTATAGATGCATCCTACACCACAAACGATAAAACTTTCCACTCGTGTTTAAAATTCATCTTCAAACTTTGTTTTCCTACAAAAAAGTTAATATTTACCATGACCATTTCTAATTATGTCTTTGGTTTATACATAATCTTACATTGTAAGGTTGTGAACCTATTGGTCTAAACGCTAATAATGTACACTCACTGGCCAGCATCTTGTTGACGGCGGGAGCGACGTTGACTTCCGTAAGGCACTCGAAGGTAGTTGCGTGGAACAGCCGGACTATCGCAGAGTTGTGTAGCGATACCCAGGCGCCGAGGCCGGCGGTCGCGAGCCACGTCACGCTGCGGGTCGGGTCGGCGTTCACCACAAACGAGTGCTCCACTTCCAATGAGAATGTGTTTAGAATCTGGAAACAAACATTATTTTATTGTATTTATTTATATTATTTATTATTATTTGAAAATATAAAACTTACTTTAATTTAAATGTAATAAATTTTGGTAATTTCACTGCAGGAAAAGGTACTTACTACCTAAATGCCATATCATTTGTCTTATGCTTGGTTAACCAAATCCAAAATCTTAAAATCAATTTATTTTCTCTGTACATTGTTCAAAGTTTTGAAAAACAATGCAAATAAGATTATAAGTAAATTTTCTCTACGTATTGTGATCATAAAATACTCAAAATTTGTATTGCTCAATTGTGGAACTGAATAGTACCTTTTTTGGTTAATTGGATGAGCGTAGCGAGCGAAGCGAAGATTCCATTTCACTACACTGGAGAAAAAAATCCGGAATGTTTTTTTTTTCTCTTTTTTCTGTATTATTGTGTTTGTCAGCACGATTCCGGCTAAACCGATACTCCAATTGCAATGAAATTTTCTGGAGACCTTCGAAATCTCTAAACTTAGAGCTGCCACGTTTTTGAGCGCAATCGAAAAATTATTTCTCATGAAAATCGCAATTTTACGTTTTTCTTTTTTAAAACAATTCTTTGACTTATAACACCTACATGCTTTAACCGATTGTAATAATTTTTTCACAGAACCTTAATTTTATAAATTAATATATTCGTGTGAAATTTGAGCGCAATCAAATAATTATTTCTTATGAAAATCGCAATTTTACGATTTTTTTTTTAAATTACGATTAATTAAAAAATTAAAAATTAAAGTTTATTTTTTATTTAAATTTAAATTAATTTAAAAAAAATCTTCAACTTAGTAATGATTTTTTCACAGAACAACAGTAAATCCGCATAACACATGGCAGCTCAATGCACCAATTACGCTCATCCAACAACGCGGCGGGACTTAAGCGTTTTCCTAATTATTAAATATACACTAGGAAAACGCTTTAGTCCCGCCGCGTTGCTGGATGAGCGTAATTGGTGCATTGAGCTGCCATTGTGTTATGCGGATTTTCTGTTGTTCTGTGAAAAATCAATACTTTTAAAAATTAATTTAAAGTAAATAAAAAAACTTAAATTTTAAATTTTTTAGTTAATCGTAATTTAAAAAAAGAAAAAAATCGTAAAATTGCGATTTTAATAAGAAATAATTATTTGATTGCGCTCAAATTTCACACGAATATATTAATTTATAAAATTAAGGTTCTGTGAAAAAATTATTACAATCGGTTAAAGCATGAAAATTGTTTAAAAAAAGAAAAAACCCGTAAAATTTCGATTTTCATGAGAAATAATTTTTCGATTGCACTAAAATTTCACACGAATATATAAATTCATAAAATTATGGTTCTGTGAAAAACTCATTAAAATCGGATAAAGCATGTAGGTGTTATATGTCGAAGAAATTTTTAAAAAATCGAAAAAATCGTAAAATTGCGATTTTAATGAGAAATAATTTTTCGATTGCGCTCAAAAACGTGGCAGTTCTAAGTTCAGAGATTTCGAAGGTCTCCAGAAAATTTCATTGCAATTGGAGTATCGGTTTAGCCGGAATCGTGCTGACAAACACACAATAATACAGAAAAAAAAGAAAAAAAAAAAAGAAAAAAAAAATCATTTGGATTTTTTTCTCCAGTGTAGTGAAATGGAATCTTCGCTTCGCTCCCTACGCTCATCCAACCAGTGTATGGTTATTTTTAATACAAACTAGCCACAACTTATCAAATTTAATAAAACAGGAATGAAATACGTATCCAATTACAGTACTCTACAAAATTAATATTAAAATTTAGATTAGAAAAAATAAAACATTTTATTTGGCTGTTTACCAACCACTGCTTGGTAACCACATGGATCTTGCTTAATAAAATACAATGATAATATTAATATTGGGACTAAGCCACTTCGTGAAGGCTTTTTCCAGTCGCGTTGATGGATGAGCATTTTTTTTTTACTATTTCTATCCTTTTTACGGTCTTCAACAATGCGAGGCGACCAAACGCAAACCTGCGAATAAGTGAGAGAAGACCGTGACCACAACTTGCGCTCTGTTGCGAGGTCATATCGATCTCTCGTTGGCCTAAAAGTATGATTTTTTTATGTGAAATATTCCTTCGATTGTACCAAAATTTAAAAAACGTAACATATCTAAGTTTCAGTGATTGGAGTAGTTCCCGTAAGTTTCATCGAGAATGGAGTAGCCGTTTTCCCTGTGGAGAGCATTAATCACAGAAAAATTGTAATACGAATCGAAAAAGATTGTAAAAGTACTATACTCATGAAAAATATTTCTTACATTGTATCCAAAAATGTGTCAGGGCTAAGTTTAGAGATTTTGAAGGTCCCTTAAAAATATATTAAGTTAACATGACAAAGGGTTTTCCACAAACCTTGATTGCGTTGTGGCAGCCACACCATAGCTTGCCAGCTACAGGTAGCATGCGTGTGACCGGGGTAGCGGCTGTTCCTACTGACACAGTGTAGGGGTCCGTCGTGTTCCAGCCACCTACAAAAAGTAGTTTTTGTTATGGAACTAATAAAAAGAGCAAAAACAACCATAACACAACATAACAATTTACTGCCAAGACTACCTCACGAAATATTAAAAAATGCATCCCACAATAGGAAATGCTAATTAAAATCTCTTCTATAAAGCTTTGCCTCCAGTAGAAAAGTTTATATCCTACTAGAACCTGCTTGTATCACGAAATATTCTCGTTGTATGTACTTGTACATATTATAGATAGGTATTATAGTTAGGACAGAAAATTAATCAATTTTATTACACTATAAACAGGTATTTGATCCAACTTACTTTGGTCCCTAATGTAGACAGTTATATCCCCATTTGCCAAGGATACAAACACCCTGTTGTCCAAATATCTGAAACAGTAAACGTTACATTGTTATTTTTTTATTGTACACAGCTTTTTATGTAGGTACATTATTATATATAGCAGGGATGGCCAACTGGCGGTCTGCGGGCCACATGCGGCCCGCGGGGCCCTTCCATCCGGCCCCCAGGCCCCCAAGAAACATTCTGAATTACATGGGCTTATACTTCAACGGCAATAGCTAAAAGCTCTGCTATAATAACTATTATAAGCCTTAGAACATACTGTTATTTTCAAGTTTTCCTAAAACGAGTACGTCGATGTAAAACGCATGTAAGTTGTGTCAAGAAACGAGGTTATTTTAGTGTTCTTTACGGATCACGCCAATGTGCATCGAAGTGGCGGCGATTCTCTGCGACCTTGTGACCAAGAAGCATTGTGCGGCAAATCAATTGAACTTAATGATGTCATGCTAACTGTAATGAAAATTGTGAACCTGATAAGAGGTGGAAACAAATCACTGTCACATCGCACGTTTGTTGCCATTCTAGACGAGATGAATGCTGCTAATGGGGACCTACTGCTTTACACAGAGGTTCGGTGATTGAGCAGAGGAACGTGTCTAGAGAGGTTTTTTGCTTTGAGAAATAAAATAATTCAATTTCTCAAAGTCCACGTGAAAAAAAATACAAGTGATTTTGAGGAGGAAATGCAAGATACTCAATTTCTGTGCTCGTTGGCATTCCTCACAGATAAAACTCTCATCTCAATCAGACATATTGCTAAATTAAAACTCATAAAACCGAAGTATGTATCCCTAAATCTCATGTTTTTTATTCAATAGGTAGGATCCTAATTGCAATTGAATGAGTGGCCCCCGGGATGCTGACTTCGAAAATGAGTGGCCCCCTAACATACAGAAGTTGGCCATCCCTGATATATAGTATACAATTTTACATACATTTGGTGTCAAGGACAAAAATGTTTCTGAAGTATGTGCTGTTATCACTAAGATATCAATTTCCTCTTTTTACTGTTACTATGTAGCAGCATTTCGATCATATTTTACATTAGTAATAAATAATAATGAAATAGAAATATTGTTTTTAGAAAATTTCAAATTATCCGACACCTCCACCATTCAGAGTGATTAGTGTGGCTTATAAATTATAATTGATATTCAAGCAACATGATTCACACAAAACATGCAGTGACCACTGTTTTTATTACACTGTAATCTTATATTATATTGAAAATTACTGGTAATAGAACTATAATAGTATATATGTTCATGTTCTTTATTATAGCCATAGATTAATACATGGAAACAAATATTAAATTATACTGCGTTTTGTGGAGTACAAAACCATACTTAATGGGCAAAACTACACATACTATATCTGTTCTGAAGAGCTGATATTGTTTGATAGCTACCGGGTACAAGTAAATATATATATTATTTGGTTAGTATTAAATATTAATTATTTCTAACAATAATTGAATAGTACATTTCAATTTTTAATGTTATTAATTGGATGGTATTAAATATTACTATAGGTACTTGATAAATATATTTTTGGTCTGTTATGAATTGATAGCAGAGGATTTGAAAATTTTTGTGCAACACTAATAATTTTGAACATTTCTACATCAAAAGTAAATAAGCTATCTGCTTCCAATGCAGAAGGTCTAGGTTCGATTCCCGCTAAGTCAGAAGTTTTTAACTTCTGATTTGGACTTAAGTCCATCAGTTCGTGTTTAGGATCTGAACGGTACTTTGGAGCCGTCCTAGTAACGAAGCACATAATAAATTCAGATTTGTTCTGAATTGGCCTTGTTGATTCTGGCGTTGATTCGCGGTGTTCGCACTGTCCATACCACTGTTGCTTATTTCCTATTAAAAATACGATCCTTTGGTGGTTATCGCTCAAACGTCGATTGCGTCGGGGCCTCAGGGTTGGCTTTCGCTTTGATTTAAAGTCCCTCACTGAAAATCAGTTATATAACTGGTGGGTAGACTCTAAATAAATTTATTATTTATTTATTTATTTATTTATGCCTATATTTTAAAAAAAAAATGTTTTTACTCATCAAAGATACCAACTCACATGATGCAGTGTACGGAGGAGCCGTGCTGTATCTTGACCTTATTCTTCTTGATCCTAATGTTGTCGCTACAGTTGTACACGTGTATACAGCCGTCCTCGGTGCCCAGCCACATGGTCGGCTGTAGACTGTCCGTGTCCGTGTCGGACTGACCGCTCCTGTCTTGACCGGATGTCGAGTCTCGGTCGGGCAGGTGGGAGTCGGACGCACTCCTCGCTCGCTTCACGTCGTCGTCGGGCAGGGCTGGAGAGAACGGAATATCAATATCATGTTTACAGGGTGAAGTAAATTCAAAATGATACAAAATACAAATGCAGCTGCTGTTTGGTAATTAACTATATTGAAACTTGTGGAAAAGGAAAAAATTGTGTGATGGTAAACTTTTAAAATGTTGATAGTTCTTGTTTTATAAGTTTTATAGTTCATGTGTTGATTAACATAAAAATTTAAAATATAATATTTTGATAGCTTTTGAATTTGAACAGTATACATTCACAATTTATTTTCTCAAAATTGTATCTATGTTGTGTTGTCAAACACTCTACTATTGATGCAGCCTCTTTTTATACGGTACATAGATGAAGAAAGAAAGAAAGACTGGTATCTAGCTGCTTGCTGGAGCTAGGCAAAATTACACATAAGGAAGAAAAATTTAGAGCGAAGAGCAATTGAGTAATTTGTTCGTTAAATTAATAGATATTTGGTGAAAAGGAAAATAATTAGGGTAATCATCCTCAAATTAACAATCATCCATTATACTACACATTATATTAATCAATAAAATGGGTGTTTATTGTTGTTGATTGACCTACAGTGCTAGTGTTAGGCGGTATTTGTAGATACCGTAAATCAGTACCATCATTTTTCGACTTTGATATCCACTTTGATAAAATGTAAGCCAGATAAATTTTATTTATACAATACAAGTGATATTTTAATGAAGAGAATTGGAGAGAGAAGATTAAAGTGGTTAGGACAATGTCAAGGATGGAAAGAGAGATTGCGAGAAGAATAGGAATTGGAAATTCGTAGGAGAGCAAGGGTTAGTCCACGACAACGATGGCAGGATAGTGTGAGGAAAGATGTGGAACAGCAAGGAGGAGATTGCAATGTGGTGGAAAGGGAAAAAGCAGTGGAAGAGTTGGACGTGGCAACTGATAACGATGATGGTGATTCAAGTGTACCTATGCCATGCGTCCGGTCGTCTGGATCATCATCGTCGTCTGAACTGCTGGAGCTGCTGTCGAGCTGGATGTTCCCTCCACTCTTATCCGCGTCCTCCACAGAAATGGATATCCCAATCTTGTTGTGGGTGAAGGGTAGGGTGCCGACAGTGCACATTGACGCAGGGCTGGAAATAATGAACGCAATCAGAGTCAAGAATAACTTGTTATATTTGAAACACAATAATCATTCTGAACTTGATACACTAGAGTAACTCGACAGTACTGTTTCACACATATTTCTACGAAGCCTATGTGTTCATTAAGGAACAAAGCTTCCCTTCATGCATCGCTTGGATGTCACGTCCCACGATAGAAACCAAACTTGACCTCCAATTTACATGCGTATTTTTGTTGTTGACATTATTCTTCAATAAGGATGATGATACAGAATGGTTTAGGTGACCTTGGGAGCTAGGGAACAGAGCTAAACTTACTTAAAAGGAGTGTTTTAACCCGGCACCTCCACCAAAATCAATACTTAAAAGAAATGATTTGTGTAACTTTTTTGGCTGACTTGGATATTGCCTTACCCATGCTCGTTGAGAAATAATGATTTGAATTCTTGACTGCAATGATGTAAAAGATCTTTAGCGCTTATTTGTATAGATTTCTAGATTTAAGCAAACCTTGACCATTTCTATATAATTTACAGTGGGGGTGGTGAATCAATAAATAATAGTAGGGCCTACATACTGTCTATTCCTATCAATTAAAGTTCAAATGCCAACATTGAAAGTATTCTATTATTTACAAGAAAATTCAATTAAAATATTTAAATCATACACAAAAGTAATAATGTATATAATATAGTAATGTATATATTTGTACTATTTACTTAGATCTAACACTATCTATTTATGTATATATCTTATTATTTTATTATTCTATCAGTTTATATTTAGTTTAGAATTACATGACAATGCCTATATCTGTACTTTGTACCTATCAACAGGCTAATACAACTATCTATCTATCTATCTAAAAGTATAGAGTTCCAGCGTATCTGTTGGTTACTTTATTGTACATTGGTTGATCGCTTCTAGATGAAAGATCACTGTACAACAAGGAACACAATGTAATATCTCACCCTGTAATTCCGGCTGGTATCGAGGCCACACACAGTATCCTAGCGTTGCACACTCCGTTACATGAGATCACGTTGGGCTCGGGATGTAGACTCAGCACGCAGACTTGTCCCACGTAGCCATCACTGTTGCACACCCACACGTCTCTTAGGTTGGCGGCATTGAGCCCCAAGGTGGCCGCTGCGCATGTAAACTGTAGGCCGGCGCGGGTCTTGCGGATAGGTACCGATGAAACAAACTCGGGGCTCGGTCGGCGGTCGGCCGACAAGGCTGGACAAGGAAATCACTGTCAGTACCCCTTTCATATGTGGGTCATTGGTTAGAAAAAATTTGGTGGTATAATTCTGATTATAAAATTATTTTTTGTCCGGAAAAGCATTGAAAAGAAAGGCAATATAGGTGCATGCACACATGTGTCCAAAAATGTACAATCCAATTATATTTTCTTTTTTCTTTTTCTACTCTTGGAAGTCAGAGAAATAATGTTCCAATTTTATGAGAGGGCTATAGTTACAAAATTGACTTCTCTGGACAAAACTTTAAAAAAAATGCTCATCTGTGAATACAATAGCCTAAGAGATGAAAATGTAAACCAGGACATTATGACTATAGGAATCTGTAGACTCTTGATGCCCATTGATCTTTAAATGAAATACACTCAGTACAAGACTTGTGTAAACGTATTAATTTTGTACAACGGATGATAAATTCTTGTTCTTCGATTTTTGCACAAGGCTAAAACTAAACTAAACTTTCTGTTTGTGTACGTGAATATTTAGTATAAGCAAGTGTATACCTAATTTTTGTTTGGCTTCGTTGAATGAATCCTCCCAACTTCTTTTTTCTGCCTTGGTAAACACGACAGAGATGTTTTCCATGCCACTTCTGTAAAATAAAAATAGAAAATAGAATAGGTAGAGTAAAAAGGCACTCATCTCGCATTATTGTTACTTGGTGTTTGTTTAACATGTACGACAGCAAAAATGGAATTCACAAATCAAAATAGTAAATTTTCATGTGACCAAATAATAGGAATAAGTATTAAGACAAGTTTAACTATGTAAAATAACTAACATAACTTTTGGTGGAGGTGCCAGCTCTGGCACTATATTATTATATACATGCTCTAGAAATTACATGCTCAAATTTAATATATAGGTTGTGTCTTTCTCTGAATCACTAAAAGCCAAAATGAATATTTGTTTTGAAGTTTGTAAATATCTGTGTTGTTGTTTTTATATACAAAATGTATACAATTTCGTCTATTTTAAGAGAAAAATAGGCAAGCATTCACAAACTACAAACATTTAGAATATTGCTAAGGCAGAGATGGCTATGAGAGATGACTATGATATGATTCATCTCTTAAATTTTAATCTCTTTCAAGATTTAATCTTAGTCCTTAAATCCTTAAACATTGCCAATGAGAATCGCGCAAACAAAACAAAAATTTACTAGAACCCCCAAGTACTTACTGCGTGTTGAGCGTGAGCTCTAGGTAAGACAGCTGAGCATCAGTGGTTCTCTGCTCCTCCAGCTGCTTGCTAGCCGTGCTCATCATCTCCTTCACGAGGTCCTCCAGCTGACTGTGAGGACAGTGCAGCGCCGACGTCAGCTCTCCGACCTGGCTCAGCGTCAGAATATCCTCGGTCAGGTTCTCCATCTCTCGCAGTCGCTTCTTGAGGTTCTCGTCCTTGGACTTGACCACCTCGAGGTCGTCGAGGGGGATGCGCATCAGCAGCTTGTACTTGTTGGCCTCGAGCGTGCTGGCCAGGCTGCCCGGACACGTGCTGAACACAACATTCTCCGTTAGATAAACTATCAAGTTTACATTTAACTTGTGCTAGATACGCACTCGCTGGAGGTTCCCGGAAAGTCTGCTAGGGGGGTCACTGGACCACCTAAGGTGTGATCTATCTATTCTACCCTCATCACTTGTTATATCTTATTTAAATCCATTAACTTTGCAGAGTGAAAAGTTTTTCTTGCCAGTACATTACCGTGATATCAGAGGATATGAACATAAGTGTAGACTACGGATTGTATGAAGCATTACATTTTGGCATGAAACTTCTTTCGTTTTAGCACCATCATGAAAACAGTGTTCAGTATATATCTTTGAATCAATATTTTTATGTCTCCTAGTACTGAAAAGAACAACACAGTACCAGGTGATAGTGACTATTAGTATTTTTTAGAATCCTGTCCAAAATCTACTACAGCTAATAGTATGGACTCCTAAGATTACTCACTAGCAAAATTCACTAAATTCATTGAGTGGTCATCCTGAGGAGTTTGATAATGTGACCAAAATGTAGTCATTTCAAAACGTACTAAACTCGATTTTGTTCAATGACAAGCATGTTGAAATCGTTATAACTCTGACGAAATCGCGCAACTCACTTGGGTGGTTTCCGGATGGCCCCGCTTCTCCTCTTGATGCTCGTGATGACCAGGAGATCAGAGAAGAGGAAGAGAGCACGTTCCTTCCTCGTTCCCTGACCGGAAGCCATCGTGACCGTGTCGTGCCTTACGAAAGTTCGCTCTGACGACACCAGGTTGATCGAACCCTCGATTATGTTCTGAAAGACAACAACATTGTAAGTGGAAGGGCTCGAAGAAACAACAACAATAACGACAACATTGTGTGAAAACGCTGCACATGCCACAAACTGCTGTAAATTCATCTTTACTTTGCAGATTTTAAGAGAAGGAAGTGTGCTTATTTTAAGTGTTAAATCGTTGGTGTATTACCGTTGTGTGTAGTATATGTGATATGGAAGTGGGAATAGGTACCAAGCACCTGGAGGCCAATCGGCTAAGAACCTGAGTGAGTTGAAGCTAAGGTTGGGAAAAAAAATACAATTCAACACACACAAGTATTTTCCTGCTGATGATGACTGCGACTAATTTCAAGTTACCAGTACCCAAATCCCAGACGAGCTTTGTCCCTTTTTTCTTAATTTTTTTTTTAAAGTGTCAAAAAGTTGAATACTCGTAGGAGATTTAGGTAATTTTAAAGTTGCTGCAGTAAACACTTGCAGTTCAATACTTATGTGTGGTTAGTACTATCTATCTACTATTTACAAACTGTGTTTCCTTTATGGATTGAAGGTTATTAAGTAGAAATGTTTGAATTCTTAAAATACAACTTATCAAAGTAAATATTCGTTGTTTCTTAGTGGGACAACATTATTGAAACCCATAAGCAAAATGTGTACAAACTATTGCGCCAATTAAGACAAAAGTACCCAAATTCTTTCACACATTTACTTTGCAAATTGTTTATTACATTCTTAGTTTGGAATGAAAATGTTTAAGAATGCATTGCCTAAAAGAAAACACGTCGAACCTTGATTGATTGACAGTAAAATGAAACATGTCTGAGAAATGAGAAAATTCATGTCATCAGAACATATTAATTTGTAAATAAAAACTGTTTATTTAAATGTTAACGTTTATGAAAGTGTCAGATAATGTTTACTATAGTAACAAACACAAACTTTACAGGTTTTCTTAAAAGTTATTGATAAAATATGTCTCAAAAGAAGAATTAATCCGAGAGATTTAGATGGAATGTGTATACATAGTAAGGTTTACATCTCATATTCATAAATCATAACAATTGAAAGTTTTAATAACACAGTCAATCCACTCATAACAAACTTGAAGGGAACTGGTTTGTATTTATTAAAAATAACCTTGTAAAAATAATGTTATTTTGAATGAACCTACACAGCGCTCAAAATTGAGAATTTAAAGCAGCATTATACGCTTCGGGCTTAAACATTTTGACAACCTGGTACAGATTAGGTAGCCCGTATGTTAACCTTATTGTTTTCAGTCTCACGGCGTTTGAAGTTACAAAATAGTGGCTGTTTATCAAAGTCACTGCATCAATGATTAATGATTAAATTATGCATATTATAGTGAATGCTTATATGATTCTACCTTACTTGATTAAAATCAGGTATAATGATTTTACTGTCAATACCACCAGTGATATCTATTCAAATTCATCTTCATTCCCTTCTCAGAAAAGACCGAATACTTTGCGACTGTTCTACTTTGTCTTGAAATGCATATGATGGTACGGTATTATAAGTAGGCAGCCAAAAGGGATGTTCTGGTCAGCTTTAAATTATGAGCCTCAATGTTAAAGGAGATTCTAAATACCTGTATTTCAACAGCTTTACTAAAAAGTGCAAGTTATCAATAAATAGGGTAGTCTGGAGCGGCACCTCCACCATCCAACATTTTTCTACTCTAAAATACTCGACATTTCGGGTTCTGCATACCAGAATCTATGAGTGAGCTTGACTGTCGTGAAATCTACTTGCCTCTAGCTCCTTGAGTGTTTGTTGTTGCTGCTCGTACTCTAAACTCTCTCGTTCGGTGCAGTTGATCTTGACGGCGAGCTCATGCACCTCTTTCTGGGCTTCCAGAAGAAGGGCATGATCGGGGTGGGAAGGGTCTGTATGCTTTAGAAGGCGCTGAAACAAAAATACATTCGTGTTGCTAAAAATTTGTATTAATTTTTAAATGTGTAATGATGAGTGTGTAGTACCAGGGTATTGACCCAATACCATCCATTGTTTAGACAAATAAATATTTTCAAGTGTATACAAAATGTTTAATCATCATAATATTGTCAATTTCTTAAATTGATCCAAAATGCATACACGTAGCAGCCACATGACTGCCACACCAATTTGAGTTTGGTATGACATATGCATTGTACTGCTCTAAAATATAGTAATTCATCTATATTTGTTGATTTACAATGCATATTTTATCATACATGAAGTGATTATTTGTTCATTAATTTACTTACACTAATGGAAAATAAATTACTTGTTGTAAAATGTATTTGAACTTGTTGCTTTAACTTGTTGTGCTATACAACTATTTATTAGATAGGCAAATACAGTAAATACATATATCTCAGAGACAGTAGCATGTTTATTTATGTAATGTAGAGAATAAGATGTAGTTACTTGTATTAGTAGTTCGTAGCGTGGTATTCTCTGTACAGGCTTGATGAGTAGACAGTCTAGTGCCAGTTTCCCCTTGTGTTCTCTTGCCATTGCCTGGAAAGAAAGACAGGTTGAAATGTTATACATGCATTGTAAAAAGTAGAAGCCGCTAATAATTATTATTATATTGAAACATGGTATTATTAGCCTTGAAAAGCGAAGGTGTGAAATAGCTAATCTAGCTATTCTCTGGTGATTAGTGTCAGGTTACACTACAGTATTGTGTGACAAGGAAATGTATTTTTATAACACGTTGAGAGATACAATAAGATTAAACATCATGGTTGTACTGTGTAAATTCCTTTCAGAAAGCTGTAGTTTAAACTTAATGAACAAAATATTCCTGATCAATGATCGATGATTAAGATACATTTTCATTTTTCTCAATTTTTAATTTCTTGTTTTTTTTATTTTTAGGTTGGAGTGGACCGATATGCATGAGAAGTGAAAGATTCCAAGACTTCTCCAAAGAAAAGCATATACACAGTGACTATGATGCCCAGACGTCCCACTTGTACCGATTATCCATTGGCTTTCGGTAAGTTCAAATTTCTCATTCCAACAATATTTTAATTTAATATACTCTTAAATCTAAATTATTAATTTGTAGTTTTAATAAAATATTTTAAAGAATCATATCACTATTTACGAAGTTAGTACACTTCTACATTATTCAAATTTTAGGATATCAAGATCAGAATTTATATTCAGTGTAGTAGTGCAATTAATGAGGTATTATAGTGGTGGACAGGCTTGGTACGCCAATGTGAATAAACTAGCTTTATGTGTCTGAACAAACTAAAGTCTGACCAAGTCTTCGCCTATTTGCCCTGGCAACAATTATTATTTAAAATCTATTACAATAATGAAATAAATATTTCAAACTCGGTCATGGACTACACCCAAGTCTAAGGACACTTAATCTAATAGATCACCGACCAGGTAACTTAATCACGTCTGGAATGTTGGTGCATTATAGATCTGAAAGGATTGAATAGTCCATGTCAATCCATGTAACAGTAGCTATAAACATCAGCTTTTGGCTAATTGGATGAGCAAAGCAGACTTCAATTTCACTTACCCTGAGAAAAATAGCTCGGGTGTTCATTTTTTCTGTTTGTTTGCTTTCTACCAGGCAAAAGGCATGCGATCTTGATGGAAATTGAAGGGGACCTTCGAAATCTCTGAACTTAAATCTGCTAAGTTTTTGGATACAATCGAAGAAATATTTCTCATGAATATCGTACTTTTACGATTTTTTAAAATTTTTAATTCAATATTTTCGTGATATTTGGCCCGCGACTTGGAAAATGGCTATTCCGATCTTGATGAAACTTTATGGGAACGTTTGATATCACTGAACTTAGATATGTTATGCTTTTAGGGACAATCGAAGAAATAGTTCTTCTAGTAATCGTACTTTTAGGGCAACGATAGTAAATTATAAAAGCTCATCCATCAACGAGACTGGAAAAAGCGTTAGCAAAACGGACTAGTGTATAGAAATATATCATAGCTTGACTAAACAATAACCCAGCATCAATAGATGGGCATAACACCCTGGAGAGCCAATGTTCTGCACCCTAGTATAGTATGCTTGCATTGTAATGTACCACCTAAAGATTGCCCCTAACTCGAACCTAGCCGCCTAATGCCGGTCAAGGCGAGGGAACAGGCTTACCTCTATGAACCTGGCAAATGCCGGCTTGGCCTGACATGTGGTTTTGATCGCCTCCTTGGCACTCTTCCAGTTGTTGATGAAAGCAGTGTACGTCTCTATCACAGGCTGACGAGTAAACTGAAACAACGCACACATTAGGATCAAACAACATTCAAATATCTACTGAGTAAATCTTTTATGTTACATTTTGGTATTCAGATATTCAATATAAGTTTTTAATCTATTTATTTTTTTAATTTAATGAAGTGAAATACGTTTGTGAAAAGTTTTTATAATGATATGTTTTTTTAAAGGTACGTTTAACGAAATAATATAGATAAATGGGATAAACAAATCGAATTCCATTTAAAAAACTAGCGGCTAGCCCGTGTATGTGTCATGGTAACTTTTTTTCAATTGGTAAAATGCATGATTTGACCGGTTGACAAAATGTACATTGAATGTAATTATTTATAATTCTCAGTAAATGTTAGCTGAACTTACCTGGGATATATTAAATTAGTTCACAATACTGAGTACCGGCTACCACTGAATGTGTTTATACTCTCAATTTTTGTTTTAAAAAAATAGAGCGCCTTTTGGACATAAAACACAACATCTAATCTGTATTATAAAGTATGGATATGTGTTATCGTTGCATTTAACATCACTTAAAATACTTCTTCGGATTTGCCAATCATTTTGTTCAATCATTAAACATTATGCTTACTTTAATTAATCTACTTCACAAGTACATAATATAAAGATTAATAGACTCACTGCATCCAGGAACACATCTCCAATCTTCTGGTTGATATCCCAGTTGTCCAGTCTTTTCCTCAACTCATCTAGTAGTAGTTCGTGGTGCTGGAGGATTGCGGGGACCTGAAACATTCACGCCATCTTTTAGTTCAGCCACTCGTTCCCTTAGCTGGTGAAATAACGGACAGTAAATATCTCGCTTGGAAAAAAGGGGAAAAAATATTCGATAATAAATTATAGAAAAAAGGGTAAAGTAAAATCCTAAAGAAATTATTGATGATCTCTAGATAAATTTGCTTTATGATAAATCAGCTCTTGCCAAGTAAAACTTAGTGAACTTATTAATTATGTAACAACCAGTCGTTCTTGACAAAGAATCTAAAATTTCTTAAATATGTGTAAGTGAAATCAATAGACAATTGATCCGTCCTTAATATCTCGTACATTAATATGCGTATGCTTGAGTAAAAGCTAAGTGAACTAAATAATACATACTTGGTAGAATATCTCGTCCACCAGGGCCGCGTCCACAAGACCCGCATTCTCAGGGCTCTTCAGGGGCTGCAGGTATTTCTGGAACAACGGAGAAAACAAGGTCAGCAAATTCACTAAATTCACTAAATAATATGTTTATAAGCCACTTTTGAACACGGTTAATCAGCATCAAAACTATTATTGTGAATAACTAAAGAAATGCTGTAAATACTAAGCACCGCGAAATATGGATGTTTCATTGGACAATTTTAACATTGAAATACGCGGTTTGAAACATTGTTACAGCTATTGTTGTTGCGTTGTGTTATGAGTACTAACGACACTTTGTCGGGGTTTTAACAGTGGTGTTAGTTTTATCTAATACACATGTAAATTCACATGGACTATTAAAAACAAGGGGAATTTTATATTTGTTATTATAATCATTAGTAATTCTCTCAAATACCTACTGATTCTATTTAAATTCTAAGATTTCCTGACAGATATTGTAAACAAACTTAAATTGGTTTGAAATTTATAAAATAAAAGTTTGCTTTAAAGTGCAGTCTGTTGTATATTTTTTAATATTATTCGTTTACTAATTCATTTTTTCAATTTCTCTGACGCCAACTATTGAAATAGGCAGCACGCTAGATGCATAAGTGCATCACGGGTTCTGGGATGCTACGTCACTGGACGCAGAACTAGAGCGCAGAGGTGTTGACATGACCGGCGCCTGGCGTCCCTAGTCTTCCGTGGCTGACTGCCAGGTAGTCTCTGACACAACCTGCACCATTCGGCCTGATAACACCATTGTGCCAGGACTAGTGCACTGATAACGTATAGTAGGCATAACAATATAATATAGCTCAAATTGCTTATATTGACATTTACTTTCGATAATCTGTTTGCTATCAGCCAGCCTGGTTTACCTAGCGATCAAGATCCACTGATCCCTTTGATGCCTTTGATGGATAATCGATATATTTTTATGTGAAGTTCAAAATCTTTGACGTCTGCCATTGACACCTTTAACAAACAACGTGCAACGGGTGACGTTATACATCTTGACACTTTTGGTGGAGGTGCCGGGTTGATGGAAATACCTTATTTAGAACGTGCAACGGGTGACGGGTGATCTTGACACTTTTGGTGGAGGTGCCGGGTTGATGGAAATCCCTTGTCTATGTGGGGCTAGACTAGAAACTGCATCTCAATCGAAAGTAATGTTCGGTTTCTATCGTGAGACGTGACACATGCACAGAAGAACCGACGAACAGAAAAGTTATGTATTTGAAGAAGGTCCAGGGTTCGATTTCCTCTATAGGCAGAAGTGTTTGAACTTCTGATTTGGTCAGTTCTTGGCTTAGGAATGTGTAAACAGTGACTTTGGAGCCGTCCTAGCAACGAGGCAGATAATAATTCTAAGGTTGTTCCGAATCAGCCTTGTTGGTTCTGGCGCTGTCCGCGGGTGGAATCGTGTCCAGCTTGATTGATCAGTGTTTCCTACTTAAATATGCCAGTCTCTAGTTGGTCATTGTTCGCTCGTCGATGGTGTCGGCGCCTATAGGGTTGGCTTGGTCGCTTTAAATTTAATGTCCCCCACTGAAAATTATTTCTGTGACTAAGTGGGTAGACTCTAAATACGAATTTATTTGTTTTATTTTTTATTAAAATGGTTACTATAAAATTAGGGTATAGATAATGCATTATATAAACAGGTATTGTAAGCCTGCTTTAAAGTTTAAACGGTTCGATTTTCCATTCAATTTATTGGATTCAAAGACTAAACAGAACCACACCCTGCGTAGATGATAAAACCCAACAATGCATCCCTTATACATTTTAATTCTTATTCTTTCATTATATTTCCTGTTACAGTAACATTATTTTGTTAGGACGCATAAGGCTCGTAAGAGGCCGCCCATGCGAGATCAAAGCATGTTGCATTAAGCTCGTGAAAACCTGCATGTCAACATCATATCCCTGATGCCGTTGACGTCAGCGCCTGATCGGATTTATTAACCATAGTTTTCTACGTTGTACGTGAAACAAATACAGGGGTAGCCAACACTCCTGCGTCATAGCAGAATACAGAGGTTTATTCTGGATCACTTGGGAGATTTATCTATTGACCTATTGGGTTGAGGTTTGCAGTAATATATCACTGTAGAATGTGTGTTTGTAGCGATCAGAGCATATTAACAAAAAGAAATGTATGTAATTTCCAAAGCTTGAATGGGAGATGAAATGTTGAAAATATGTTCTCTGGTCGTACATGCGTATATTCTTTGTAAATAACCAAAGTTTGAAATTTTTTGATGAATTTTGGAGGTCAAACAAAGGTCCAGATTTTTGTGGAAATTCACTGGATTTAGCAATATAGCTATTTAAAAAAAGTTGGCCCGAACTCAACCAACCGTCTAATTTGTTTTTCTTTTGTTGGTCAAGCGATTGGTCGTCGTTCAAAAGAAAAGATTAAATATAGATTTTCATTCATTATTAAATTATGTATATTATGTCTTGAGCGATTATCATGGTTTCGTTCTTCTGCAGCTGCTCAACTAGTCAGCAGATAAAGCATGCATTTGCTGCTCTTATTTTTTTTTAAACAACAGAATATATAACTCCTACGTCACCTAAGTATGTTTTCAACGTGATCTCTGTGTTGATTTTCATCATGAATCAATCATCCTCAAGTATATTTACACCCTATAAGTAAAGTGCGCTGATAACTTGTTGACTACATCATAAAGCAACGCAGCCGACGATGACTTTGAAGTCGTTACACAGCCGATTGGTTAATTGATGTTTAATTAAAGACACGAGATATTTAGGTCATCAGTGCCTTACACAAAGCCGTGAGTCGTTTATTTCTGACAAGCTTAATACTTGGCTTTCTTTTAATTAAATCTGTCGCTCTGGTACCTGACCCAAGCTTTTATTATGGGGTAACATAGACAAACAAGAGTACGGGCGTACCCAAAACAGGGAGCGAAGCTACTTAATCAACAGATTGTCGATAAGGATACACAAATAAAACCTCATCTGATTGTGATATATTTTGGTGGAGGTGCCGAGTTCGAAAATATCCCCTTTTTGAATGGGGGTCCCCGTCCTCTTTGCCCCCCGGGTCACCAAAAGCATTCTGTATTTTTCAGAAGGAGGGGGATGTCAACAAAAATCGAAGGTCATGTTCGGTTTTTATCGTGAGACTTGACACACGCACAGACGGACAGTCAAGTGATACAAATAGGAAGGCTTCAATTCCTAAACTATCCTCCTTAGTCTTAAATTCCCCACTAAACTGGCCAACCCTAGTTAAAGTTAATGTTTGAAATTTGATTGATAAAGTTAACACATCAAAAGTTACGAGTTGGTTTGGTGGCAGGGGAGGGAGAAGTTGCTAACCTGGTGTTGCTGGCGTTCCGCCATTGATAAACATAAACATGATAAAGAGCGGAAACCGCCAAGTCCACATCTAGTTAACCAAGTATGCGGGGCTAGGCGTGTAGTTCATCACACGCAACGAGAAACTTCGAGCTCGTCTTCTGGCCAAATTCGTGTTTCCAGTTTACCCAACAAAGTTATTTATCATCAATTTGGCTACAAATGTGATTACAAGTTTGGTAACCAGGGGTTGCGATCAGTTTGCAAGCACAACGCCCCTCCCTTTTCATATCCTCCCTCTGCATATCCCTCCTGTGCATACCCTATAGCTTCCGTCCACTACCCAGCTACTACATTATCATGGGGGCGCAAATAACCATTGTTAAGGCGTGACAATCTGAATTCCAACATTGCAGTCGTAATCAAAATGATGTTAGATCATAATTGTCATCGTTGTAATCATCATCAAGAATGCAGAGAAAAACGTAACATTTTGATTTCGCATAGTGTACAATAGTTCATTTTCTTTCGCATTTTTGAGTAATTATATATTTCTTTTAAATAAATAAATAAATAAATAAATAAAAAAATTTTAATTTTATTTAGAAGTTACCCACTCAGTTAATAAATGATTTTCAGTGGGGGACTTTAAATCCAAAGCGACCAAGCCAACCTGCAGGCCCAGACGCAATCGTACACTAGCATTTCTGACAATACATTTTATTTATGTTTAGAAAGTTTTTCTGTTTCATTAGATTTGTAACACAATATTATATTATTGTTATTGTTATTGTTGTTATTATTGCTATTTAGTAACATTTTTGACAAAACAAATATTCGATTCAAATTTCAAACTATTGTCCGTGTACAACCTAAAGTATTGGCTTAATTTATTAATAATTTGTATATTTTACAGGTCACCTGTGGTAATTAACTTTTTATTTCATATGATACCAATACCACACTATACGAAACTGAAATGGAGTACAATTCCCTAACTGTCCCTGATAAATGATGATAATGATAATCTTGTTGTTTAAGTTTAAGGAAACAAAAATTGCAGGATTTATGGACAGAGTGTTTTGGTTTTTAACTTAAAAATATATGTCAAGCAAATAATGTGTGTAGTGTACACGAACAACTAACACGTTCAAGCCAACTCTAGAGAGTAATGTGAACTAAATACAAACACGATCGTTAACCATGTAAACATTCCAAAATAAATTGAACAGTTTAATTGAGGCTTGAAGCTAATTAATTCATGTTGCAACTATAACGTTCTAACTGAACAGGACTATTCACAATAGTTCCACAATACACTTACGACTCAACGAGACAACGCTCTGCACGTAATGTTCGCGTATCAGCCGCCTCGTATGACCGTCCAATTACTACATCGAGTAACCGAACAAAGAGAGGCAGTAATTATTGTCTCGCAGCTTTCAATGATCCAGAATGTGGTGCGTAATTAAAAATCCAATTAAAAAGCCGTAAACCAAATAATGAGCTGCCATACAACAACATGGACATGATAATGAATCTACTCCAACGGTCAGGCTTGGTGAAGTGTTACTGGTGTACAGCCGCCAACAATAATGAATACTTGAATGTATTCACGCTTAAAACATACAAGATGTATTTGATTTTCAGGGTAATAATATGGATAGTGATATATTATTAATTAATTATATAATTAATAAATATATTTATTATTTTAATCAAAATAATGGGCTTGGCCACACTTTTAGATCTCACCACTTTATGCAGTTGAGCCCCAATTGTATCTTCCTCGTTTTCGGCTTGGCCCCTTTTTTGCAAGTTTTTGCATTTTTGTATGGTATAAAGGTTTACTCAGCTGAGGAAATATTTTTTAATCCTCATTCGCATAAATAATATTTTTTCATGCACCCTTATAACTAGGTATATTGGAGATAGGACATTTGTGAAGGGAGGAGGAATACAGGAAGGGCCCTGATTTAACGAGGGAAAACCCGTCAGTCAGGATTGCCGGTCTCGACGGGATTCGCACCCGAGACCTCCGAAATCAGAGTCGCGCGCTTAACGCTCGAGCCAACACTGTCGGTTTAATTCATATAAAAATATACATTTATTGTGTACACTCATATACAAGAGATAATTTTCCGTGTGTTACATTATACAATTTATCAAGTGTCTTATTACAATATAATTTCTCCAGAATCACCATTTTATATAAATCACGTATAGTGATTGATCAAAGTCGGCTCTAGATGACATTAAAAATTTGAGAAGTACAGGCCAAACCAGGCATTGCATCCTAAGCCATCTATGTTGGAAGCTAATTATATTAAACCGATCAGACCGACAATTATTTGTAGTATCTTTATTTATTATAACAATCAATATTCTCGAGTTTGTGTGTAATTTTTTCGTTGAGGTAATATTTAATTAAATGATAAACGTATTAGTTACGCTCTAGAAAATAATCGGAAAATATAAATTATGTGCCACAAAAATAGATTCACAAAAATATCACAGACAAAAAACCATCTAGAATCCGGTCAGCTTGTCATGTTTGATTGCAACGGGTCGTGTGTTTAGGGCAAGCTTTCAACCGTCCTCCACGCACAAGAGTTTCCTAACGTGACTATTTCGATAATCATACAAATTGTCATCTGTGTCGGTTACGCAAGCTGAAACTTGGCTAGTTGTCACGTTGGCCACCCTGCGGCGGCCATGTTTGTCTCGACGCCGACTTATTTGGCAAACCGTTCGTAAAAACTCCCACCCTTTAGAATAAGACAATTTCTTGGAATACTACAACATCCTGATTACTAGTCACACATTGTGAGTACATATTTAATATTAGGCTACGTCCTTAGATGGATACAGCGCGGATACGTTAGAAACTCTCGTGTCCTGTTGTTAGACCAAGGAGTGTACCCTAATCTGTAGATAAACTTCGTGTCAAGATAACCGAGGATTAGTTTTATCAACTGCGCATAGCAATATTACCTTCATTGCTTGTGTTTCGCTGTATATTAATTAAAACTCAAGTGTGGACCTTAATGAATTATGATTTAAAAAATATTAGCTTGGTTGCTTGGTTATGCTCTGTTTGATAATGAAGCCTCATGTTTATAATGTTATTAATTCGAATTTACATATTTCCCACAACTTAGGAATGAAACACCAAAACCAATATTATAATTCCCACTATAGAGACAAGACGAATATTTTTGTAAGATTTGTCCTGATCCTAAGATAGCTTAATGAAGTCTTTTGGGGTGATCTTAATGTGAACTTATTTTTATTTTTTAATTAATGTAACATAAAGAAAAAAATTATTCGAAGAAATAATGTCAGTTATTAATGCAAAATATTTAAAAAGTCTTTTGTAGATTTTTTTTACCAATAATCAACATTATTAAATCAACGAGTCATACTAAAGACTATTTAAAACATAATCCGAAACTAATTCAACAGCGACTTGTATGCGAACCCGGGCATTCAGAGAGAGTGGATTCTATCATATCATATCCCGGGTTAGTGGTTACAGTTCTCGGGTAGAAGTTTCGACCCGGGTCGGGTTCGGGTACTAAACTGATTCGGGTTTTCGGGTCGAGTCGCTTCGGACAGCGAAAAGACGGCCGTTATAGTACTGCATGTCAAAATGAATATTGCATTTTACTTGTGACGAATCTTACATAACGATGGTTTTTCACAATTCATTTTCTTTTGTCCGTAATTTTATTGAATGGCATTTTGTAAACATACTATTAATTTAAAGTTGTGACCGGCACTTCCACCAATGAAATACGTAAATCCTGGACCGGCACCTCCACCAATGAAATACGTAAATCCTGGACCGGCACCTCCACCAATGAAATACGTAAATCCTGGACCGGCACCTCCACCAATGAAATACGTAAATCCTGGACCGGCACCTCCACCAATGAAATACGTAAATCCTGGACCGGCACCTCCACCATAACATCTAAAAATATTTTGTTACCCGAAAATCGGGTACTAGCACACCACAAGATATAACTAAAATAACACTGCACTGCCAGAACTGCGAGGCCGGGGTTCGACTCTCCTGCGAGCTAGTAGCTTATAATTTAATTTGTAGGTTTTAAATCATTCATCCGTTCTATCCAAGAGACGATCAATAATATTCTTCAACACGACAAAAAGTTGGGTGTCTTAGTTATATTAATTCTCAAAAACGTTTTGTTTGTGAATCTAAAACTAAATCAAAATGTTTCCCGTTGTGGCTGTCGCTCGCGTGCTGGTGTTATCATGTCTACGTCAACCTTGGCGAGGCAACACATGTAGTCTGTCTCTATCGGTAAAGGGTGAACTATTGCATGGTGAAGCAACTCCAAAGATGGCTGATAAGAGACAGCCCTCACGTAAAGACCAGTGGCACGCAAGAAGGCAGACGTATTTCCAACTAACTTTAGAGTTTTGCTCTTTCCCTATAAACGCGAATGGAATTGGAAGTTCTATTTCGAGATGTTATTCAAACCATAATGGAAACTTTTGCTATAAAGTTGATTACAATGTATATTTTAATGTATCCCATTCGTTTTGTTTTTTTGTTTTTTTTTAAGGGAAAAAGAATATTATTAGTGTTGTATAGTTATAGCTGAGTTCACATTTTAAATTAAACATCTATTCGGTAAATAAAAATTTTCCTTGACTTCAGCTTAAAGAAAGATCAAAATATAATTATCAACCTATAACAAATATTGTTTATTTTGCAATGTTCTCGATTATTTGTGGATGTTTTTACAACCTGACGACGGGAGAAGCTTCTTTTTACCCGAAACGTTTTCTTTCTATAAACCGACAGTGTTGGCTCGAGCGTTAAGCGAGCGGCTTTGATTCTGGAGGTCCCGGATTCAAATCCCGTCGAGACCGGCAATCCTGACTGAAGGTTTTCCGAGGTTTTCCTCAGTCGTTAATGCGAATGCAAGGGATTGAGTCCTCTTAAACAGCCCTCGGACATCCCTTCACAATTGTCCTATCCGCAACATACCTAGTTAGACACCTGAAGAGGGGCATGAATTGCACCCTGGGCAGGCTGCCTACAAAACACATTTACTAAAATATAAAATAAAGAACTGTATTTAATAAGTGTTTTAAATCCATACAATTGTTAAAATATGAGATTTTTGCATTCAATCATAATTCATGAAATTAGTATAGATTTAGCTACGTAATGTTTTCAAATTTAGATTTAAAACTATATTTTTGCTATTCGAAAAAAGATCATTTATAAGTGGAATCCTTTCCCCGTTATGTATGGACAGACGAATCTATGCTGAATAGACCCAGCCACAGGTGGCTAAACTAAAGCGACCTGACAGCAAGAATAGATGGGAATTTGTGATGGTGATCAAGATAATTATTTGTTTACAAAAGCATGACTTTCATGATAAATACTAGTTAACGTAAGTATGATTATTTAAAAACAAACGAGCGAGTATGATGAGAAGTACGAGTAAAAGTAAGTACTTATAAAATAATGATGCGATTATAATTATTTTTGACGACCGTGTGAAATTTTATGTGACGTACTAGAAAAAGTAATTACTTTGTAACATACTTTTGTGATTTGATGGCAGAATAATGCAATAAATCAGGGGGTGAACTCTGGCGTTGAGGGTTGTTAGACGTTGAAGCACACTTGACCTATTTCACTACAATCAACTCACTCGCCGCTTTATGCAGTGCTCATCATATTATCGATTGTGCACGGCGAGGCATGTTTGATGAAATACTTGTGCAGATTAGTTTGTCGCCTGTGGTTTGACGCGAGGGGCTCGTTGAGCACAATTGCCACTTCAATCGGCTGTGGTTGCATGCTCACAGTTGGCATTCAGGTTATGGCTTGGCTAGACTACAGACTACGCAGCGTGGATCATTACAAACGTAAAGGCATACTTATTGTGATAAGACTTTTTGACTTTCGTATACCGATCTCTGGTTGGACATTGTTTGAGCGTCGATGGTGTCGGTGCCTCTAAAATCAGTTATGTGACTGAGACTTTAAACACGAATTAATGAATTAATAATTTATAAATGCACTTAGGACTATGATAACAAAGAGCTTTAAACTAAAACCCACTTTAGTTAACGCTTTAATGAAATTACGTTGCCCATTGTAAAATTGCCTTTCTCAATCTCGGGATAGAAAAAAATCATTATTGATTATGTAATGACATTTTGCTTCGAGGGTGACTTATATACTCCTTTCCTTTTTTAGAACAGTTTTCACATTCGGGTAAGCTTATATATCTTATTATTTTAATATTATTATTTGTTTATTTATTCTTCTTTACCTACCCAGCAGTTTGTAGAGATGTGTTAAATATTTTTTGTGAATTTTTGGAATATTGTTTCTATTATTTTGTAAAATACTAAATCTGCATTTGTGAGTAATTAATTAACATAATATTATAATTACCATGACTAGGATCTGCAGCGCCTCGACGTAGTTCCTCTCTGTATCGTACAGCTCGACCACCACGTGCGTCCGGGTGTCCTGAAACACGACATGACAACACTGTTAACTCACTTCTAGTGGAACACAACTAGGCAACACTGTAACACTCGCTTTTAACAAAACACAAGTATACAACGATGTAAAGCACGTTTTTATAGAACACAACTAGGCAACGTTGTAAAACATGTTTTCATAGAACACAACTAGGCAACGTTGTGAAAAATACTTATAAGTAAACACAACATGACAACACTGTTAATTCACTTCTAATGGAACACAACTAGGCAACACTGTAACACTCGCTTTTAACAAAAAGCAAGTAGGCAATGATGTAAAACACAACTAGGCAACGTTGTAAACTTACTTGGAAAACACAAGTATGCAACAATGTAAGACACAATTTTATGGAACACAACTAAGAAAAGTTGGAATAAGGCATATTTTTATACAACACAAAATTGCCACATTGTAAATCGCAGCCAAATAGTCGTCAATATTTTCTGTTTCCAGATACTTTTATAGAAAACGACAGAACAGAACAAAAAAATATTTATTTTCTAATGAATGATATTTAAATAAAGATGCACACACTGATATTAATAATACCTCCCATCCAACAACGTACGAGTCTAGACTTTCAGATATCCGAACAAGGTTGACCACTGCAAGTCTTACAAGACTGGACAGTGTTTTATTTGGAAACTAGGAAACCGCTAAAGTCCCGCCGCGTTGTTGGATGAGCTTTTTAAGGTTTTTAGTTTGCGTAGGATATCTTTACTTTTGCAAGTGCTTTGTTTTGCTGCCTACGCATTGTAGGTGATTGTTGTCAAGTTTCTATTGAAACCTGTCAATTCGTATTATTTACCGTAAACAACCATTTCTATGGATTCTGGCTAACTTTTTCAACTTTTTCTTTTAAAAGGTACTACATCACCATAACCTTAATGTCCATGTATAATACTAGGAAAACGCTAAAGTCCCGCCGCGTTGATGGATGAGCTTTTTTAAAGTTTTTAGTTTGCGTGGGATATCTTTACTTTTGCAAGTGCTTTGTTTTTCTGCCGACGCATTGTAGGTGATTGTTGTCAAGTTTCTATTGTTTCTTGTTAATTTGTTATTATTTAACGTAAAAATCTTACATTAAAAGCTATATTTCTATGGATTCTGGCTAACTTTTTTTGAACTTTTTCTTTCAAAAGGTACTACATCACCATAACCTTAATGTCCATGTATAATATGAACGTTGTAGCCCCACCCGTTTGGACAGAATTGGCCCAAATGGCACGGAAATATCGTACAAAAATCAAAAAACTTATATTAAAAGCTTTATTTCTCTCGATTCTGGCTAACTTTTTCAACTTTTTCTTTCAGAAAGCAATACATCACCATAACCTTAATGTCCATGTGAAATATGAACGTTGTAGCCCCACCCGTTTGATCAGAATTGGCCCAAATGGCACGATAATATCGCACTAAAAATCGAAAAAAATCGTAAAAGTACGATATTTATGAGAAATATTTCTTCGATTGTACCCAAAAACGTGGCAAGTCTAAGTTTAGAGAAAACGAAGGTCGTGTCAAATTTTCATCAAGATCGCATATGCCGTTTGCCCGGTAGAGAGCGAACAAACAGACAGAAAAACGAAAAAAAAAAAAAACAAACAAACAAAAAAAAAAAAAAAAACACCCGAGCTAAATTTTTTGGGGGGTCGGTGAAATTGAAGTCTTCGCTTCGCTCATCCAATAAACGTTGTAGCCCCACCCGTTTGGTCAGAATCGGCCCAAATGTCACGAAAATATCGCACTAAAAATCAAAAAACTTATATTAAAAGCTTTATTTCTATAGATTCTGGCTAACTTTTTCAACTTTTTCTTTCAGAAAGCAATACATCACCAAACCCTTACTGTCCATGTGAAATATGAACGTTGTAGCCCCACCCGTTTGGTCAGAATCGGCCCAAATGTCACGAAAATATCGCACTAAAAATCGAAAAAAATCGTAAAAGTACGATATTCATGAGAAATATTTCTTCGATTGTACCCAAAAACGTAGCAAGTCTAAGTTCAGAGATTTCGAAGGTCCTGTCAAATTTTTATCAAGATCGGATATGCCGTTTGCCCGGTAGAGAGCGAACAAACAGACAGAAAAACAAAAAAAAAAAACAAACAAAAAAAAAACAAACAAAAAAACAAAAAAACACCCGAGCTAAATTTTTTGGGGGGTCGGTGAAATTGAAGTCTTCGCTTCACTCGCTTCGCTCGCTATGCTCATCCAATGACTTTTACAAATATTAAGTTTGAGTGCCAATCAAGTATCTAAAGTAAATGTATGAATAATAAACCGAATAAGAAATAGTACGATTTTACGATCCGTAGATCAGTCTTTAAGAAGCCATCAACATGGGTGGCGAAACGTTGAGCAGTACCTTGATTTTTTTTACAAATATAAAGTTCAATCAATCAATGAAATCCAATCAGGTAACTAAAGTAAATGTATGACATATAAACCGATTGAGAAATTGTTGTTTTCGCGTTGAGCAGTGCCTCATCATCGAAACAACGCAACAAAACACATCCTGAATATTGTTCAACAAAACGTCGTTTATTGAATTATTTTGTATTTCGTGTTAAACTCACGAAGTAGTCCATCTAATAACTTCATAATTTACAAGTAAAGTAACTTTTCTCTCGTAGCTTGAACGATCGAGCGACTCTTCTCCGCTATCACGTGACCGAAGTTGAGCGGCGCGGCGCACCGAGCGCTGCTCGACGCGCTCCGAGCGATAACCGCTGTTAGCAGGCTCCCATCATAGCGCGGTCTGCTTCGTTGCAATTAACTGTAATGGATGACGTTCTAATCAATTGCATTTGGATGATTTAAGAGCATTACCCTGCGTCAAGTACATTAGGTTGATTATCTAAACCGCCGGCCGGCGTGGTGGCTCATGCGGTTTGATCCACGTCATAACAGTGAGAAACAAAAGACATGGGTTCGATACCCGCACGCGTCAAAACTAGTAGCTTTCCAAAACATAGGCGCGAAATCACAAATACTTCAACAAAGAGTGTCCTGTGCGGTAAAACGCAAATGATACGGACAATTTTTAGTCAATCAAAAAGTTTAAAGTTTTACTTTAAAAAAAGTGCCCCTGCAAACTTTCCCCTTTTTTTCTTTTAAGATGACTACACAAAAAGTATAAGGATAGTGGTGAGGGAATGTTCATGGTCTATTTTATATAAAATAAAAAGGCATGCACATATATTTTACTAAGGAAAACCTTGGTACATACTTCAGTCATGATTGCCGGTGGCTGGCATGTTTCCGCAATCCTCACACATTAGTCTTGCATGACTACAATAACCCTACACTACACTTTAAATAATCCCCGCTTTTATGCTCGTTACTACTTCGTATTTAGGGTGGATAAAGAGTGTGGCTCGTTGGTCCTGTGATAAGAGTATAGAGTATCTGTATCTCGTTCAAATGCAGAAAGTCGCGAGTTCGAATCCTGTTTCAGATAGAAGATTGTAATTTTTGGAAAAGCCTTTAAACTATAAAAATTCTTCGGTTGGTACTGTGTAAACGGAAACTTTGAAACCGCCCTAGCAACAAAGCACTTAATAACTTCCAATTAAGGTTGTTCCGAATTAGTCTTGTTTATTCTGGCTTCGTCCGTGGATGCATAGATCCAACTAGTTGGGTCGGTGTATCCTGTATAAAATACCGGTCTATGGTTGGTTGGTTCGCAGCGTTGACATGGTTGACTTGGTTGGCTTTAAAATTGTCCCCACAAAAAATCGGTTACGTGACTGAGTGAGTAGACTCAAAAGACGAATTTATTTGAGAAAAAACAATCAATTGGACAACATTTAAACAATTTTTGAAAAAATATTTTTAACCGTAATTATTCAAGAATTTTAGTTCTCTTTTCAAACGTGCATTTTTAAAACATTTTTTTAATATCAATTATTTGTTTATTTTCTAATAACTGTTGAAGAGTTTAATTTTCCTTACGAACGTATTTATTTTATTTATTTATCGTGTAGCTATCTCTATCAGCATATAATTTAACGCTTTCCCTACAAAATACTTGAGATAATCGCTCCTCTTCATGCTCGTTACCGCTTCGTTTTTCGTGGGGGGTTTTGTTTTCGAGGGGTTGTATCGATTTCCCGTTAAAAAGACACAAACCCCTCGTTTAGCCGTATCGCGGAGTACTCTCCGGTACGTAAAAAAACCCCCACACTCGAAAATCTAGGGATGGGCTGATGAGGGGTAATGAGGGGCCTTGAGAAATACGAAGGTCAGGGGTAAACCCCAAGGATAACGCAGTTACACGAACCCTCGCTAGGGCCGTATGGCGGAGTACTTTCCCCGGGGCATTAGAGAACATCCCTGTAATCTAGGGAGGGCTGATGGGGGGAAAGTGCGGCCCGGGAAAAAATACAAAGGTCAAGGTCAACCCCCAAGGATAAGGCGGGTACACGAACCTCGCTAGGCCGGTATCGGGGTTTAATCTCCGGACCGTAAGATCGCTCACATCGTAATCAGGGAGGGGCTGACTGAGGGGAAAGGACGGGCCCGGGGAAGAATACGAAGGTCAAGGTCAACCCCAAAAGGCTAGACAGGTTTACACAAACCCTCGAAAAGGCCGTGTATCGAGAGTCATCTCCGGATAGTAAAAACGCTCACACTCGAAATTGGGGAGGGGCGATGTGGGGTTTAAGTGACGGGCCTCGGAGAAATACGAAGGTCAGAGGTCAACCCCAAGGACTAGAGGCAGGTACACGAACCTCGCTAGGCCGTGTATCGCGGAGTACATCTCCGGACACTTGAAACCTCACATCGAAATCTAGGAGGGGTGACTGGGGGTATGACGGGCCTCGGAGAAATACGAAGGTCAGAGGTCAACCCCAAGGACTAGAGACAGTTTTTTATTAAAAAAACGAAATCTACACAGGAAAAACGTAATTTCACCATCAATTCTAAAAATTTGGGCAAAAAGTAAAAATGTTTTTTGGGGTGAGCGTAGCGAGCGAAGCGAAGATTCCATTTCACTACACTGAGAAAAAATCCGGAAAATTTTTTTTTTTTTTTTCTTTTTTTTTTTTTTGTATTTTTTTTGTGTCTGTGAACACGATTCCGGTAAACCAATACCCCAAATTTCGATGAAATTTTTTGGGGGGTCTATAAATCCCTGAACAAAACTGTACGGGGGGAAAAAAACGTCAAAAAATTATTTTTCATGAAATCGCAATTTTACGATTTTTTTCGATTTTAACAAAAATTTTTCGATTTATAACACCTGCATGTTTTTTCCGATTCTAAAAATTTTTTTTCACACAACCTTTATTTTATGAATTGAATATTCGTGGTGAATTTTGAGCGTTATAAAAAGATAAATTTCTTTAAAAAATCGCAATTTTTGGGAATTTTTTTGATTTTCAAATTTCTTTGGTTTTATAGCACCTTACATGCTTTATCCGATCGAAATGATTTTTTCACAGAACCTTAATTTCATGAATTTATATATTCGTGTGAAATCTGAGCGCAATCGAAAAATTATTTGTTATGAAAATCGAAATTTTACGTTTTTTTCTTTTTTTAAATTACGAAAAAATTAAAAAAAAAATTTTAAAATGAAAAGTTTATTTTTTATTTAATTTAAATTAATTTTAAAAAAAATAAACAAGTAATGGTTTTTCACAGTCCACAACAGAAAATCCGCATAACACTTAAAAAACTCAATGCCCCAATTACGCTCATCCAACAACGGGCGGGATTTAAAAGCGTTTTCCTAGTTTATTTTTACGTCACATATCAGCCTCTGAATTCTCATAACTACGATTTTAATGAAACCGGATCTTTTTACGAGATCCCAGCCCAAAAATTCTTCTAAATGTCAGAGAGGGGAACCCACTTTCAACAAAATGTTGGATTGTTTCTACCACCAATATACCGGTTTTGGGGGTAATTTAAACGAAAATTTACTTTACAGATATACCTGCCTCTACGGCAATGAGAGATATTTTTTGTCCAGTAGGTTTTTTTGTCCTCTAGCTTTCTACACACAATGTGAGTTATCTCATTAGAGTTATAAAAATATTTAAATATTTAATTAAAGTGTTTTTTTCCATAGTGTGTTTGTGTTTTTATTTATTTGTTAATTTTAACGTTTATCCTATTCAGTTATAAAAATGTATTTCGTTACTGCAGTTGGGCAAATGGAAACCTACTTGTACGAAGAGCTCTCCAACATAATGTTAAGCATTTTCCTGTATGCATATCCAAATCAAAATCATGAACATTATTTTCCAATGCCGTTATATCTATTTTTTAAAGCATTTTAAGATTTGAAAAATTATAAGACTTTTGCGGAATTTTGTATTTTTAATTAAACCAATAATATATTATTCTCCAAAACAGTATAAACGCATGGGTTTTCATAATTCGTTCACCTTTGCATTATATTTTAATGCTCGTCTCAAACGGTGTCGTATCAGAACTGACTATTAATTAAATACACGTAAATACAAGCATTTCAAGAAATTTACTCTTTTTGCAGCCATCAATATTCAAAGTTCTGTAAGTATAAGTAGAATTCACTAAGGTCTACGTTTACATTTAAACATCTTAGATTTGGTTTCTGGGATTTACGACATCAAACGTCACGCTCGCATTTATTTTCGTAATAAAATACCCAAGTGACATTCACGATCTTAGGCTCAATGCCACTTTGACTGCGAGGCTTTAAAAGCTATCAAAAGAAATGCATGAACATAGAAACACGTGTAACAGCTTGCCTATACCTTTTCAGACTCATCAACTACATAACTAAGGTTAGAAGAACCATGAGACGACTTAGTATAAGGATTTCATTTTAGACACCCTTATTTTCCTTCCTTTTCTACGACCTTTAATTAGCGGAGGATACAAGATAACTTTACAATTACTTTTTAGTATAGCCTGAACTATGAGACTGATTAAGTTTGTTACCATAATTTTTGCTCCATGTTAACATTGTTATTATGATCCAATTATAAAGTAATTACGTATAGATATTGCTTCGCTCTTCATGTTCGAAACTTTTGACATCTCCGTGGAAGCTGGGAAACCATGCCCTAGAACCGCTCCCCCCCCAGGGGTAGATCCGCCCCCGCTTTCCATAATTTCTTCACAGACTATTCCCTTCACGTTAATTCACATAATATGCCACTCCACCTCTACATTTTTCTCCCCCATTCATTACCAAAATGATTAATATTTCTTTAATCATTTATGCCTCAACACTAGCTATCACTGGATCTCTCAGACCATGAACCCTAGAATCCTGGTAAATGTCAGGATTCTAACTCTATTACATAATCTGATTTGTATTGAAGACCGTGCTTCGTGGCTATGACATGCATGGTGAGTGCACGCGACCGACGTGCACGCACACGTCCACACACGCATGGGGAGGGAGGTAAAGCGGGGGTATAGCTTGTTGCGTTACGTCTTCATAAGGGATGTAATCATCCTAGTATATACGGTTATACGAGAAAATTATATGAATTAAAATCCGTGCATTGTTCGGGATTTAAACAATCGTTCCTACTTTCCATACGTTTCGAACATGTTTGAATATGTACATGAACATGTATGAACATATACATAAAAAGGAATGAACATTTACATAAACATGAACATGTATAAACATTACCATGAGCATGTTGAACATATACATAAACATGTATGAACATGTGCATGAACATGGAAAACCGGCGCAAGATACATCCCTCAACGTAAACTAGGTCTTCGTGAACGCAATTATTGTAAACATAGCAGGTCTAAGTATAGAAATTTAGAAGGTGTTCAGAACATTTCATCAAATCTGAGATGCCGTTAGTTAATTTACAAACAAAATCAAAAAACGGCGAGCTTTATCATTAGGGGTAGCTCAAATTGAAGTCTTGCCTCGCTCATCCAATCAACGATAATAATGTAGATAACGCGTATTTATCCGAATAACTCTCTTCAGATTTCTTGAAATGTTTGGCCTAAAAAAAAAATTGCAAGCAAAATACGTATAGTTGTAAACATCACGAGTCATGTTGGGAAAGTAATTAAGTGAAACAGGTAAATAAAAAAATTTCACCACTGAACTGTGAAAATAACAAACACCACTTTCAACTTCTTTTGTTGTTTTTATTGTGTTGTTTAAATTTCTATTTCTATCCATGTTAAAGAAAACTTGTAAGGGCAAAAATAATCTGTCTGCCTCTGGATTCATAGCTATATATAGGTAGACGGCTACAATGACTTGTTTGTTGCATGTTTCTCTGCGTCGCTTTTAATTGAATGCTGAAATAAGAGACGTAGAACGAAGAAAACAACAACAACAACAACGATGTTTATTCGCGATTCACCCCCCCCCCCCTTAGAGAACGAGCCCCTCTTACGTCCTCGATCTTATGATTACGTGAACACATCGGCTTAAACTAGGTCAACAAGTAGATTTTTCAATCAACTTCGATCCCCTCGGGAATATGAAGGCGGAGTGCGACTCATTACGGGCGCCAATCATACGTCGCAGCCAGCTAAGACGACGAGAGCGAACAGATGGAAGGAGCTTCAGTACCTGGCACGGTTCAACATGTTGCTACCTTGTGTTGAGAAGTTTTTAAATTCGACGGATAACGATCGCAAATTTGGTCAGCAGCACATTATAACGAAGTGGAATACATGCACATTTCTGAAAACCTACATTCTGGTTAAACGATTACTCGCATTTTTACTATAAAAGGTATAATTTGTTAGAAGAATGTTTAAAATGAATTGATTTGACACTTTCTGACATTTGTTTTTTTTTCGTTACAGTTTGATTATTTCCTGATATGATATTCCTGAAATTTGGCAAACCTCATATTCGTTCACTAAATCAGTGCTTTTTCCTTTCTTTTTGCCTTTGTTCTTTTATGTATTATTTGTATAGTTTATATTTGATACATTCATATGTTCAATATATAATTAAAATATATTATCACAAACTGTTGACTTATTATATATTGATCTTGTAATATTATCATTTCCAAACTAAAAGACATCACGTGTGCTTTTAATTGTCCTTAATTTTATTTAGTAGTCCTCATTTGTAAATCAATTTTTATAGCTGAATAGGATAGACGTCAAATAAACAAAGCGCCAAGGTTGAACACTCTCCAAGGTCAGTCCACCCTTGCAGGCTGGTGTGACCCTGTGGTGTCATGAGAATATGATGCGGTGTTGCTATGACGATGGGCTTGTTTACCAGTACCACCCTCCGACGCCATCACTCGAGAGACGGGGTAAACAAACAACAACGCCGACCGAACGCCACACGTCTCCGTTCTCATTTTAAACGTTCGCCCCGGTAAGTGGTGGTCGCCACCTTGTAATTGAAATTAACCCTCGCTTCTCCCTGTTTCAATACACTATCAAGATGCCATTAAATCCTCGAAAATGTGAACTAGTTAGTCTAGACTCATCAACGTTAACATACTCTATCATATCAGATTTTAAGCAAGCACTTGTGAATAGGGTTGGTATCTCATGATAATAACCTAAAATTAACGACGACAAAGATTTTCAGATTGAAATATTCAAACCAGGTTGTATCTCAACTTCAAAAACCCACAACGCAATATTAACTCTATAATATTATTTTATATTCCGTTAGATGAAAGTTTTTGTGCATATTGTAAAATGCAAAGATACAAAATCATAAGAAAAAAATGGTTAAATTTATAATATTAAAGATTGCGGGCAATGATTCCAAGACACATTCAATTGTCGTTCTATTTGAAAAACTTAGGTCCTGTAGTAACTTAATTATTAACCGTTTTTAGAATTCTGACAATACAAACGATACTCTTGCTTCTAACCTAATTTTTAACTCAAAATTGTTTTCTTGTGATGTTTTTAAAGTAATAAACGATAAATTGCCTGCTTTCTTAAAAAATAATATATAGCCTGACGATGAAGTAAAAGTATCTGCGTCGGTTGAGCTCTCTGATATTGAGAAGCCAAACAACCTGCCCCCCACCCATCTCTGTCTCTCTTGCATTCTCGATAATATCGTCGTTATACCATCCTACCCTTCATAGCATTGACATATGCTATTTTCTGCGTCGTTGTTAGGCCAACTAACGTTCTGATTTCTAAGAATTTTATATTTCGTTTGACACAAAGTTGTCAACAACCTTTATTTTTATTTTCCACTGCGTAATATGCCTATATGGGCCTCCTGCTTCGCCCACATGCATTTTATATTTTTTATAGAATTCTTGGAAACATCGAACGACGTAAAATATTGAATTTAATTTCATTCAGATTTATTTCGTAATACCGTTTGAAAAGATCAAAGTCTCTTTTCTTCTTATTGGCTGGAAAATGTGGAGCGGGGCGCGCTGAAAAAGGTGATGTTTGGAAATCAACTTGTGAAAACTTTTTTTTTTAGATAAAGACGGAATGTTAAGTATTTTGTGTTTGTTGTTCTTTGGAAACTGATGGCATCATGAATTTAATTAGGCGTTTTGACGCAACAGATATTATTGTTGATTAAATGTGTATCGTAAGCAAAATGTTGATTTTGGTGGAGGTGCCGGGTAAGAATTAATATTTTTAACAATCGTTTTTTTACAATATGTTGTGCCCAAGCGTATTTTTTTGTTACATTTTATTGAAGTGGAGGTGCTGGTTTAAAAAAACATTTTTAACTTGATACAACTACAAAGATGGTGATACCGGGTAAAAATAAATGCAAAATACTAATGATGTTTCAGGACGAAGCACGCGGTTAACGTTAGTGGATATTAGGGATGCACACAATAATCTATGTTATCGATCGATAATCAATTATAAATATAATTTCGATAACCGAAATTTCAAATAATTGGTCAGAAGTGTTACGAACCAAAACTCTAAAGACGGAGATTATCTCATGTTGTGCCATGCACTGGCTGGGCTGATATTGTCACACTCACTATACTAGGAAAACGCTAAAGTCCCGCCGCGTTGATGGATGAGCTTTTTTAAAGTTTTTAGTCTGCGTGGGATATCTTTACTTTTGCAAGTGCTTTGTTGCTTTGTTTTTTCTGCGCACGCATTGTAGATGATTGTTGTCAAGTTTCTATTGTTACTTGTCAATTTGTTATTATTTACCGTTAAAAACTTATATTAAAAGCTTTAATCTATGGATTCTGGGTAACTTTTGTTAACTTTTTCTTTCAAAAGGTACTTCATCACCATAACCTTAATGTCCATGTATATATGAACGTTGAAGCCCCACCCGTTTGGTCAGAATTGGCCCAAATGGCACGAAAATATCGCATACAAATCAAAAACTTATATTAAAAGCTTTATTTCTATAAATTCTGACAAACTTTTTCAACTATTCTTTCAAAGGTACTACATCACCAAAACCTAATGTCCATGTACAATATGAACGTTGTAGCCCCACCCGTTTGGTCAGAATCGGCCCAAATGTCACGAAAATATCGCAGTAAAAATCGAAAAATATCGTAAAAATACGATATTCATGAGAAAAATTTCTTCGATTGTACCCAAAAACAATACACCTTTAAGTTTAGAGATTTCGAAGGTCCCCTCTAATTTTCATCAAGATCGGATATGCTGTTTGCCTGGTAGAGAGTTAACAAACAGACAGAAAAACAAACAAACAAAACAAAAACAAAACAAAAAAAAAACACCCGTGCTAAATTATTTGGGGGTTAGTGAAATTGAAGTCTTCGCTTCGCTCATCCAATTACTATTAACTATATTGTCACTGATATGTTCGGAAATGAGCTATCAGTTGATAACGGAAGCCAAACACATGACATCGAAGACAGCGAGGCAGCAATAGTAACACGATTTATTTATTTATTTATTTTTTATTTATTATTTATTTATTATTTATTTAACGTCTATCCTATTCAGTTATAAAAACTGATTTACAAAGGAGGACAACTAAATAAATCTAATTACATAGATGCAGAAACAACAATAAACTACATTTATTTATTATTATTGTATTGTTTTGACTTACACTTGTCACACTTAAGGTTGTTCCACTTATAGGTTGGAACAGGCTTATCGATAATACCGATTCTATAATGACATAACCATTATGATTATCGATAATGAAAAAAGTATCGATGTGCATCCTTAGTGTATATCGTTACTTTTATGACCCACCTATTGAAAAAAGGAGAATGCTATGAAAATCATGTTTTGGTGGAGGTGCCGGGTCATATGCAAACAGTAAAAACCTGCGATTGTTTATAAAGTCGACGTCTGTTTGATGAACCGCGTCGTTGGATATTTTCAACTACCACGTGTGACTTACGGTAAGTCGCTGAAGATGTATTGCACTTGTCTCTTCAGAAATTACGCATACTTTATAAACAACGTCTTGAAATGGATTTATAAGTTTCGTTATACTTGACGGTTTAGCGCAATAATAATTCTAAATCAAGCACGTATATTTAAAAATACCACCTTCTTTGTAGCACTAATATAAAGCATGCGATCTAGTTTTCATAGAGTGCATACAAAATTATGTATTTAGAGTTTGTGTATACAAAATAATAGTGTAATCCTCCAATATGATGCTGATGGCACACGGGGATTACGTTTTCAACTATTTTCGTTTCCACGTATTTGATAGGAATCATCTTAAACGCAGATATTCTTTAATATTTAGAACGCCTTATTATCTGGAATACTGTGCATAAAAGAAGGTAGGGCCTAAAAATTCAATACGTCCATTTTTGGTGTCTGAAATTAAGTCCGGTAGTTTACGTGTAAAGTTATACATTATATCGCAAACTTTATGACAAATTATTTGTAAATGTACAACAGTTTTTGCAACAGAGATTACACCCACGTGTTAGTGTTATGTATTTTCTTCGTAGACTCCAACTCCAAGAATGTTACCTAGTTATGTCATTACCTCACTGCATGGTTAACACAACTTTGTTACTTTCAAAGCAGACCGAACATACAGTTTTCAAGTGAGGAAGTTTCCCAGTCAAGTACCGAAGTTGGAGTCCTACAAGTTCACAAGTACAGAAACTTTCTGTTCAGGCACGCCCTGAGAGAAGTCTTGAGATACCTGGAGGTTATAATCGTAAATGTGCACCTCGTAGATATACGTCAGTCCTGTAGGGTAGAGCCTGAAACTCACGTCGAATATATAAACGCGCTCGTCGGCAACTCTCTCCACCAATGATAATATTTAACATCTATAGTAGACTAGATCCCCAATTTAAAATACGTCCATACAGGCGCTAGCGTAGCAAATTGAAGCGTCAATCTGATCTATTCAAGATGGCGATTTGGCGTTTCAATTTATGCTTTACATTATGTTAGAGATGCGATTAAGTATTTTTCTGGATTGTTTTGATATGGTTTTGGGAATGCACAAACAGAAACAATAAGAAGTTATTGCATAAGGGAATTGAGTAATCATTTGGTGTTAATGTCTAATATGCTCACCTGTCAACCTGACGGCCATCTTTAAAAATATTTGGGGCTACGAATCGCTCCCATCTACTTAACATGCAAACAGTAATTTCAAGATGGCTTCTAATTGACACGCCAGTGGACCAATGACTGCGGATCTATCCTACTATAGATGTTAAATAAATATCAATGGCACTGGCTTATTGAAGGCAACATGTTTGGGCGATACTGTCCAATAGTTTTTAGTTGAAACTTGAAAGAGATGAAGATATATTAGAGGTAGTCCCAACAATCTACATGACTTTTTTGTTCAGATTACAGATTTTCACATTTTCATTTTACCTATATTTATCAAACGGAAATTGGAAGCAATAACGGGTCCACGAATTGAAGGGGGCGGGGTCGGCCATGCTCAGTGTGGGGTCTTCGCTGAAGGCAAAATAATTTCCAAATTGGTCACTTTTCAAAGTCAATGTTAATACGATTATCTGAAATTACACAATAGACGATACTGATCTATGCAATCAAAATCCCAATATGTAGTGATAGCCTCCTCTCCCCCCCCCCCCCTCCCATGTATCCGCCCGGGCTCAAGAATGATACGGTGATATTCGAATTATATAATAACAAAAGCTAACAATCTGGATGAAAGCACGAGACAAACGATTTCATAAAGTTATGGAATCTAAAAAACAAATTTACTGTCACACCAAATATTACAGGCAAGTCACCTAGAGATATCCTTAAACAGCAACCTCACAGTAATTTGTCTCTTCTTCTAGTTTGTAAAGAGTAGTCTTGGCAAAACCCCAAAAGATTATTAATGTCCTGTGGATTATTTTATTTTTGTATTCTTCTTCGACGATCTGTTGACTTAGTAGATTCGGTCTTCCTTTGTGGGTACTCCGTACTCTGTTTGTCTGAATTTATATAATATGGTAACGTCATAATTTATGATTTTCTGTGTAAACTCACACAGAAAATGCTTTTACATTTGTATTCAACATTTAGTGAGATAATTCTTATTTTAAGATAATTACCTGTTTAATTATAACTTTGAATAATTACTTAAATGCATTGTTTGATTTACGGGAAAGAAGAAGCTTTATTTCAGACAATTAAGCCTATCCCATGAGAGAAATCGTTCCCTCCCAAGTGCTGAGCCAAGCAAATGTTTAACTCTTGTCAACAAACTGACAATGGCCGTGAGTTAACGCGGGTGCCAGATCGATACGGTGTAATAACAAGCCCACATTGCAGAGCCCATCCCAACCCCGCACGATTAGGTCTCCGCATGCAGGAGGAATTCGCGAGCCAGTGCTCAAGAACCGCGTTTATAAATACACCGAGATTATTGGTTTAGTATGATTGTTGTGATACGCTCAGTTGAAGAACGCTTGCTTGCTTGCTTGTGCTTGCTTGCTAGCAGAACACGGATCCGAATGCAATCCTATAGACAGATTCTTCGAACTAGGAACATTTTTTGAATTGAAAATGGAAACGAGCGTAAGTAAAATCAATCATGTGAACTGTTAAGCACATTGGAATGAATAGGCTTAAAGTGGCGAAAATAATTAAGGGATATTATACTAGTAACCCCGACTAAAGAAATTGTTTTAGTTATAAGAAATCCGATCCTGATTGGTTAATAATGTTGTATTGACCTGTAATGAAGTTACTCTTTTGATTGGTCAGTCATTTAACTATTGACATCTGATTGGTCCGTCGTAAGAATTTTGTTGTTGTTATAAGATCTTATAATAAACAAAAACTGTTTTACACGTAAGTCCTATCCTTTTATTACTGAAGCAATTTGTGGGAACTGGGCCTAACTTTAGTGAGGAAATAAATAAAAAAATATATTATTCGTATTTAGATGACTCCACACACATGATTTTCAGTGGGGGATATTAAATTTAAAGGCGACCAAGCAAACCCTGTAAGCGTCGACGTCTTCATCAAACGAATAATGGCCAACCAGAGATCGATAATTGAAATTTAAAATATTGACCAAGTGGTTAGCCACGATTCTTTCTGCGACGACAGAATCAGAAGATAAAATATAAAACATGCTATTTTATTTATTTATTTTATTTTAGTTGTTCTTATTTTTTATTTTGATGCAGACATTAAACGTGGTATCAGTGTCATTTGTTTTATCAATGAGTACCCGGTTGTAAGATTACTCACGTTCACATAAGATGCCGTTGAAGCGGATTTTGTTAATCAGGTGAAGATCTAATTTAGTGTCTATTGATTAAACTTTCCATTTCCAAGCGGCCTTTAATACCCTCCATTATTCTCACCGTAATAACATCATCAAGCTATTTCTGTCCGTGCATAACAAGCAGATAAGATAACACTCCATGGGCGGTATGCGTGTTGTCTTGAGATAGGGGCTCTAGTCATCAACTAGCAATACCCACCCCTGTATAGTCATTCGTATTCAAGATAGGGGCTCCATAGTTAGCGAGGTACATTTTCATTTCCCTTTTATTCGTCTGACACTATAGGGGCTCTTGGGGATACAACGCTTAAACGCAGGGATGTCATAATATAACTTAGAAAAAGCAATTTGTTTATACAGTGTGTTTTTTATTTTTTAATTAATTTATCTAAATCAAATATGAATAATGTTATAACAAATTGTAATCTTATTATTAAGTAAATTTCTATATGACTTTTTTGTATTATTGATGTGAACGTAAATGGTTATCGGAAGATATTTTATAAGTGATCGACGAAACGTTTAAACGCAAATTTTAAAAGAGGTCGTACGTTTAGATTATTAAACCTAAACGTATTTGTAGTATTCTGCTATGTTATAAATAAAAATAAATACATTCGTATTTAGAGTCTACCCACTCAGTCATATGACTGATTTTCAGTGGGGGACATTAAACCAGAACGACCAAGACAACCCCGTAGGCCACGAAAAAACCACGAGTGAGTGATAACCAACCAAAGATTGATAATTTTATAATAGGATATATAGCATTCAGATGGTATGGACAGTGCGAACACTCGCGGATCAACGCCAGAATCAACAAGGCCGATTCAGAACCACTCGGAATTTATTATGTGCCTCGTTGCTAGGACGGCTCCAAAGTCACCGATTACTAATTCCCAAGACAAGAACTCATGAACTTACGTCCAAATCAGAAGTATAAAACCTTCTGCCTAGAGCGGGAATCGAACCCTGGACGTCCCTCTGCATTGGAAGCAGATACGCTAACCACCCCATCCCCCACCTTTTAGCAAGTTTTCCAACAGGACTCTTTGATACTAAGTTCCATTCCCACCCCTTTAGCAATTATACTACCACGATATAGGGACTTTATAGTTATTTAGGTTTACCCCTCACCCCTTAGCAAGTTTACCAACACGGACTCTATAGAAACTAAGGTTTATTCCTACCCCTTTCATTTAGCAATTATACTTACAAGAGAGCTTCTTTCTAGTTGTTAAGGTGCATCCCCCAGCCCTCACCACGCTTGGCGTAAGCGAGGGAGTACAGGATAGCTTCTTTCTAGTTGTTAAGGTGCATCCCCCAGCCCTCACCACGCTTGGCGTAAGCGAGGGAGTACAGGATAGCTTCTTTCTAGTTGTTAAGGTGCCTCCCCCAGCCCTCACCACGCTTGGCGTAAGCGAGGGAGTACAGGATAGCTTCTTTCTAGTTGTTAAGGTGCCTCCCCCAGCCCTCACCACGCTTGGCGTAAGCGAGGGAGTACAGGATAGCTTCTTTCTAGTTGTTAAGGTGCCCCCCCAGCCCCCACCACGCTTGGCGTAAGCGAGGGAGTACAGGATAGCTTCTTTCTAGTTGTTAAGGTGCCTCCCCAGCCCTCACCACGCTTGGCGTAAGCGAGGGAGTACAGGATAGCTTCTTTCTAGTTGTTAAGGTGCCTCCCCCAGCCCCCACCACGCTTGGCGTAAGCGAGGGAGTACAGGATAGCTTCTTTCTAGTTGTTAAGGTGCCTCCCCCAGCCCCCACCACGCTTGGCGTAAGCGAGGGAGTACAGGATAGCTTCTTTCTAGTTGTTAAGGTGCATCCCCCAGCCCTCACCACGCTTGGCGTAAGCGAGGGAGTACAAGATAGCTTCTTTCTAGTTGTTAAGGTGCCTCCCCCAGCCCTCACCACGCTTGGCGTAAGCGAGGGAGTACAGAATAGCTTCTTTCTAGTTGTTAAGATGCCTCCCCCAGCCCTCACCACGCTTGGCGTAAGCGAGGGAGTACAGGATAGCTTCTTTCTAGTTGTTAAGGTGCATCCCCCAGCCCCCACCACGCTTGGCGTAAGCGAGGGAGTACAGGATAGCTTCTTACTAGTTGTTAAGGTGCCTCCCCAGCCCTCACCACGCTGGCGTAAGCGAGGGAGTACAGGATAGCTTCTTTCTAGTTGTTAAGGTTGCCTCCCCCAGCCCTCACCACGCTTGGCGTAAGCGAGGGAGTACAGGATAGCTTCTTTCTAGTTGTTAAGGTGCATCCCCCAGCCCTCACCAAAGCTTGGCGTAAGCGAGGGAGTACAAAATAGCTTCTTTCTAGTTGTTAAGGTGCATCCCCCAGCCCTCACCACGCTTGGCGTAAGCGAGGGAGTACAGGATAGCTTCTTTCTAGTTGTTAAGGTGCCTCCCCCAGCCCTCACCACGCTTGCGTAAGCGAGGGAGTACAGGATAGCTTCTCTCTAGTTGTTAAGGTGCCTCCCCCAGCCCTCACCACGCTTGGCGTAAGCGAGGGAGTACAGGATAGCTTCTTTCTAGTTGTTTAAGGTGCCTCCCCCAGCCCCACCACGCTTGGCGTAAGCGAGGGAGTACAGGATAGCTTCTTTCTAGTTGTTAAGGTGCATCCCCCAGCCCTCACCACGCTTGGCGTAAGCGAGGGAGTACAGGATAGCTTCTTTCTAGTTGTTAAGGTGCATCCCCCAGCCCTCACCACGCTTGGCGTAAGCGAGGGAGTACAGGATAGCTTCTTTCTAGTTGTTAAGGTGCCTCCCCCAGCCCTCACCACGCTTGGCGTAAGCGAGGGGAGTACAGGATAGCTTCTCTCTAGTTGTTAAGGTGCCTCCCCAGCCCTCACCACGCTTGGCGTAAGCGAGGAAGTACAGGATAGCTTCTTTCTAGTTGTTAAGGTGCATCCCCCAGCCCTCACCACGCTTGGCGTAAGCGAGGGAGTACAGGATAGCTTCTTTCTAGTTGTTAAGGTGCCTCCCCCAGCCCTCACCACGCTTGGGCGTAAGCGAGGGAGTACAGGATAGCTTCTTTCTAGTTGTTAAGGTGCATCCCCCAGCCTCACCACGCTTGGCGTAAGCGAGGGAGTACAGGATAGCTTCTTTCTAGTTGTTAAGGTGCATCCCCCAGCCCTCACCACGCTTGGCGTAAGCGAGGGAGTACAGGATAGCTTCTTTCTAGTTGTTAAGGTGCATCCCCCAGCCCTCACCACGCTTGGCGTAAGCGAGGGAGTACAGGATAGCTTCTTTCTAGTTGTTAAGGTGCCTCCCCACAGCCCTCACCACTCTTGGCGTAAGCGAGGGAGTACAGGATAGCTTCTTTCTAGTTGTTAAGGTGCCTCCCCCAGCCCTCACCACGCTTGGCGTAAGCGAGGGAGTACAGGATAGCTTCTTTCTAGTTGTTAAGGTGCATCCCCCAGCCCTCACCACGCTTGGCGTAAGCGAGGGAGTACAGGATAGCTTCTTTCTAGTTGTTAAGGTGCCTCCCCCAGCCCTCACCACGCTTGGCGTAAGCGAGGGAGTATGAATGGAGGTCAAGACCGCTAGGGTCGCAGGTCACACGAGGTCAGAAAAGGTCGACTGCGATCACGTGCTGCCGCCAGTCCGACATATCGATTTCATGCGCTACTGATGCTCGCAGCCACTTTTTGTCTCCGCTGATAAACAAAGTGGCCACTTGATGAAGCCACTCCCTCCCTCACTTGTTTCAAGTGGGGGATGACATGACGACACGTGGCCTACTCCTGATAGACAATTTGTACAAAGTTATTCTCTTTGTCTTCGGTTATAGTGTTACAGATTCCACAGCATCTTCCCCTCCATCGTTTTATCTTACATTCATCTGATATGCAACTCGACCGCCAGAACGTTGCCAACTCCTCTATAACTCATTTCGTGAAAACAACCCTAATTCATTTCGCACAAACTTGTAACTTGTAAAATAAGTATAACTTCATAAATCTTTAGATATCGTCCACAAAATGTGAAAGCAAATTATTTACGGACTTATTGAAGCAAATAATTAATAGACCATTCGCGATTTTTTGTGATAACGTACAACATTATATTTTACATAGAAATTAATCATATTTTTATAAATTACGTGAACATAATAATTTTGTACTTACATAAAATAAATAAATAAATTGTATTTAGAGTCTACCCACTCAGTTACAAAAATGATTTTCAGTGGGGGACAGTAAATCAAAGCGACCAAGCCAACCCTGTAGTACTTCAATACATAACGTATATGGCCAAATTTGTACTATTTAATGGAAATGTTTCTATTTATTAAAAAGTTAACTTGAGGGTAGTGATTATTTGACGATTATTTCTCGATTGGGTTAGTCGAGATTAGGTGGAATATTAAATATTATTTGTTGATCGCTTTCATTGTTTTTTTTTTAACAATAAGTACATTTTCAATCACGTTGTAGATAAACATGTGTTAAAATGCCCTGTGTGTACGCATCATCTTTCTGAATGTCATTTCCAAACTCACAACAGTTTCAAACAATGCAAGTGATTGACGTAACTAGACCATACAATAACGATTACTTGCACGGGTGAGCAATATGTTGCATAAATATAGGCACGTGCATTGCAACGTGCAGGTATAATGCACTATTGATTTCCAGACCAATTACGAAGCTTGCCAAGAATCCTACACCAAGCTAATTGGAATTAGAGTGAATATAAGAAGAGTTTCTTTAAAGGAAAATTAGAAAAACAATTTATGAACCACTCATTTGAAGACTACCGCGTAAAGCACTGAGGTTTTGAAATGTTAATATTTTTCATTTTTCCTCTATCGTCATTTTAAGGAAATGGTGTAATGTAAATGTATATTATTTTGGTCTATCCGAGAGTCGTAGGTCTTCGATCGCAATAGACGGCAATAATAGTATTTATATAAACAAAATCAATTAAAGACTAGACTAGACTGTACTTCAATCCAGAATTAAACACAAACCATTGCAGTGCTTATAGAAAGGGATCTGATTGACTGAAGATTGGAGCTAGAAGGATTAAAAATAAACTCTGCGAATTGGCAGAGAAAAGTTTATCTATCTCCAAAGCTAAATTGGATTATCCTTGATTTCGTTTTAAAACTGATGTATACAAAAATACATTTTTGATGCGCATGTTTTGAGAAACTTGAAATAAATACATTGTTTTTAAAGCAGCCTTTCAATGCAGAAAGCACGATGCCTTATAACTTAAATCGTACCAACAGATCAGCGGTAACTCTTGCTCGGGATGTCACGGATTCGAATCCCGCCACCGGCAAACCTGACTAAAAGTTTTTTCCGAGGTTTTGCTAATGCAAGAGATTTGTCTCCTAAACAGCCATGTAAAAAACATTCCCTTCACAATTGTCCAAATTTTCCAAAAAATGGTTGAACACCTGGAGAGTGTCATGCATTGCACCGCAGACTTTCCCACAATTAATGTAAAATAATTTATTGAGTTATTTATCTTAATTAAATCGTGCGGGACTCACATTATTTTTATGCGAGTATTATTTCATAAATACTGTAGGCAAGATAGGGCAAGCGCTTTCTCAAAGGTAACATTTTGAATGTGTTTCTTCAAATATTTGTTTGCTAACGACGCATTCAATAATAATTTAATATCTTATTGTTTCAGCTCTTCAGGCGGTTCGAACGACGAGCAGAACAACTCAGTTTGTAAGTTATACAATTACACTTAAAAATAACTAAATTAAGACCCTTAAACAATTCTTTGGAGAATTCATAAGCGCAAATGTTGTCTTTGATACTTAAGACTAAAAATGTTAAACACGATATAGTCGCTACCCTGGGAACTCCGTGTTGATAATGCACGCACTTCGCTACGCGTGACCAAACACAGTTTACACTTTTAATTAAGAGTAGGATAATACAAGCTTAAAAGAGGACCTAGAAATGCAGCTTGAGGAACTTAATGTGACGTATACTGCACGCTTGATGCCACGTGACTCGAGGCAGATCATAATGGAAGTGATTTCAGTATTTGAAATACAACAGAGAATACAAGAAAATGCTACGGCCTAAAACTTCTGCTTGGGTAACACATAGGTTTATCGCAAGTGCAGTTAACCATGTACGGTAGGTGTGGGTATATGATATTGGATTGGTGGAGGCTATCGCAACAAGTTTTTCAAAAAAGAGATGGATCCCGGAATGAAGGCCAGTGGAGCATTATCTGTCATCTAAAGAGTCGAGAGAAAATTAATAGGACGTAGAACCCGTGTGAGAAACTCGCCAGAGAGCTGTGATTGAAATTTAATACGCTTGGCCTTATGGTGCCTAATAAGATGAAAAGAAAGATGGGCAGAATGGGACCCAGAATATTTTCTTGAGGAATTCTTCGGATTTGTAGAATACAGTTCACCTTTCCTGGTCCACAGGTCAATAGGTAAATATACTGTTTCGTGGATGGACTTGGAGACAAGAGGTAAGAAATAATAGGACCTAGAACTCTTCCTTGAGGAACTCGCCTATGTAGTATGAGTATAGAAATATGATCTATGAGAAAAGAATTGAACATAGAGCGAGTCCTTGCACAACAGCTTTCCGCTGCAGTTCTGGTGCAGTTCCACAATTCTGGAATGGAGTGATGTAAAGTAGAATATATTAAGTAAATGAGGCCTAGAACGCAGCCTTAACAACACTTACACTTAAGAGAATAGAGAAGAGAATGGGCCTAGAACGCATCCTTGAGGAACTCACCGGTGCGGTTCTAGTGCAGTTCCACACGCCAGGCCCCACGTGACCAGGCACCGGAACAGCCGACTCGTCTTCGTCCTCGGACGGCGGTTGTGTCACCTGGTGAGGATTACCCGAGCCGAGTGTCGGATCACTCAGACGAAGGCGCAGTCCGTCGCGAGATACACTGTTGAACCCACTCATCATCGTCGACACCATCCCCAGTCATACCCACTCATGCCCAGCTTGCCCGCGATGCATCACAAGTGTAATCCGCAACAATCGATCACTTCATCGCGTAACCTCACATGTCCTACGCGTAAGCCGATTGGATTACGTAAAAGTTACGTAATAAAATTAAACATGTTCGATGTATATAACCTTTTTAGGTACAAGTTAATTCTACAAAATAATAGATGATTAAATACTTAGATCTGTTGCAGATTAATTTATTGAATTGTTGCGCTGTGACTGTGCGCGATGCGAAGATGCACAAGTACAAGTCATAAATTATTAGACTTGAGCTTGATGTATGTCCTCGTAGCATCCAATTAGGCGTCTAAATTACCAATAGGCGTGTTTTAATTACAACCGTGATTACCACTTAAAGCTTCGAGTAAGAAAAAACTGCATTGCCGATGTGGTCGATCGACATTTTCGAGGGCAGTTTCAAAAAAAATATTTTCGTATTTGAGGACGTTGTTGTATTCTGACTATTCACGGTAATGGTTTAATTTAGAGCGAAGGTAAATTAACGGTCAGTTTACTGTAGATGGATTTCAATCCTCCCTCGCGCAGCGGCGAACCGAATCCTGGAACACTTTGAACCCCATCGTCGGCCAAAACTCCCGAAGAAAATCCGACTTTCCCGTTCACCTCGACAAACGACGTCCATTCGTCAGCTAATTACTATCGGTCCGCGCGTCTAAATCTGGCATTTTGCCATAATACCTGTTGCCACACCTACGGTATCGTCTGTGAGGGGGCCAGGGTTCTATCGCCTGACTCTCCGTGGCGGGTCGCACTACTGAGCTCCCGAGTCTGCCTGGACTGATGAAGCACGCAGCGTCGCGACGGGGCTGGCGACCTGCGCAGACGCGACGCGCCGTTGCCTGGATACCTAGACCAACTCTGGCGCCCAACGCAGAACACTCGATAGGACTTGAAGGAAACGATAAGGGGGTTTCGATGGGCCGATATTATAAACGTGTGGCGGAGACGCGTGCATTAAGTGTCGAATACCTCATGCTGTTTGCCAGACTCTGTACACTCTCTTCGGTAGAAGAAAAGTACCAACTTTAAATTTAAACACTCCAGTCCAGGCTATGCTACATTCAACACAAATAATACACCACCCGTCAAAAGAAGCTCACCAGATACATTGGCGAATTTCGAAAATATGTGTAGAAGAATCCTCCTGATGTTACAGATGTTAGTACTTTAGACAGAAATTAAAAAGTGACTACACCGGGATCGAACCCGGGACCTTGGCTTTCCGGGCCCGGTGTAGTCACTTTTTTATTTCTGTCTAAAGTACTAACATAATAGCGTCATAATCGCCTACTATAAAGCCAAGGTTAAACGTATATATTCACTCTTTGAATGAATTAAAATACCATCTTTACAAATAAAAATCGACTACGTTCAACAGAACTAACACACAAATAACTATGTTCAGGATACGCAATCTTATATACGAGAAGAAAACGCCATTAGTGACATCGAAAATATACTTTATCTCCTTAGTAAAACAAACACAATATAATTATGTTACTAATCAGAAGTAGAAATAACCCCGTCATAAGAGCTGAAATTTGATTCCAAAAAAAAAAATTCTACTTCTTACATCAACACGATATTGACTGTCTTGAGTACTCAGCAATAGAAGAACAAAGTGTCAGCCACATAATTTAATTAAACGTTTCCCCGATCAATGAAAGAAAAACTGCCACCTGTTACGCCAAGCCCAGGCATGTCTCTGTATACCTCCCGACTGCTTGCTATTATAACAGCTCATTTAAAGGGGTTAAAAACCCCAAAAATTATTTTTTACCACGTGATCTATAGCACAATACTACACTTAAATGACCATATAAAAAATTATATCTTGTAACTGTGATTTAACACGATTTTTTTATTTTTTTTGATAATGAAATTGGCAAAAATTGGTGTTTTGGAAAATTTCCTAAATCGGCTTTAACCTGCTTCTTTTTTGGTCCACATAGATAATAGAGCATAGTACCAATCTAAAATGCCCCTTTATAACATCGTGTCTTGAAACTGTGCCCAAATATACCCTCAAACACGCAAAAATATGCATTCCAAAATCACACCCCAACTTGGTAATCAGCATATTTTGACCGAACTACTTGCCCAAATTACAAAACAAAATATAGAGAATTTACAGAAAAGGCTGTCGAGTACGTCAATAATGGCCAATATTTTTTGGATCAAAATCCTCCAAGGTCACGGGGCATAAAGATCGTCCCCATGTTATTTCTTATGGGAGATTTTTGCCGATGGGACCTAGCTCGAAAAATGCCATGTTTGACAATTTTTTGGGAGGTCATGGTGGCCCCAATAATGTTTCTGTTAATTGCTAAATTCATTACTAGTTAGCCTGAATGAAATATATTTTTTGAGTTTAGCGGTTAAATACCCCGATTACAAAAAGTATCTGATAAACATTCCATCACTTTCGTGTTTTAGTAAACGGATAGAAGTTAAATGTTTGTTGTCTTCCTTTGTATATCAGTTTTTTAACTGAATAGGGTAGACGTTAAATAAATAAATAAATTTTAAATGACAAAAATGTTTTAAAAATTGCTAAATGATTCGTTGTCACCCCTAAACATGGTGGTATATATCTTTAGGTGATTTCACTGCCAGAATTCTGTGTTCGCTTAATGCACACAGTGCAGGCGGTCGCCGACAGAATGCGCGACGTGTCAGGTGGTAGTCACGTGACATAGAACTTACAAGATGGCGCCCTTGGGGACCAATCAGATGGCTCGAATTCGGAAATTCGAATGTTCCGCCTACGGATCTGAATGCACGGCCTTCAATACAGTGCATACACACCGCCATCTCTCGAGGTATTAGAGTCGATAAAGAAGTTTGGAAAAACTTCTTTATCGACTTTCTCGTCACGTGACTACCACCTGACACGTCGCGATCCTGGCGGATTCCGTCTGAACTGCGTGCATTAAGCGACCACAAAAATAGCATTGCTGGATACGCAAGTGAAATCACCTAAAGATATATACCACCATGCCCCTAAAGAACACTTTATGGATATTTGCTTATATTTTTCTATTCATTATTGAGTATCGGATATCTACAGTAGCTTTTAAAACCGGGGACAATAAAGCGCGCTACTTAACAACACTGGTTATTTATAGAAACATTGCAGTTAAGTTTAAGTTACTTGCCAGTGAAAGTTTCAAAAGTTAAAAGTTTCTCATCAAAAAAAGTAACTGAAGAGTTTTTATGCATATTGATTAATAAAAGTTACTAGGAAATTAATGGGAATAGTAGCAGTTTCATGAAATAATAGACGCTGACTGAAGCTTAAAAGAATATTTATAGTTATCAATTTACAAAGCTTGTTATTTTTCATCGCTCTGAAATTTGGGTTATAATAGACAATTATTAAGCGTAATGTATAAAAGGCTTTTGCTTGGCAATAGCTTTTTCAATTTTCATGTTAGTATCATATCTTTTATCGTGAAAACTTACTGCTATGATAAAAAGAACGTGGTACGTAATAAGTTACTTAAAAATTACGCTCCACTCTGCGTGAGATAGCTCACGCATGCATAAACCGGAAGTAGTTCTGTTCCTCGCGACTACTTCCTATTTGCTCGTACCCACTCGTCGTCGCCACGCGCAAATATTTGGCTTGTCCGTAAACAAAGTGTCGTAGGATGCACTTTTATCACCTTCAAGTAGAAATAGAACGGTTTACGACAGTCGTAAATTACTGTGCGATTTCATTGCTGATATAAATCAGAAGAAAATGTTGCGTCGATGAGGAATAAAATCGAACGTACGGTCAAAGTGGCTGATGAATTCAATGCTTCGTCAGTCGAATGTGTGTGAGCAATTTCACGCTATTCTCTTCCGAAAGCTATTTGAAAAGAACTTAAAGCTTAGTCATTGTTAAAATGATTAACAAAAGCATTGATTAGGGAATTGTATACTCATCAATAATATTCGTTGTAAAGAATACCCATCTGAATGCAGAGAAGAGATTTTCAATTTACAGTTCGGTGGGGGTCTTTTATTTCCCAGTCATTATTTTGTCAACGCAGTTTTTACGTGAGTGTTGTATTGTTAACATTTTGATAGTAATTAACTTATAAAAATAAAACTATACAACAGGTAGAATAAAAATATTTGTAAATAACAGAAAAGACAAATGATTTGTATTTTTGATGGTCATTAACTTATCTACAATACTAAGCAATTTACAAAAATCAAAATAAATAATATTATACTGTAGGAAATCCGAACCGGGACAAATTGACCCATTCAGATGACTTCTTAATACTAGGGAAACGCCAAAGTCGTTGTTAGACGAGTGAGTGAGCCATGTGTTGAGTACCCGGTAACATTTCTTTTCTTCCCCTTACCTTAGGCCTCCCTAGCCTATCATATAGGCTACATTGGAGCATTTTGGCCTAAACTATGGCCTAAACATTTACACAACTCCCGGACCAACAATCTAACATTAAGCAAGACCCGGCAGTCACACGGAATATTCAGTTGAAGACTGCCAACAACAGCAACCTCCGGCACAGTGATTTCCACCAATACCCTATTATCTATACGAATATAATTATCAAACTTAAATGCAAATGTTCCCGGGTACTCACCACATGACTCGCTCACTCGTCTAACTACGACTTTGGCGTTTCCCTAGTCTAGTTGGCTTAAGCGCCCTTGTAGCCGAAATGTGGGAGACGTGGGTTCAATCCCCTGGTCGGGAAAGATTTTGTAATTTCTAGATTGCATTTCAAAAATAATTATAAACATGTTTTGAAATGCATATAACGCAGTGTAGTCCATCATCTGTGGCAATAGGGCCTACCACAGTATAACCCATAGAGAAATAACCGGGGAAGAGTGGAAACACAATGTTAAATAGCGGAACCGCAAAAATTAGTTTAGAAGTTCGGAAGATTAATTCATAGAAAGCAGCACCAACATCTTTAGTGTCGCGATCTATGAATGACTCTTCCAACTATCAAGTAACAACTAGCGCAACCTAGTGACTACTGCTTGGACTATCTAGGCTTTTCGTGGCGCCGGTGGGGGGATTTCCGTTTTATTTCATGGTTTTGTTCATGTAATTGAAAGAAATGTTAAAAGTGCGTGAAGAGAGTATCCACTAACACTTTTATTATTTCTTTCAACGACTTCTGGGACTTTGGAGACCTATTGGGACATTAAATGTTCATCAATATCCGATATTGCAAACACCACCACTAGGCCTAGGTCTAGGCCATAGATACTACTAGGCCAAGGCCTGCTTGCTGGAGCCAGTTCTTTTATCAGTACACACGCGTTTTATTCTGAACTAACGAGTATTTACGAATGCACTTGGCGCTGCAAGAGTGGTTTTAGAAACTCTCAAACAACTCAAAACTAGCGCGACCTGGCCAAAGTCAGAGTCATTTAGAGTGAACTAAAAATGTAAACAACAAACAATTGACGAATGCCGAAGAATGTGAAGCTAATCATATTTTGCAAGGGCTAGGCCTAGTCTAGGCTATTTAAATTGCAGTCAAAACAACTGCAAGTAATGATGATAATTTTTATATTATGTATCAACCATTATAACCTACATTACTAATCCCTGGTGCCTAGGCCTAGCCCCTAGGCCTAGCCTAGGGGCCCTTGGCTAGGCTCTAGGCCATAGGCTTTCTTTTAAAACGACATGTATGTCATCATATTATTATCAGTAAAAAAAATAATAACGTCAGACGAAACTTATATCCAGCTCATATCCTGCTGTAGCAGTATTATCACGTCATAATAGTGCAAAAAAATTACATCGTTTTCAATTCAGATCAAAAAGTCACTGCCGTGGCACTGTCATCGTTAGTTCACTTTAGTGCTCGAACCTTCGCTAGGGACGCGCGTGTCGGTTATCAGCGTGTTTTGCTAGCAAGTCTCGCTACTGTAAGAGATGGGTTATACTGTGGGCCTACTATGGTTAACATAGCCAGTACGAAATACGTGAAAATATTGCAAGGTTTACTCAATCTATGTGCGGAATTTGGGGGTACCTTGACGTCCAACATTCGACTGACCTTGCATGGACACGGCATTTCACGGCCAGGCGAAAAACAAACAAAAAATATCTTTTCAAAATCTAAAACATTGTCGTTAAAATAATTTCTAAACATTGGAAGTCTATTTCTCAGTTTATTATTTCTTGTAGGTTTAAATCGCAATGAATCTTGCTGATTTTGTTAACAGTTCTCAATAAACTCGTACCGGATGTCCGTTTAAAATTTCAGCGCAATTTGTTCAGCGATTCGGCTGATTTTCAACGTACACACACACACACACACACGCACGCACGCAGAAAAACCGTAAGGGCCGTTTAAGTCGAATGGAAATCACTACGTTCGCTACGCTCACTCGTTCAATTATAGATTTCAAAATATAAATGTCCTATGGTTATTTAATAGAATAGACCTTGGAATATCTCCAGTCATGAGTGCCACGATGGCCGTAATTGATCCGACTCCCCCCACATTAGGCTTCTGTATGCTGGCGATGAAGCGAACATTTCCAAGTAGGGCTACGTTATATAGAGAAATATCTTTATTATTTGGGAAACTGTATTGTTATTTCGTGAGTTTTACGCTTCACAAAACCCCCCCCCCCCCCCCCGGTCCATTCTAGACGAAACATTTTAAAATTACATTTTTGTTTTGGATTGTTCAAAACTCTTTGAAATATTGAACACAAGCAGAGTAAAACCAAATAAAAGTACCCATTTGACGAGAAAGATTACAAAAATAAAATAATATGTTCCCTTCTATCCACAAAAAAATCTCGTTTTTGGTGGAGGTGCCGGGTTTTTCTACGTCTAGGTTTGTTGACGTTTGAACCAGTCCCTTGTCCCCCTGGTCACCAAATATACTGTGTATAATCTTTGTTAAATGACAATAACACAAAAAACTGTCAATAAAAGGACGTGGCCGATGTTTATCGTGAGACGTGAGACGCGCAAAGACGGAAGGACAGAAAAGTTTTGCATAATTTTGTTAACGTATGTGTGTAAACTGTAAACAATGCCCGAGTGAAACATTTTCAGCACTTCAGGTTTCAGTGAAAGTCAAATTGAAAACAGATTAACTACCAAGACAACTTGGATGAAGATGTTGTATTTACTGTTGGGGGACTTATCCATGCAGCATGTTGCGTGCGCAATTGAATTAGGGATGCCTCTGCATTTAGAGGAGTTCGCCTAACAGGAAGATACAGGGAATTAGAACCTGTGTAAGCAGAGGGAACTTCTTTGAAAAATCGATATTGATACTAACTGACTGTGTAATTATTGAAGGCAAAATCATAATTATAAGTAGCTCAAGATCGAAGATCCCCTACATTCCTTACTTTTCAGCCTATGCGTGTCACGTCTCGCGATAAAAACCTAACGCGAGCCCGATTGGCACGCGGTTCTTTTCTTGGCATTGCCCTTCAACAAAGATGACGGTTGATACAGAATGTTTGGTGCCCTGAAGTTTAGGAAGGCGAGGCTTAGCCCTCCAGAAAGTTTGAATATTCATGAGGTCGTCACCTCCAACAATATGGAACATTTCCTTTATCGAGAGTTTTGTCATAACCCGGCACCTCCACCAAAATCGAACTTCTAATTAAAAGCTTTAGCTACTTACTGTGTCACTACTAATACTTTTAGCTAATAACAACTATCTTTTAGCTACTGACTATCACTACTAATACCTCTAGCTAATAACTAGGAAGCTTCGCAAACGCTTTTTCATGAGCGTTGTTGGATGAGCGTAAAAAGGAAAAAAAGCGTAAAATAGAGATTTTCATGAGAAATAATTTTACGATTACGCTCAAATTTCACACGAATATATAAATTTATGAAATTAAGGTTCTGTGAAAAAATCATTACAATCGGATAAAGCATGTGGTGTTATAAGTCGAAGAAATTTAGAAGATAGTAAAAAATCGTAAAATTGCGACTTCACGAGAAATATTTTTCGATTGCGCTCAAATTCCACGAATATAATAAATTTATGATAATTAACAAGGTTCTGTGAAAAATCATTACATCGATAAAGCATATAGGTGTTATAAGCCGAAGAAAATTTTAAAATCAAAAAAGCCGCAAAATTGCGATTTCGTAAAAAAAGAATATTTTTGGAATAACGTCAAATTTCACATGATATAATTTCACGAAATTAAGTTAGGTTTGAAAAAATCATTACAATCAGATAAAGCATGTAGGTGTATAAGATGATTAATTTTTTGTTCAGTCGAAAAAAATCGTAAAATTGCGATTTTCATGACAAATAGTTTTCCGATTGTGCTCAAAAACGTGACAGTTCTAAGTTCAGAGATTTCGAAGGCCTCCATAAGCCGGAATCGTGCTAACAAACAGACAAAAATACGAAAAAAAAGAAAAAACATTCCGGATTTTTTTCTCCAGTGCAGTGAAATGGAATCTTCCCTTCGCTCGCTACGCTCATCCAACAACTAGATCTAAGGTGCTTCCGTACCCGTACTTTCAGGATTCAATCACAGAATCAAAATTTGTATTGATATAAATCGTATCAGTTCACCTCCGGATTTAAAAATTTTTTTTGTATGGGTCTTTTAAATTCAAGTTTATTAAAATCCATATCTAACTGCAACAAATATCAACATTCAACTCTGTCGGGGATTGAAACCGTGTCTCCCAGGACATCTTAACCACTAAACCACAGATCCGGTAAACTAATTACTTTAGATAAGAGCATGTTATTTTAAAATGAAAGTATTTCGATCCTAAATACCGTGTAACTTGGATTGGAAATATTGTAAGTTTCCGATGAGTTGGGAATGAATGAGGGAACCACTGCCTCCGAGATGTTGCTCGTGGCTCAACGAGAACCGAGGAGCCACGAGCAACATCTAGGAGGCAGTGGAGGGCAGAATAGATGTGACGTCACTGTCAGTGTGTTGTGTGGGTGATTCAGCCGGCCTGGTTCCCGCGCGGATCAAACACTTCCTAGTTCGAGCCCTGGTTCTAGGGAATCAGACGCGTAGGAAATCAGTAATCTTACGATTTACCGAAAGTACACGTAAGCTTGTAAGAAAACACGAACAGGAAGATTGCCTGCTCATGTTCTTCAACGCAAGCATAGGATACAAAATATATATTACAAATTAAAGTGTGTTGGGTGGTTTTTCTATTTGTATAACTTGTTCTTAAATCCATCTGTACTTGTGTTTTAACTTTAATTTAAACTGTGATTTTTTAACCTACCTCACAACTATGAACATGGTATAAGTTGTTCCGAGATAGCCTTTTTGATGCTAGCGTCGCCCGTTGGTAAATAATGTCCATCCATATGTTGCTATTTCCAATTCCAAATATCGACCAGTGAGACATTATTCGCGCATTAATGACGTCGCCGTCGACAAGGTTTGTATCAGTCTGTCAGTATAATTATTATAATTTTTCGTGGATAGCCTGCCCCGCAGGGTGCAATTCATGCCCCTCCTCTTTCTAACGAGGTATTTTGGACTTTGGATATTTGTGAAGGGATGTCCGAGGGCTGTTAAGAGGACTCGATCCTTGCATTCGCATCAGCGACTGAGGAAAACATCGGAAAAGACTTCTGTCAGGATTGCCGGTCTCGAAAGGATTTGAATTCGGGACCTCCCGAATCGAACACTGAATCAGTCTGTTTTAAATTAGTCTCTTCTGCGACTTAAGTAGATCGACTCGAAATATTATCGTATACATTTATTTCCATAGAAGAATACTCTAAATATGAATGTGTAAATTTATTTCCGTAGATTATAAGCAATCGCTATTTTTATTATTGTAAGGACGTTGAAGCTCGTGGTTCGTACCTCAAGTCTCCTATATTGGCAACACTGCTAATTGCGACGATGAGTGGGTGAAACATGAAAATAAAACGCACCACATGACATCCGCACACAAGCCAAGTATTAAACATGGGTCACAGGACTTACCAGACCACGGTCCCTGCGTGGGAAGAATAATGCAGATATTAGTTACGATATTGAGGCGTGGGTAAGACCCTATAGGAAAAGAAACAAATATCTCAATGTTTCACCAAAAATATAATTTGTATGAATAGCTTAAAATATAAAAATGAAATATAAAAATCGCTTATATAACGCGACGAGTGGCTATAATGGATAAAAATAAAATTAAAATACAATATAAATATTTAAATGAAATTTGAAATGATTCGATACGGATCAATTATCAATATTGGTAACGAACTTTTCTGTTCGTCTGTGCGGTCACGCTTCAAGATAAAAACTATGAAAGTCCCTGATAAACATGAGTTTTTATTGACACTGCCCTTCCCTTTAACAAGGATAATAAAGAGTATGTTTGGTGAACCTGGGGGTCAGGGGACGATGCTAACGTCACTACTCACTATAACGTTACAATACCCGGCACCTCCACCAACAACGAGATTTTTAAATTTAATTTGTATGTCCCGATAATTGAGACGCGGTTGTAGAATCATTGCCACGACTGGCAGTCGTGGAGCAGGTAGTCAAAGAAATAAGATTCAATTGTGAGAAAAATGAAAATAATGGCGGGAAAAAAGGAAATTGTTCAAAACTGTTTCAAGTCAATTCAGTGTTTGAAAAATGCTACAATAATAGAAATAAAAATAATAATTTTTAGTTGTTACAATGCTCAAACAAATATGTTGAGTTTCTGGTTTTGATTAAAAAATATCATAAAAGAACTGAAATTAATGAATCAAGGCTAGAAATTGCCGTACTTTATCTCAATTCTAGTTTCCGCGCATATACCAAAGAGAAACGAGACATGTGTTTGTTCATTGGCTCGTTGTCGATGAGTTCATCAATTCAATCAAGTTGTTACGGTGGTACCTTTGTGAGCAGGGGGGGGGGGAGAGGAGGAGGAGGTTACACTGTACTTGCATTTATTATTTACAAACGTCTTCCGAAACGACAACCCTGTATCCTCATTTCATTTGTTACAGTAAAAGCACAGATCTGTTATCTGTGGTATATGTTATGTTAAAATATTATTTATATATTTTGTTTAAATATTCATCTTTTTCAAATTTGCAACCGTCGTTTCCATTGTGTCTCCGCCGCGGTGAAATGCGTTGCTTACCGCCGTGTGTGTGTATGCGACGTCTGTGCTGTCACCTGGGCGCTACGAGCAAGGGTCTATTAATACGGCCTGTTGTAGTGGGAGCTGGCAGAGGTGCCCGAACAACACGACATGTCCATTCAATATCAGACTCGGCAGCCTCTCTGTGGGCCTGTAACGTGCAGGAGCGTGGCGGATGAGGCAACAGAACTGGGGAGTTATTATTACATGGACAGAGGCGTTGTTTGTTTCCTAACAGAACGACTGGACGAAGTTCGAAATTACTATCAAATTTATACGAGAATTCCGCCAATTTAGTCAACCAGAAATGTACTACGTACACCCTACGCACGTAATGTACTTACTTTTCGATCTACTTCTGCTTTAAACGTTTAAACTTATAACGGTAGCTTTAAAAGCGTTTTTTTTTTTTGCCACATTGCCAATTTTTACAGAGTTGGCAGTTATAAAATCTCGTGAACCAAAACAAAAAAAGAAATTGACAAAAATTGGATACATATTAATTTCAGAACTGGTTACCATCTTTTGTTTAACTCTTACAAAAGTCCTGACCACATTCACAAACCGGATCAGTCTGCAAGGTCAACAGTGGACATATTTTAAACCATGCACGTATCAATGTGATTTGAATTCGTGCATCAATTTCATTGGATTGGATGAGCGACGCGAAGACTTCATTTCACTTACCCTGAGAAAAATAGCTCAGGTTTTCTTTCTTTTCTGTTTGTTCATTCTCTACCGGACTAACGGCATATGCGATCTTGATAAAAATTGGAGTTTGTGGGTACAATCGAAGAAATATTTCTCATCATGAATATCGTACTTTTACGATTTTTTAAATTTTTAATGCAATATTTACGGATATTTTGCTCGCGACCGGGCACACAGCTACTCTGATCTTATGAACTTGTGAAACTTTATGGGAAAGTTTATGATTTTGTTGTGATATGTTATGGTTTTAGGGACAATCGAAGAAACATTTTTCATTAAATTGTACTTTTAGGGCAACGATAATTAATCGTAAAAGCTCATCCATCAACGCGACTGGAAAAAGCGTTAGCGAAGCTTCCTAGTTTAAATTAATTTAAATGAGGATAGCAAATGTTCAGATAGCTTAAAACATCTGGACCTTCAAACATATGTTACGTTTATTCAATGAAGTATTCGATTTAAATGGTGGGGCTTGTGGCCAACAATGTTATTGGCTAATTGCAGACGAATTGGAGACAAATGAAGATGGATTTGTAGATAAAAGTAATTTGCGACGCGTGTATTTTGGAAGACAGTGATTATACCCCACCCAACCATGCACACAAAATTCACTTTTTGGGATAAAGACAAATGCCACTCTCTCTCTCTCTCTCTCTCTCTCTCTCTCTTTTTCTCTCTCTCTCTCTCTCGAGGACGCCTTCTTTGTTACTGTAATGAAACTGTATGAAAGCGATGGATGAATGCGGAGAATGAAAGATAGCTAAATTGTGTTTATTGTTTATCATAATTTCAAATGTTTATGTTTTCAGTTAATTATGTGTAATTTTCATCAGGCCAATTACTTTGTGTTCAAATTATCTATAATTTTCATTAGGCCTTCATTATCATTTGTATTATTATTAGTAGTAGTATTAGGTTGGATGGAAGATAAGGCTTCACTAGCCTTAATCCCGCCTTAAAATAAAGACCTTTATCTATCTATCTATCTATCTTCTTTCTACTCTAGTAATAACATGCAAGTAGTCAAAAAATAATTTAAAAGTGATTCTAATAATGAGATGGGAGAAGGCACTTCATAATGAACCACGGATTTTTGGCATAGTTTAAAGGGGTAAGATAAATGTATTTTTTTAGGATTTCAGCCTTTTTCATTGGTCATGAATAAGAATATCATGGCTTTATCATTATCCATTCACATTGTAAACATTTGAGGCCCTATTTGTCGATATATTTCACCGCATCGCGAGTATATTTGATAAATTTACCTCGACGTTTCGTCACAGCTATGGATGCCATTTTCAAGAGTACGATTGAGAAAACCATGACAAATATTTGAGTCTTTATGATGCGTGATTCCGTAAATGCGTTCTAGAAATATTGCGTATGCGTGAGCTTGTAGCGATATGGAAGTAACGTGCATAACGAGTGTGTGTGACTTGAGAATGCTCTTTCGTGATCGTAAAACCCACCGCCTTCTAAATAATACAAATAGCAAAGGAGGGGCCGAGGAAGATACTTATGCAGTCATCTTTGGGCAATGGACTCAGGTCACGGACATCCGTTACCCAACTGGCCGCGAAATTTCACGGACTTCGCTATTTTAAATCTAAAGTACCTACAAACCTTAACGTCGCCATTTTAAATCTAAAGTACCTACAAAACCTTTAACGTCGCTATTTTAAATCTAAAGTTGTGGATAATATTCATTCATTCTACAATCTACCTCCACGTTTTTCACAATAACACACAATGTCGAAAAAAGTGTAAGGCGCATGCGCGCAAGTCGGATGTCCGTGACCTGAGCCACTGCCTGATTTTTGGGTTCAAGTGCTTTGCCTCAGCGACCTCTCGATCCACGCGTCACGTGACCCTGACCGCCGCGACGCCCGGTCACCGCGTGTCTATTTCAAGTCAGTGACGTCGCGACGCCCACGAGGCGACGCTCAACTGGTGGGCAGGAGACCGGAAGTCAGGTTTACTCAGACCTGTGACGCGACGGCGTGAGGGTGGATACGTCCCTGTCATCTGAGCTTCAACTTCTGGCAATACTCTGCTGATGAGCTCAGCGCAATTAAACTAAAAACTCGTAACGCAGCTAAATATACCGTAATCACTGTATGAAGTAAGATGTTAGTGTTCTGATATTGTGTGAATCAAATTATTTGATCGAAACAATTATTTTGATGCTCATCAATATTTTGCAACAGGTGCTACCAAAACCATATAAATAAATCATAATTTTATTTAGAGCTACACTCAGTTATATAACTGATTTTCATGGGGGACTTAATCAAGCGACCAAGCCCCTGCAGGCCCACGCAATCGCGATGTGACATACCACCAAGATCGATATTTAATAGAATATAGCAATCATGGTATGGAAGTGCGACACCCGCGAATCAAAGCCAGAATCACAGGCGATTCAAAATCTGAATTTTTATGTGCTTTGTTCTTAGGACGGCTCCAAAGTCCGTTACAAACTCTAACGGACCAAGGACCTAATCCATATCGAAGTTAAAATTACTTTACGGACGAACCTGGACCTCTGCATGAGCAGATACGCTAACCACAAGACAACGAGCCATCATACATCATCAAATTGTCCTTTACAAAATTGTCTCCAAGTCAGTGAAACTTTTACTTATATATCTCAACCTTATTGACTTATTGACTAAACCTTATATTGTTCAAACCAGTATGGCACACTAACAAAAACAAACAAACAAACAAAACACACACACACACACACACACATACACAAAAAATGCAGGCAAACAGTAAAAGAATGCATTTTCACGTTGTGATTTAATTGACTATTTAGGTAACTAGTAGCGGTTCTTAATTAAATAAATACTATGTACTCATTGAGGTGAAATAACTATAGGAAATTATTTTACAAACAAAAATAAGGGATATTTAACTACTCAAAAGACTGCCAAAATACAAAAAATACAAAAGTGTAATGACGTGGGAACTATGTGATTGGACGGCATTTGGACGTTGATTACGTAGAATGCATGCGAACGTGTAATGGCGTGCATGGGAACTGTATGTGATTGGACGGCAATGACGAAAGTGTGATTATACGGCTATGACGTACGAACTGTATGTGATTGGACGGCAAAGACGAAAGTGTTATTGTACGGCGATGACGTGAGAATGCATGAGAGCATGTGATTGGACGGCGATGAGGAAATATGAATCGCCAACACAAAGCAATACCATCTGACGGTTCTCGACCACTTTGAATTCCAACCAATAACAAGCTAATTTCCAAATGCGCGCGACCGCTTCATAAAATTGTTTACCTCAGATATTATGTCATCAATTTTGTTCCAGAACACATTTATTTCTTAATTTGAACGGAATTTTCCTCGCCGTCCCATTCATCGTGGTACAGTAGTCGACGCCGATAAAAATAGACGCCGTCCACTTGAACTCGGCGGCGCCTACCGCAAACAACACGACGCGGCGTTGACGTCGCACGCACAACCGATAACCGGAAGTTGTGTGTTTAACACAGGACGACGATTTCGCAGGTTCAATACTTGGAGAGGGCGTCGCAATTAACGGTGACCACTCCGGGGGCTATTTCGGTATCACGGTACAGTCTCGTCGAGAATCATGACGTACTTCGGGATGAATGAAGCATTTCGTTTACTCGAACTACCCACGCGAAAGGGATGTAAAAAATAAACGCACAATGAGTTTCTTACATGACGTGAACCCCCAAAGCTAAAACAAACGTATGTAAACATCACATTCTTTGTTGTAAACAGTCTAATTTGAAAAGAATTTCGCACGGTTTATTAATGAAATCTTTAAATACGAAATGTTGATGTTACTTTACTATGAGTTCAAGCCATACAAACTGGCAATGTGTTGTAGGCATTCCTACTAACAGCTATATCGGTGTTGTACCACAAGCATTGGTTGTTGGGCCGCCTCCGGTTTGAAATGGTAATGCGTGGGAAGCCTGGTTGAGGGGTACACATGTTGGTGGTATGTTCGGTATTGAAATAGTTCGGTAAGAATAACTGCCCAAGGCTGTTCAAAGGACGAAATTCTTAGATAATCGCCTTGCAGCTGAGGGAAAAATTCTAAAATCTTGAAGTGAGCTTTTTTGATGTCGCTGTCGAATTAAAACCTACAAGATTTGATTTATATTTGTATTTTTTTATAAATAAATTAATTAAATAAATAAATGTGCATTAAGAATCTACCCACTCAGTCATGTCATGTCCAGTGGGGGCCTTTATTAAAAGCGGACCAAGCCAACCATATAGGCGCGGACGCCTTCAACGAGCGAACAACAGCCAACCGGAGATAGGAATTATAGTGATTATTTATATTTGTTGATAGTGTAAGTCTCTTGGCCCTTTCGCAGTGGCTCAGAAAGTTGGAGTTTTGGTCCTAACCGTTATAACCGTAATATGTATCATTTATTCTATATCTTTGTAATTTTTTTTTTAAAACAATAATAACTAGGGAAACGCCAAAGTCGCTGTTAGACGAGTGAGTGAGCCATGTGTTGAGTACCCGGTAACATTCCTTTTCTTCTCCCTACCTTAGACCTCCCTAGCCTACCATAGGCTACAGTGGAGCATTATTGCCTAAACTATGGCCTAAACTTAAATACCCTATTATTTATACGAATATAATTATCAAACTTAAATGCAAATGGTTCCGGATACTCAACACATGACTCGCTCACTCGTCTAACAACGACTTTGGCGTTTCCCTAGTCTAGTTGGCTAAAGCGCCCTTATAGCCGAAATGTGGGAGACATGGGTTCAATCCCCTGGTCGGGAAAGATTTTGTAATTTCTGGATTGTATTTCAAAAATTATTAAACATGTTTTGAAATGCATATAACGCAGTGTAGTCCATCATCTGTGGCAATAGGGCACACTATGGTAAACATAGCCAGTACGAAAGAGGGAAAATATTGTAAGGTCTACTCAATCTACGAGCGGAATTTGGGGGTACCTTGACGTGCAACATTTGATAGACCTTGCATGGGCACGGCATTTCACGGCCAGGCGAATAACAAACAAAAAATATATTTTCAAAATCTAAACCATTGTCGCTAAAATAATTTCTAAACATTGGAAGTCTATTTTTCAATTTATTGTTTCTCGTAGGTTTAAATCACAATGGATCTAGCTGATTTTGTTAGAGTAAAGTAAACTCGTACTGGATGTCTGTTTAAAATTTCAGCGCAATCTGTTCAGCGATTCGGCTGATTTTCAACGTACACACACGTACGCAGACTAACAGAATGAGAGCCGTTTGAGTTGAATGGAGATCACTCAGTTCGCTGCGCTCACTCGTTTAATTAACATAGGCCTACCGAAGAAAAATAAGTTTACCACTAGCCGAGGAAAGGTGCCCAAACAATTCATCTTTCTATAAATCAAACCGGAAATCTTTCATATTGCCTATAATATATTAGGAAACATAAATATTCATCAACCTTATACTATATTAGCACATAAGTTTGAGGCCAGAAATTTAAAGACTTTGTTCTGCCACAATAAGCAGATTACCATAGATGTTATACCACAATGTTTTTCTTTTCTTATAACATCCTGTTGAATGGGAGCATAGGAGGAAAAGTCGAGCAGCCAATCGCAAATGTCCGTGAGGCTACATGGAAATAACTCACTTTCCGCCATTGTTCTTCTTGATAAGCAATGCGTATTAATATAGTTCTGTAAAGATACTTTAAAATAAATTTGCATTTTCACTCGTCTCACTCAGTTAAGAAATGTACAATGGGGAACCTTCCTTGTCGACGCCGACCCCATCGTTAGCAAACAATGGCCAATCAACGCTAAGTATTTCAAATAAGGAACGCTGATTGGCCACGATTCTCCCGCAAATAACGTCAGCATCGACCGTTAGCAAACAAGGGCCAATCAACGCTCGGTATTTCAAATAACGAACGCTGATTGGCCACGATTCTCCCGCAAATAACGTCAGCATCGACAAGTCTAGTTTGGAACAACTTTGTAAAATTTACTATTTGTGTGGCTTCAAAGTATAATTTATAAATGTATTAATTTCAATGTGTATTGCCTTTACAGCGAAGAAAAACAAATCTGTTAGATAAGCGTCAAAGTGTCATGTCTAAATATCTTCTGCAGAGTCTTCTAACTAAATGAATGTTCTTAGCTGCACATGGTTGCTCGCTAGTCTACTGCCAGAGACAGATAAATCACACTTGCAACGCCAACAACGCAAGGGTGAAGACAGAAATTACTTTCAAGGTGAAGTGAGAGACTACGTGCCGAGTACTGAGACATGTTTATGATCTTGCATTGCATCGAGGTAATATTTATAGTTTTCTGTTTTAGTATTGGCTAAAAGACCTGACATATGGAAACGTAGAAGAGCTTCAACGATAAATTAACAAATCGTCCAGAAAATTCCATGGTGCAAAATTGCTTTTCAAAACAAATTTCCAATAACTTCAGGAGTAAACACACCCAATGATTTAATTGGATGAGCGAAGCGAAGACTTCAATTTCACTGACCCTCAAAAAATTTAGCTCCAATGTTTTTTTTTCTTTTTTTTCTGTCTGTTTGTTCGCACGATTCCGGGCAAACGGCATATGCGATCTTGTTGAAAATTGGAGGGGACCTTCGAAATCTCTGAACTTAGACCTGCCACGTTTTTGGGTACAATCGAAGAAATATTTCTCATGAATATCGTACTTTTACGATTTTTTTCGATTTTTAGTGCAATATTTTCGTGACTTTTGGGCCGATTCTGACCAAACGGGTGGGGCTACAACGTTCATATTTTACATGGACATTAAGGTAATGGTGATGGATTGCTTTTTGAAAGAAAAAGTAGAAAAAGTTAGCCAGAATCCATAGAATAAAGGTTTTGATATGAGTTTCTTTAGGTTTATAAGAACAATTAACAAGTAACAATAGAAACTTGACAGCAATCACCTACAATGCATTCAAAAAGCACTTGCAAAGGAAAAGTGATCCCGCGCAAACTAAAAACTTACAAAAAAGCTCATCCATTAACGCGGCGGGACTTGAGCGTTTTCCTAGTTAAATAATCATGTGTCTATTTCACACGATTTGTACCGTTATGTATATATATATTTTTTTTATGACCTAACGGTTGACGCGCCCTTTATACAAATAAATTTCAAGTGGCGAAGCAGCAAGGAGTGACTGGATTCAGTTCTGGAGTACTAAAGTGTTGTTTAAATGTTTATTTCTTCTCGTCTCTTTGCATATATTCAGTATTATCATTGCTTCCCTAATTATCCTTCACGATGTCGATTATAAACTGAAAGATACCACATGCCTTCCGATGTGTATTAATCAATCACGTGCCAGTTACCAATAGAGTGAATGCAATCCTCTCTCTAGGTGCTCGTATCATGGCAGTGCTGCACGTTTCGTATGGCCTGCCTGCACCGGAACTACTCTATACAAGTAGTATATGATACTAATTTGTTTTACACGTCGTTCCTCTTAGCAAGTTAGCACCATACACGAACCAAAAACACAATGTGTGACATCGTTGTTTCGTGGTTAGCGTCTCTGCTTCCAATGCCGAACATCCAGGATTTGTATCCTGCAATAGGCAGAAGTTTTTTAACTTCTGATTTGGACTTGAGTCCATCAGTTCTTGGCTGAAGAATTTGTAAACGGTGATTTTGGAGCCGTACTAGCAACGAGGCACATAATAAAGTCTAATGATGTTCCGAATCAGCCTTGTTGATTGCTGTCCGCGGGTGGAATCGTGTCCAATTGTTTCATCGGTGTTTCCTGTACTTAAATATGCCAGTCTCTAGTTGGTCATTGTTCGCTCGTCGATCATCATTTTCTTTCAGAAAACAATATAATCATCCAACACACCATTAACTAAGTTCAATATCACAGGCGGCGCAATATGACCTAACCGGTTGAAGCGCCCTGGTTTCTCACGGGGAAAAACAAACAAGGGTACGAGTAGAGGCCTCCCAAAAGAAAAGGTTCACAAATAAAATAATACGATTCATTCCAGTTTCTGCTTACGAATCTCGTTGTTGGTGGGTACCGAGTGCAGAAATATTTCACCTCTATGACCGGGGGACTAAAAAAACATTCTGTATCTTCCTTGTGACAGAACAATGTAAAAAAGGAGCACGTGTCAATCGTAGGAAATGTTTCTTTTTATAGTGAGACGTGACTCACGTACAGACGGATGGTCAGAAAGATATAAAAGTGACTCATATGGGGGTGATTCGTTCCCCGTTTTTTTTTGTGTGTTAAACATTTTTCTCTCGAAACGTGTGTGTTTTCGAAAAGTTAGTGTTCTGTGTGGTAAGGATGAGTGTTCTTGGAATTTGCATAGTTAATACTTGTGTGTATCCTCCTCTGATTAGGCTTTACACTATGTGCGTGTGCGTGTGCGTGTGCGTGTGCGTGTGCGTGTGCGTGTGCGTGTGCGTGTGCGTGTGCGTGTGCGTGTGCGTGTGCGTGTGCTGGGCGTGTGCGTGTGCGGTGCGGTGCGTCGGTGCGTGTGCGTGTGCGTGTGCGTGTGCGTGTGCGTGTGCGTGTGCGTGTGCGTGTGCGTGTGCGTGTGCGTGTGCGTGTGCACGTGCTACCGTCTCGACTAATGCGTGGGTGAAGGTTATCCCGTGACTCCCACGCGCCGCACACGACGCATATTATCGCCTCCCTTCTTTGACATTTGACTCAATCGGAAACGAGTGATTTACAAATCTCCGCTCAGGACGGCGCCAATATTCGCAATAAACAGTGCTTTATGAACCGGAATCAACGAGGCACGTGGGAAGCAATAGCAACAATCATATTCTACACGTGGAGGAATGCGCGAGTGTTGTAACTTTAAAACATGTTCGAAATGCAATTATTACTCGCGGCAGCGATTTCCATTTATCCAACATTTTTTATCTTGATAATATTAGTTTGCCTTGTAAATCTACGGAAACTAACTTTTTATTTGCATTTTCAATATCCAAGCAAGTAGCAACCCATATCCAAACACTAAAAACTCCAAAAAAGTATTCTTTTCCGATTCCATTAACAGGGAGTAGGATTAATGTTGATGTTCGGCGCGTTCCTTTTTCTACGATTAATAATAATAATGGACATTATTATGTATACGCCCCTATCATATCATATTTTCAACATTTACCATAAAATCAGTCAGAAAATGTTTTTTTTAGTAGGCATGTTTTGGCCATCATTTTGACAGATTTTTAATACTGGAAAATTGAATGAATTTTGTATTTACTTTCTATAATCAATGTATGTAAATGCTTTGATAGGTGCCTTCATAATTCATTTTTCCACAATTACGTAAAATTTCAAACATGTGACTGAAATTAGCTGATAAATTGAAACCTGGTAAAATAAGCATGCCTGCCTCCTCCTTGTAAAACCACATATTCCCTCGAGACAGATAATGTAAAACTGAACCTGTATCTGTCAACTCTCGCACAACAATCATATTCACTTGCAAGTTAATTAACTACGATCAAAGTGGCAATAGTGCTCAACAGGTTGGATTGTGGTCTACCTCCCCGCTAGCTATAGAATTACCTCTCTCAATCACCAGTGACCATTTGTAAACTACCAATAGTAATAGGGAAAACTACCGTTCCAATTTCTACGAAACTTGGCACGTCAACTTTATTTTGGTTTCCATCACCACCCAAACTACAATCTTTGTCATCACATATAAATATCGCTAGCCGCTATGTTGTTTTAAGCAAGAGCTTGGTGTGGAGATTAATGTGAACACGAAAACGTGCTGGTGGCTCATAAAGTTGGGGGGCAAGATAGAAAAGGATGGCTCCAAACGACGTGGGGTTTGATTACCGTGTAATGAATATATTTAACATGTAGGTAGCTCAAACTTAAATTGCGAGACTGATTCGGGAGGACCCGAGCTCGATGCAAGCCTCCAGCAATCATGAAATTTGTATTCAAGGTATTCTTCTGTCGTTAATTCGAATGCATTGGATGACGTCCCCTTATCGATATTCCCTTTACAAGTGCTCTAGCTCCAAATTACGTAGTTAGACACACCTGAAGAAGGAAGTGGATTTGTCTCTGCACAGCCACAGGTTTCGCACAGGATTTTTTTTAATATGAAATTTTCGCGTACTTTCCTGTTTTATATTATTATATCGCCACTGTCAAGAACAAGAAACTTAAAAAATTACAAAATCAGTACGGTTTTTACTGATAAAATAATAATAATAAATAATAAATTTAAAGTTGTTCTTAATCGACCTTGTTGATTCTGACGTTGATCCGCGGGTGTTCGCACTGTCCATACCACTGATTGCTATATTTCCCATTAAAAAAGATCAATCTTTGGTTGGTTGGTTATCGCTCACTCGTCGATTGCGTCGGTGCCTGCAGGGTTGGCTTGGTCGCTTTGGTTTACTGTTCCCCACTGAAAATCGGTCATGTGACTGAGTGGGTGGATAGACTCTAAATACGGATTTATTTATTTATTTAATTACAAAATTAATCCATACACCTAACTACTATTAAACGTATATACTATTTATGTATAAGACTACGTCGATTACGGATAAAATTGAACCTTTTTTGTGTTATGTAGAGTTTGAGATAATACGTTTTTTAAGGATTCCGCTACGCGGTTAAACGAGACAAAGAACGATAATTTTGTTTTCCTTCCCCCGTCGCAATGATTTTGATAATGATTTAATAGCGATTTCCTTCAATCGCGTGTGCATCTTCCGCTCACACCGGCCGGCGCGCTACACGCCGACAACGTGGTCCACTTGTCTCCTCCGCCACTGGATGTGTGCCGATGCCCATAAGCGTCGCGTCTCGACGTGACCTGGGTTCAGCTCCCGGCTATGTAAGATATGGAAGTGGATTAGGGCCATGCGGCCGGTAGCTGACGTGGCGGAGAAAGAACCTTCCACAATCACTAGACGGAGGTCACAGCATGGCTTACGAATTGACCACTTGGTTTCAAGGAAACTAGGCGATTTATGTTTATTTATTACTTACTGGTACTGCTTTTACAAGAGAAATTAGAACAGAGGCTAGAGTTTAATAAAACGATACATTTTGATTCTTTGAACTGTCGGTTAGATCAAGCTTTCAAGGGATCGGTATTCTGGCTGAGAAGGTCTTAACGGGGTGGAGGTAAATTAGAAGATTCGTGGTTGGAAAAATGTAACGGTGGGTAGCCTTTTTTTCCCTTATAAATTTAACTATACCTGAATAGAATTGATAACTAAGAGTGTGGTACAGGAAAATATTACATTTTAGTAATATCAAACTTTTAGCGTAGATAAAGGATCGAATTCCTTTTTCTAATATTATTGATGGTTTTACGATTGAATACGTCTCTGAAAAGCAGTTTCACACCTCTCTATATCGACTTTAAAAAGTAAGATACAAAAAACATGTTTTGAAATGTTTCGTCTATTTTTGTCTGTTAGTATAATTTTTAATATTTCGAACTTTTGCGAATGTTATCGGATATTGTTAGGACTCAACCCTACACGACTGAGGTGTGACCGAAAAACACCTTCAGTTAGGAAATTCCTGTGATGGAATCGAAACCACAACCAACCAAATCAGTCTGCTCTGCTGTAGCTCTATGAGCATGCAACGTCAATATCCATGCACATTGCTTACCCACTTGTATGCTTAAAATACTCACATCGATCAATAATCGTAAAAATAGTATCGAAAAGTATGCAGAACAATTTTGCACACACTTAATCAGAATACGTGCCCTTATCTTTTATAAACGATAACACTGACATTGATACCACCATAATAGAAAATTACAATGTTCATACCTTCAAAACAAAAACAATTAAGATGATATGATTGGTAATCAAACCACTCTATCTCACCACCAGATAAAAAGAGGAAGTCACCCTTAAGTAACAATTATTTGCAAATCAACGCTGCTTTCGTAAATATGTATACGAAAGTCTAATCAACTTGGGAAAATGATCGAATAGTGTAAATAATAAGAATTTTTCGTGGGAAACCTGTCCAGGGTGCAATGCATGCCCCTCTTCAGGTGCCTAGGACAATTGTGAAGGGATGTCCGAGGACTGTTTAAAAGGACTCAATCAATTGCATTCGACAGGATTGCCGGTCTCGACGGGATTTGAACCCAGGACCTCCCGAATCAGAGACGCGCGCTTAGCCCTCGAGCCAACACTGTCGGTTAATAATTATTTATAAATCACCGGTTACGTAGTAAATATGAATATCCAACCAAATACAAAAATTTGTAAAAAAAAAAAAAAAAAAAACGGCAGCCAAGCTCTCCTTCAAAAGTCTTCGGCTGTGAATGCTGTGAGATATAGAAATTGAACCAAGCTTTTTATTCTTTCTCCCTAGTTTCGCTTTGAAAATAAGTAAGACCATTTCGCCTGTTGACGAGCGCCAAGCCAACGATTTTTGTGGTAAAAAGGTAATTTTTTTTCTCGAAATCATAAAAAAATGGCTTGGCCATAGAATTTGGTTCATGGCCAAGAATTTTTTTTATGATTTCGAGTTTAAAAATTTTACTTTTTTACCACAAAAATCGTTGGCTTGGCGCTCGTCAACAGGCGAAATGATCTTACATATTTTCAAAGCGAAACTAGGGAGAAAGAATAAAAAGCTTGGCTCAACTTCTAGAAATATCTCACAGCATTCACAGCCGAAGACTTTTGAAGGAGAGCTTGGCTGCCGTTATTTTTTTTACAAATTTTTGTATTTGGTTGGATATTACATATTTTTGTTGTTCGTTTGCTATCAAGGTGTGAATGATGGACTTTGAATGATTAAATTTGTTAAGTTCAAAGTTGTTTTTTGGCATTTTTGGGCTCACGGTCCCCCAAAGATACCCCTTGTGTTTTAAGCACTAGATATTTATAATGGTTAAGAGCATGTTTAATTTCAAGCTTGTACAAATTACTACGCCTGAGTAATTACGCGTTTTGATTTTGATTTTGATTTTCCCCGGTCCCGATTGCCCGGTTTTGGTTATATGAGGTACATCTGAGTGTGGCCCAAGTTTCAAAGTTCTAAGATGAACCGTTTTCTCAGTATAGCGTATTATTCATAAGAGTACGGAATTACCTACTTTTGATAATTTTGATTTTCTCCGGTACCCGTTACCCAATTTTGCTTTCCATATTCAAAAGTGATAAAGAATGAGAGATATCAAAATGTATTCCACGTTTGAAACATCTCAGTTGTAGCGATTTCTTTGAATGATTCATTTCTTTAAGTTCAGATATGTTTTTTGTAATTTTTGGGCCCATGGTCATCCCAAATTAGGCCCCGGTGTTTTGGACGCAAGATATTTATAATAGTTATTAGCATGTTTAATTTCAAGTTTGTACAAATTACCACGCCTTGGTAATTACGCGTTTTTATTATCATCCAAATTTTGATTTTCTCCTGTCCCTGTTTTCCGATTTTGGTTTTGAAAGCAAAAGTCACTGCGTCTGAAGTTCATCTAAGTGTGGTCCAAGTTTCATAGTTCTAAGATTTACCGTTTTCTCTGTAGGCTAAATTAATCTCCGCAGAGAACTAACCAGCCACCACCCACCCACCCAGCACCAGTCAGCCGAAAGGAATTTGAGGATGTTGAGAGCCTTTTTTAACACAGAATGAGTTGTCGGATCGGGTTGATTTTTTTTGGTATGTCATGGACCACATACCAGGTCATATACCGAGTTTCAAGATTGTACTCTTTCGGGGGGGCGTGTGCAGATAGCTGAAAACCCCCTAACTCTGTAGCTGTATACAGGGCTGGAGTTCGTGTCGTCGTATTTTGTGTATACTCAGAAAGATGATACCAATCCTCGTGCATTGCTTGTTTTTTTGTTTAACTTCGGCCTCGTTTGGTCACACAGAATTTTTAAATATCGACCAAAAATTGCAATTTTATATGGACTTTGAGGACTTGCACGAAAAAATATGTGACTAAAAAAAACAGCTATGCACGAGGAATGGGTATTTAGTTTTCTGTCTGTGGGTGAAAACCGAACAAGAAATTGTTGATTTTCCTCTGTGTAATTTGTTAAGGACGAAAGTACTGCACTCTAGACGCTAAGCGTCCACACGCAATGGTATTAGTTGTACACGGGATATCAAGTCATGGTTTTAGCACCTGGCCCGGGTGAGTGGCGCAGCAAATAGCAAATCAAGTAGAACACTGGTAGTGTTGTGCGAGAATCAAATCTTTATCCTCATGTCAAAATGTTTATATTGGTAATCTATGAATATTTCAGTTTAAAGTTATTTTTAATTCTATCAATCACATTCTTATATTTCCAAAGTGTAACAGCTGTCAGTTTCAAAAGTTTAAACTGCCAATGTGATCTTTGTTCACTAAAATACGCAGTGATATTGGTCTTGTCTCCCAAGTTTCGAGAAGTGAGGTGGACCAATATATTGCATGCAGACAGAAGAATTTCTCCTGTACAAAGGAAGCTATCTTGTAAATAAATAAATAAGTAAATTTATAAAGTTAAGTAAGTCAAGTTCCCGCTTCTCTTCAAAAATATGAACGTCAAATTCCTTTAAAAGTTACCTTTCTAGAAAAAAGGAAATATTATTATAAACTATCAAAATAACTCAAACCAAATAAATAGTGCCATTAACCAGACAATTTTTTTTGTTTACATTGGTTTGAAATGGTTTTGCGTGTTTTTTTTGTAATATAGGCCTATAGTCCTAAATTTGACGTGATTACGACGGCGTGGAGTTCAATTCGTTTCAAGTTCTCACAAAATCGTAATTTTTAATTTCTAGTTCCTTATGATGACAAAGGAATGCATTCCCATAAAAGTTCCCTCAAAGCTACTCAATTCCTTCCTAATATTCCATGAACTAATTACTTACACCAACAAATGCCTTCGTGCACCATACCAGCGACGTTGTCGTAGTCGTCTCTACGGCCGGAACTCGGTGCTCAATTTAAATACTTAACCGAAGATTATTGTGCCAATATTCGGTGCCAAATCCAAGTCCTCGAGCAAGAACACGTCAGCGAATTAAATTGAATTAACTGTTGATACTGGTATAGGTTCCACTGTGTCTTTCGTCATGCTTACAATTTATAAAGTATAAAAGTGTAGGTACATATTTAGAATGTTGGAAGGAACATCCAAGAGAATGAAGAGATGTCGTTTGCATTTACCTTAGCGTTCGAGTTGACTGGGGAAAACCTTCATAGTCAGGCTGGTAGGAGTTAAACTTACTGGTCTGGTGAACTAATTGGTCGCCATAACAGTAAACATTAGCCATGTGTGTTGTTCCAAGTATTTATATACTGGAAAATATATTGTATTTATTAAAATATGGCGTGTCAAAATATGTGCCTGTGAGTTGCCGGATGGCCATTTTATTCTATGTTTAAAAACGTTTGAGTTGAAGGCAAAATATATTGAAAATATCCAATGCATATTAAACATTTCGTTTGAATGCTTGTGTTTGCTTGCTATGTTTGAAAAAGTGCGGATAAATATTAACTCATTTACAAATAAAAAGAGTATTTGATTACAAATCTAGAAAATGATTTGGTGAATCGTAATTCACTTCAAAATGATGTTGTTGTTGTGGTGGTGGTGGTGTCAGGACTTGGCGGAAGGGGGGACGTCGTCGTAGTGTGTCCAACAGACTTGGTAAAGACTGTCTCCCATCTGACAGGTCGATCGACAGTGGCATTTTGTCGTGCCACTGAAGTACTGAAGTGACTGTTTGCCAAGCTCGGGCCAACTTTTTTTACAATGTCAAATGCCCATTAAAAAATACGCTTGATCGTCAAATCTAGCTTATTTTACATATACAGTCTGGGACGCTTTTTGACCTTACATTTTCATCCAAAAAACTGCATTTTTGGGAGGTTGTTCAGAAAGGATAAGCGCATGTCGCTATCAAAGCATATTTTGACATTTCTAATAATTGTCTCCTACTCAAAATTGGGAAATTACTACAAATTAACTGTTTGGTGGCACATTTACGGTTAGTTAATTAAAACTTAAAAGTGAGCAATATTTGAAAATTGTGCTTTGATTACGAATACATGACATTCTTACAATGACGTTTTGGAGCAAACCACAACCCGATAGAAGAAACGATAGAGCTTCCAAGTGATCCAGACTTTACCTCTGCGTTCTGCGTAACAACCTGGTTTTCTCGAGCTCAGCCAAACAGTCAAGATCACCAAGTTCTCGTTTGAGTTAGTAAATACACCCCCAAGAAACATCCACCCCAACGGTGACCCTACTCAGTACTCACCCTCATGTCCTGAATGGAGTTCCCGTTGATGGTGCTGTTGGATGCGGAGAGTAGCTCGGAGGAACCTCGGAGGAGCTCGGCTAGTAGCTCGGGGGTGGGCTCGGGCCTGAGCTGGGCGTCGCGCACCGGTCCGCCACTGTAGCCGTCCAGGGTGGAGGGGCTGGAGGTGGTGCGCTGGTGCCGGGCAGTCAGCCCTGCAGGCTCAGCGGGCTCAACGATAGGGAACGGCAGGTTCGCGCTCACCTGCAGAGTCGAGATTACATCTTGTTAGGTTTTAACCAGAAAACTTATTTTTAAAGCACGATTACAATATTTTTAACATGGTTACATACTATAAGTTATTTTTTTAAGTACGATTACAATTTTTAAAATGGTTACATACTAATAAGTTTATTTTTTTACCACCTCACATGGTATTTATATTTATTATCTCTCCCTAAGCAAAATATCATAATATGTCATAAAATAGATGAAAGGTTCAATAAAGTAACGTGAACGGATAGCGCAATGATCGCGAATAAAAGTAAGTAACCCAGGTTAAAGTTCAGTTGAGTGGTTTTGTATATAATAATACGTTTATGATTACGTGTATGAAAAATTTGCAAAATAAGAAAAATATCTCAATATCTACAAAATATGAAACGAAATAAATACCTCATATCAAATGAAAATTGTGCATAATGAGTTGTTATAATTTTTAATGATAAAGTAAGTATTAAGGTTTGTAAAAACCCACAGTATGCAACACTCAGCAATGTATAAGTAAGATAAGTTAAATTCTAGCAAAAATATATTAGACCTTGATTAGAGAGGTCACGGTTTCGAATCCCGACACTTGCAATCCTGACTGAAAGTTTTGTCCAAGGTTTTCTTCAATCGTTAATGGGAATGTAAATGATTGGGTAAAATCAGCCTATGTAGCCTCTAATCTAATTCATTCATCATTGTTCATACGTCATTCTTACGAAAAAAAGGGCCTCCTATATCAAATAGATGGTATGAATTATGATTGAACGTTAAATAGTTAATTAACTTAGGCTACGTCTAATTATGAAAAAAAAATATATTTTCAAATTTTCAAACTATTGATATAAGGAGGCATCTGCATTCATTTACGACTAAACATCGTCATAAAATAATGTATAACCCCCCGAAATCGTAATTTTGACTCATCTAATCCGAAATGCATAAAGAGATCGATATTCCTCGCAACGCAAGTGACTTCGTAAGGTAATGCCTATATAACCTATGGCCGATCAAGAGAAAGGGGGAAAGAACGACAGCCTATTATTGCGTATTCTCGGTCCCAGGAAGTGGTCTCTGCTCCTCGCCAAACTAGTGTGACGGTTTATAAAAAGTGGCCGGCGCCAACTATATAATAGTTATTTTAATATAGACGAGACGATGCTAGAGGCCACGGATATAGGGGGACATCGGTAGACTGTGAAGCTGAACCTCTGATATCTGGCAGCGAGGCTAGGAGAGACGATGTGTGGGTACTGGTACTGGGTAGGTGCCAGCGCGTAGCCTACTCCTGTGTAAACACACTAGGACGAACAAGTGTAGATGCTAGGCACATATGTGCTGAATTCAAATAACAGATGTTGCAATGATAAAATGCTGAATTCATTTTGATTTCTAAGATGATGCAAGTAAATATTTATCCTACATTTTTCTGTATATATAATTTTGGTCGTCATTTTGATCATTGATCATTACCAGTAATGATGCTCGCCGTTTTTAATAATAATTATGATCTGTGAACAAAATGTGATATTTTTCTCAATTTTCCGTAGGTGTAATTGATTTTATGGAAACCAATCCAGGAATTACAAAATCCCCGGTGATATGGATTTTTAAATTTCTGGATTGATTTCCATAACATGTGATTATCTCATTTTGAGAAAACAAAACGTAATAGTGCGATTTTCATTAGATAAATATCTTTGATTGTATTTTATATTCATAGAATGTCTATGTACAGAGATTTCAAAGGTCCTAGTATCCGCTTGTTCGATAGAGAGTGAACGAAGTCAATAAACATACAAAAAAGCACCTAGGTACTAAGAAGAAAAAACGAGCTATTTTTCTCGTTCAGGTAAATAAAATTATATTCGTATCTATGCTCATCCAATTTATTCCTTGGATATTGTCTAGATTCTAGAATATGCTGGCCAGGTAAAACAACCCGTTACTCTATCATTATAAAACTACTACTGAAAAAACTACGAATGAAAAAACTTCGTATTTGCTCTGCGTCGCCGCTCCGTATTAGGGGACAAACGTTTTGATTTCCATTTCTAGCGAGTCAGCAATCACAAGTAAGTCTTGTATCGCAAGCAAGGCTACACCATGATTGTGTGGAGGTGTGGCTGGTTTCACATGTGCACTGGACATTGTGATTCGGTGCACGCGCCCTTGGTCAGTGCTGTACTGGACTGCACTGTACATTACGAGGCAGAAGCAAAGAGTTTGAGAGTTGAGTACTTGGACTTACAGTGGAGAATGATTGCACCAATCTTTGGAGTTAGAATGAAAAGGGGAAATTAAAGTATTAATCATCTTCTATTGCGTATATGAAAAGAAATTAAGTTGAGTAGAGAAGAACATAGTCATAAAAAGGGCTATAATCTTTTGCCACATATTCTATAGTACAATTCAAAAATAAAATATTAATTTTAAAAGTTGTAATATAACTTTTGAATTGGATTTTTTTTGTGACTATCACGAATTTACAAAAAAACATTTGATACTGAGATTTCGAAAAATTGCTTTTTGGCGAATTCTTAAATCGTCTTTAACCTGCTTAATTTTTATTCCACATATTAGGGAATATCACCATCCAGTCTAAACACTTCAGGTCCTTTACAAATTTCTGTCTTGCCCATACACAATACTGTGACAGAACCCTGACATCAATGAAAAGCGCGCGAAATCAAAATTCAAAATCGCAAGCTTAGAATGTTGCAACTTATAATGTAATTCCCTGTTGTTTTTTAAATAAGGTTATCATTCTCTTTCCTCTTTGAATGTGTAGACTGTAGATAGTCGTCTCGTCTTTGGTATTCAATTAAAACCTCGAGAAATTGAATCGGAATCATCGGTGGCTGAGTGATGTGACAGCGAGACGTGCGTGAAAGTGAGTGTGATTGATGAGGTAGGAAGAAAGTGGAGCAGATGGACGATTCGGACTTTGGGCATCGTGGGTATAGAATATATGATGAGGTTACATTAATAATATATGTTGAGGCTTTAAGAGTTTAAGCTGTGATCGTGGGTTGCAGTTGCGACAGTGTGAGCCAAGCGTTGATCCAAAGAGATTTTGTCAATCTCTCTTTTCCAATTGTGATTCCCTTCCTTATACATTTACAAATCACCCTTTCAAGGTCAGGAATTTGCTCACATTGTGATATCTTATCATTTACACGACTTCAAGGAATATTATTGCCATGGAGAAACCATGATCTCAAAAGTGTTTTTTGTTGATTTGGAGATATATTTTTCAATTTACCGTACACCACTGACAATCTTGAAACGTATTTTGTTTTGTGTGGAACCAATAGGAATTCTTGATTTTACATAGTCGCACGCAACTACGGGTTTTAGCGTTTTAATCTTTAAAAAAATGGATGATTGTTTAGAGGGAGTTCTAGATTGTATAATATGTGATTGTTTTGTAGTTTGTGTGCATAAAACTAAGACAATGGTGTAACCGTTGGTGTTACTACTAGGAAAACGCTTAAGTCCCGCCGCGTTGATGGATGAGCGTAATTGGTGCATTGAGCTGCCATGTGTTATACAGATGGTATTTAAATTGATTTCATTTTCCCATTGCTAATGGCCTGCGAACACGCTTGGTAATATTGTTGTGAAAAAATCATTACAATCGGATAAAGCATGTAGGTGTTATAAGCTGAAATAATTTTTTTTAAACTGAAAAAAGCGTAAAATTGCGATTTTCATGAGAAATAAATTTTAGATTACGCTCAAATTTCACACGAATATATTAATTCATAAAATTAAGGTTCTGTATAAAAATCATTACAATCGAATAAAGCATGTAGGTGTTATAAGATGAAGACAATATAAAAAAATCATAAAACATCGTAAAATTGCGATTTTAATGAGAAATAAATTTTCGATTGCACTCAAATTTCACATGAATATATAAATTTATAAAATAAAGGTTCTGTGAAATAATAATTACAATCGAATAAAGGATATAGGTGCTATAAGTCGAAGAAATGTTTTAAGATTTTTTTAAATCGAAAAAAATCATAAAATTGCAATTTTAATGAGAAATAATTTTTAGATTGTGCACAAAAACGTGGCAGTTCTAAGTTTAGAGATTTCGAAGGCCTCCTGAAAATTTCATCGCAATTGGAGTATCGGTTTAGTCGGAATCGTGTTAACAAACACACAAAAATAAAAAAAACAAAAACAAAAAAGAAAAAAAAATCGTAAAATTGCGATTTTCATGAGAAATGATTTTTCGATCGATTTTTCGTACGTGGCAGTTCTAAGTTTAGAGATTTCAAAGGTCTCCAAAAAATTTCATCGCAATTGGAGTATCGGTTTAGCCGGAATCGTGTTAAGAAACACACAAAAATACAAACAAAAACAAAAAAGGAAAAACGAAAAAAATCGTAAAATTGCGATTCCAAGAGAAATAATTTTTTGATTGATTTTTCGTACGTGGCAGTTCTAAGTTCAGAGATTTCAAAGGTCTCCAGAAAATTTCATCGCAATTGGAATATCGGTTTAGCCGGAATCGTGTTAACAAACACACAAAAATACAGAAAAAAAGAAAAGAAAAAAAACAATCCGGATTTTTTCTTTAGTGTAGTAGAATGGAATCTTCGCTTCGCTCATCCAACAAATGGGACATTGTGCAGTATCGCAAGTACACACAACCTTAATGAAACCAAGAAATAGATTAGGGTGATTATAAGAAACTGGGCTTTGAAAGTATGAACAATCTGGAATATATGTAAGAAATACGTGTTATTATAATTATTATTATTATAATTAGTCTAGAGTTATATTATACTTGTTCGTTGTTTATTGTAGTTATGGTATACGACAAAAAAAAATCAATCTGAATGCAGGGTACGAACCCACGCATTGACTTACGTTTTGGACCTGAGCTCCAACCGTACGAGTCACATAATGCATTGAAATGTTTTCCTAACGTTCTGAAGAGCGCACGGTATATAAGTATTGTTGCAACTTGTAAATAGACGGCAGATAGCACGGTTGGAACTTGGAAGGTTTACTGGCTGTCAAAGGATTCAGATACGGAATTTAACCTACCATCAACATGTTTTTCAACTAAATACCACTTTAATTTATAGAGGGTTATTCAACAATCTAAGACATACAAATTACTGAACACTAAGGTGAATACATTTACTTGGCGGGTAATATGTTATGGAAACCATTAAGTATGTAGGGGGGAAAAATGCGTAGTTAAATTTGTTACGTCTATGCCAAATTGGATGTGGGCCCTTTTTAAAATCAAATTCACTTGTCTTATAAACGAATAAATTGTTTAACCTAGCCTGCAATTCATAAATAGAAGCTTTCCTTGCATAAACGTATGTATATGTGCTTTAGAAACGGGGATGTTTATTGTAGTGTGAGAAAATGTGGTTTATATGTCAAACTTCTAAATATGTTTTCTCTCATTGGAAACCTGCCCATAGACAATTGCATGCCCTTCTTCACGTGTCTAACTAGGTATTTTGAAGTTAGACAAGTTGTAAAGGGATTCCCCATCGCTTGCATTCGCATTAATGTCCGGAGCAAACCTTTCACTAAGGATTACCGGTGGCGGATATCGAATCCGGGACCTCCCGAAACAAAGTTCACCGGTCACCCAGGACAAAAAGATTCTCAAGACAATCCGATAAACATTTCAAAATCACTTCTTATTTCTCACGAAATTGATATTTATTATGTCCTTGCGAGAAAACACCATTTTCTCTCAAATAAAGGAGTGAATAAAGTTGGCATTCGGAACGATGGGTGGTAGCATATACGAGAACCGTGAATAATATTACAAAACTCCGTTCCTTATGCGGGAATAGAACTCACGTCTTTTGGAGTCATACGACATGGCCTCAATCATATGAGCTAACAAGGACGACCTAAGTTAGAGAAGGGTGATGAATTCAACACCCCCTCAACGCATTCCCCTCCGTCAGATCCTTTGCAGTTTGTGACACCACTTACCTTCCTCTTCGGCGACGTCCTCGTGGCGGAGGGAGGACTGGACACCGACGCCGACCTCCCGTATCCCCCCTTGAGCTGCGAGTCGTCCATGGAATGCGACGCCAGTCCCCGTCTTGGGATGGGACTCAGCAAGTCTGGGGAGGAAGGGGTGGACGGACTCGTCGGCCGATATTCCTCCAGGAACACCTTCAAGTCGTCGTTGTAATTGAGCTTTGCTTTTCTGTTCGTTTCCGGTTTCTTCATTTCCGCCTCGAGCATCTGTCCGTAGGGTCCTCTCAAGGGACGCTTCGAGTACCTCCGCGGTTCGTGTCTCCTCGGCTCGTGTGCGCCGTCGATCTTGCTCACGCGGACCTCGCTGTCCTCCGAATGCGTCAACAACAAGGGTGACGCGGTGAGGTCGCGGTCTTCTCTTGAGGTGGGCGTCCTCGGGCGACCCTCCCCGTGCTCGCTCTCGCCCTCTGAGAACGAGTCGGTGCGAACCTCGAGGTACCTCCTAGGGGAGGGTCGCGACCGAGGGATCGCCTCGTCCTCCCGCTCGTCCGAGCTCTGGTAGACCAGCGGCCAGCGACGAGGCGTCGGCCACATGGGTCGTCCGCCTGACTCCTCAGGTGTCTGCGGCTCTTCGGAAGGACTCCCCCAGTCGTTACGGTCACTGTCTGTCCCCGTACCGTCACCTCCCGACCATCGCAACGTCGCGTCTTCTTCCGTCCACTGAGGGGGCGTCGTTATAATAGCCACCTCGTTCGCGTTTTGGGGTGATTTCGTCAGGTTCTCGTTGAACTTTTCAGTCTCCACTCTCTCAATCGGCAGAGGGGCACTTCGAGCGATCTCCACCTTCGGACCCCCTACAATGTCCATCTCGTCATCCTCTCCGGTTAAAACACTCTCTGGAATCGGTTGTACCTGATCCTCCTCCCTGACCACATCCTCAACAACGTGTGTGTCTTCTGGTAACGTGGCAATCACGTCGTCACCCTCAATCGGATCCACATCGCAAAGTGGTTTGTTTTGAGTCTTGAAATCTTCGCCGAGTTCCTTGAGCCATTCTTCACATTGGCGCACACACTCCTTGGAATAATCTATCTCTTCGTCGTGACGCACCCTTACCCCCACCCCCCTAGCGGCCTCTCCCGCCCCCGCCCCACGATTCCACTGATTGGCAAACACTCCTTCATCAGGCACACCACCCGAAACCGCGGAATCGACCAGAGTCGTTTCCCTCAGCGCGTTATCAGGCGTGTTATCACACAACACTTCTGGCGAGGTTATATCCGCCTGGAAAACAACAGTTGGTATCGTTATCACTGGATATTGTTTATGTTTTTCAATCTCGGCGCTCTCGTACTTGCCGTCCTTACCTTCATTAGGAACAATACTTCGATTACGCTCTAACGCAAACAACCACGGACTCGGTAGAGTCTCCACCGTCTCTGTCCTGTCTTCACTTAGCACTTCCGCTATCAATGGCACCACATCACTAAACACGTCACCACAACGCCCTTCTGTCCGTTCTCCTTCACCCTCGTCTTGCTTCCTCTCACTCACGGTATCCTCCGGTTTTGCTGTAAGGGACGGCAACGGCGCGCCCTCGGATCCCATGCAGAATGTCACCGTTCCGTTGTCCGAAGACGTTTCACTCTCTTCTACGACCTCTTGCAACTCCCGACTTAGTCCTTTCATCCCGTTTCCGTCGATGGATGAAAAGGGGATCTCATCGTTTGTCCTCCCTCGAGTCGGTAAGGGATGCGTCAACGACCTGATCCCCGATCTGCTCGATATTTCTGCGGAAAACTCCCCGGCGAGGTTCGCAATTGACGCGACGAACCCTTCCTCCGATCCGACCGCCGAATCGACGGATGGAGTCGATCCAATCGGCTCTAGCGGTGTCAACTTCTTCCTTGGCAACGTATGGGAACCACCGTAGCCGCCGTACGGACTGGTACGTCCGGGGTTTCTCACGTACTTCCCGTCGACGGAGGAGTAATCAACCTGTGAGAAGGAGGCACTGCGGTATGGGATCTTGGTTTGAGTGTAGGACCCGACGATTGTTCGCGACTCGGGTCGGTGCAACGGGAAGAGATCGTCACAGCTGTCAGTCACACTGGCTTCGGGTTGTTGTTCGGGTGGAGGTGGAGTGTCAATTCGTACAACCTCGGACATGTCAGGGCTGGAACAAGACGGACCGGTGAGCGTGGCCGCCTGTTTCGTTAGACGCTTCCGTTGTTCCTGGATGTTGTCTTCGCGTTGTTTCGGTTGCTCGGGGTCTTGTTGTTTTGAGGTTTGTTGATGTTTGTCCCGCGTCGGACTCGAATGGGCAGGCATTCTGCCAAATCGCGATCGCGATTCGGCGGGGGTCCCTTCCGTCTTAACGGAGATACGCTGATTTTCCGGTTCCTTTAAATTATACACTCTCGTCTGTTTCTGTGTCGCGGGATACTTGTTGTGGTCTACACTCGCACAGGTGGGCAGCCTGCCAGCGGGCGCTGAGACACCGCTCGCCTGTCCATGCTCCGCCGGGCTGGTCTCTCTTCCGCGGTCGGGGCTGGAGGCGCCACTCGAGGGTGTCTTCAGCCTCTCCGTGAGCTCTCGGAGGCGATCGGTCTTGTCCGTGGAGCGCTTCTTCTTGGGGCGCTGCGCCTCCTTGCGCTCCGCCCCGCCGCCGAACCGGAAGCGATTGAGGCGCTCCAGCGTGTGCGGTGAGTCACCAGTGTCGAGCAGGTAGGCCGGCAGCTGCGGCTTGGAGCGGACGATCACGCGCGGGCGAAGCGAGGTAGGGGCGGTGAGCGGGGACTCCCTGGTCATCTTCGTACCCCCATCGTCGCACTCTGCGTCCTCGGCCCCGCGGAAGCAACTACGCACCCCGCTTGAGCTCTTTGCCGGAGTCTTCTTCGCACACCATTCCAGAGTGCTCTTGTACACGGCCGGCTGCGGCGCGCATCCACCACTTACTGGACGTAGGGGCACGTCGCCAGCGTTTAAACGGCTAAAGATACCGCGTCTAATAATAGCGTGCTTGTTGGACGCAGGGAGGGGGAGGCGCGAGGGGGAGGGGGAAGGGGAACGCGGCCAGGACAGCTGAACGCCACAGCAACAGTCGACGTCGCGGTGTCCACCGTCGTTGCCGCCGGGAGGCGCACAAGGGCGCGACGGTGCTGCGGACTCGCCGACGGTGGAGGCGAAGCGAACCCCGTAGCGGACGGACCCGATGGTGACGTAGCCAGCTGGCGGTCTATCCAACAAAAAAAAACACAAAAGTCAGATCGGCATGTGGTCTGGACACCCAAAAGCTACCACAACACTTAGTATACAATTTTAAGAATCTACGACTTGGTTTATATTTTTATCGTTATGAGATTGTTAACACTTTTAGTTCAAGTACCTTGCAGTATATGCAAATGAAGGAACAGTCTCTCATGCACTGCAATACTAATTATACCAATCATTATTGATTGAAGCTCGAACCCAGAACCTCCGGTTCTTCACACCGATGCTCTTGTCAATTGAGCGTTAAGGGCCCAAGACAAACGTTTACCTTATTGCTCTCTGTTGTGATTGTTGTGTTCCATGATATTAATTCAACAGAATCCTGACGTTTTGCTGTCATAATCGAAGGAGTTCTGAATCGAACCTTATTTTACAATTGGTATCAATCAATTAATTTAACCTCCATGCAGGCTTATGCTTAAAATACATGTAAAAATGCTAACATCATCATTTAATGTGAACTACAATGAACTAGGGGTCATGGGTCCACCCCAAGTCGAGTAAACATATTCGACAACGGCTATTCCACCAAAATTATACTTATTTTCTTACTGTGTTGGCTGGCTTCATGAATCTGTTGAACGATTTACTTCCAAAGCGGTCGTATTTTGAATATCCTCCGTGATGTAAGATTGCCGTCCAGCGACCCAATTAGCCCGGCCTCCGCACAACCTCCTCCTTCTAATGCATCCTGGCCAGCTACGCCATTAATTTAGACCGCCTAATTACTTAAACGTTGCTGAATGTTACTTCCAGGGCGTGGTGATAGATGTTCAAATTGGACGCTTTTTAAAAGCCAATGCAGTGAACACAAAAACCACAATTATATTGTGTTGTTAATTACCTAGGTCGTTATCGGTGCTTATGGTGTGTTCTAGCCATTGTCATACTTTAGTGGTGCCCACCATTGAATGATGGAAATGGGCTATAAGCAGAAAATGTAATTGTTCAATTAGGTTTAGCAAAGAGGTTGACAATTGACAACGAGGAGCTGAAGAAATAATGTGCTCTGCAATTGCTTGTGGGTGGGAGGTTGGTCGGTTGCTTGATTGATAGCGTAGGTTGAGAGGTGGTACAAATACTAGCGAAAACATGAACTGCAATATGTTGGCAGTCAAAACAAACTTAAAAAATATTAATGAGAATGCAAGTGATCGAGTCCTCTTTAAGAGCCCTCGGACATCACTTCCATTCACAACAATAACAATAATTATTATCCCATCTCTAATATACCTAGTTGGACAGACACCTGCAGTGCGGTTCTGTAAGGATAACGTGAATGTCGCTATCGTTAAAACCATTTGTTGTGCTCATTTACCATTATTGTAAATTCTGGCTTAGCCAATCAAAACAAAAGTCGTAAGCAATCAAGTAGGCATCAGTTATATATTATTTTTTACCTTTTGAATCCTCGTTATCAATCGCTAACATATCAGTCGTTATACAACCTCGAAGTATATAATATCATACTAATGCCAAATATCACTGCATACTTGATTGCGTTACGACTTTTGTTTTGATTGGCTAGGCCAGAATTTACATTAATTAGACGAGGGAGCGGAGCGACTGAGGATTTTCGATTCAAGAAATATGGCACTTCCGTGATTCTGTGGGTCTGTGTGTGTGTGTGTACATCGAAAATCAGCCGAATCGCTGAATAGATTGCGCTGAATTTTTGGATGAGCGTAGCGAGCGAAGCGAAGATTCCATTTCACTACACTGGAGAAAAAAATCCGGAATGTTTTTTTTTTTTCTTCTTCTTTCTTTCTGTATTTTTGTCTGTCTGTTAACACGATTCCGGCTAAACCGATACTCCGATTGCGATGAAATTTTATGGAGGCCTTCGAAATCTCTGAACTAAGAATAGAACTGCCACGTTTTTTGAGCGCAATCGAAAAATTATTTCTCATGAAAATCGCAATTTTACGATTTTTTCGATTTTTAAAAAATTTCTTCGACTTATAACTCCTACATGCTTTATCCGATTGTAATGATTTTTTCACAGAACCTTAATTTTAGAATTAATATATTCGTGTAAAATTTGTGCGTAATCGAATAATTATTTCTTATGAAAATTTCAATATTACGATTTTTTCCTTTTTTTTAAATTACGATTAATTAAAAAAAGTTAATTTTTTATTTAATTTGATTTAATTTTTAAAAAATTTCAACAAAGTTCTGATTTTTTCACAGAACAACAGAAAATCCGCAAAACACATGGCAGCTCAATTCACCAATTACGCTCATCCAAAAACGCGGCGGGACTTAAGCGTTTTCCTAGTAAACAGACATCCCGTACGAATTTACTGAGAACGGCTAACAAAATCAGCCAGATTCGTTGCGATTTAAACCTATAGGAAATAATAAATTGAATAATAGGCTGCCAATGTGTAGAAATTATTTTAACGACAATGGTTTTGATTTTGAAAAAATATTGTTTGTTTGTTATTTGCCTGGCCGTGAAATGCCGTGCCCAAGGTTTGTCGAATGTTGCACGTCAAGGTACCCCCAAATTCCGCTCGGAGATTGAGTAGACCTTGCAATCTTTACACGTATTTCGTACTGGCTATGTTTACCATAGTATTGTCACAGATGATGGACTACACTGCGTTATATGCATTTCAAAACATGTTTAATAATTTTTTAAATACAATCCAGAAATTACCAAATCTTTCCCGACCAGGAGATTGAACCCACGTCTCCCATATTTCGGCTATAAGGGCGCTTTAGCCAACTAGATTAGGAAAACGCCAAAGTTGTTGATTAACGAGTGAGCGAGTCATGTGTTGAGTACCCGGGAACATTATATTGCTATAAATAATAGGGTCTTTAAATTTAGTTGGTAAAAGGGCGCGTCAACTGTAAGGCCATAATGCGCCACTCTAGCCTATGATAGGCTAGGGAGGCCTAATGTAAGGGGAAGAAAAGTAATGTTACCAAGTACTCAACACATGGCTCACTCACTCGTCTAACAACGACTTTGGCGTTTCCCTAGTGGTAAATGAACACAACAAATGATTTCAGTTCACGTTATCCTTACAGAATCGCACTGCTGAAGAGGGGCATGGATTGCACCCTGGACAGGTTTACCACGACGAACTGAAAAAACCCTCAACAATATGACTAATTTTGGCATGTTCTCGTAATATTTTACGATGTAATGTATTATTCAAACATAACAAAAACACTTGTTTATGCAAAGAAGTAAAAATATCGCAAAACGATTGTTGATGCCCATGCCCGTTGATACCGCAGTTATATTTGTATATTGCCTCAATTTCGTTGTCAATCTCGAAAAATGTCTTGCCAATGTTTGGTAGCTCTTGCTTTACCAGTTAGTAACACGAATATTTTCCACTAACTGATTTAGCAAGACTCTGATTTCGAAAGTACTCGGGTTCGATACCCAACATCGGTAACCCTGAGTGAAGGTTTTCCCATGGAAATGCCAGGGGCCTTTGAGCATTCTCTTCACAACTAATTTAACTCTCAAATATTATATTGGGGCAGGCTTCACAGAAGATTTGATTTTCCTTCCAAATAATCTTATAAAATATAAACTCTTTGAAGATAGTGTCAGAAAATTGCCTGCTAGTTATTTTTCGAATTTGTATTGATACTTGATTGTGTGTACTGTGTTATCGTCGGTGCTGCCACGGAAGGCAATTGCAAGCTACGCTGTAAGAACTGTATCACGTTCCCACGTAAACTGCCTCAAGACGAAACAAGACGATCACAGAAGTCTTTCCGAGAACTCTTTAACATAATACCCTCGAAGGTCACTGAATCTGCACTTTCGCGATACTATCTGCGCTCAAGTACGGCACAGTCAGTGCTTTGTTTCTTTGCTGGGCTTTTTATCGCGATACCACTCCAGCGTTTCAAGAACATTTTGAGGCAGACATTGTTAATATGTCATGTTTACAAACATTACTTATACTCTTACCTGATTGAACTGATTGCTACAAGATTTACCTTTACACCTATAATAATTGATTATGGAGATTTTAAGTCGTATTCAACCAAGTTTTTACTTTTTAAATAAGAAGATGATTAAACCTGTGAGTTTTACACATTTGGCACTTATGATTTTTGCTATCATTTTTCCTGTGCAGTTAGAACTTTGCCGAGAGTTTCGTTTATGAATTGTGCTAAATCCACTTAGGAGTGTTTCCTATTTTAACATAATAGCTCAATAGTAACAAATTGAGAAAAAAAATATTATAAATTATTCACCTACCACACAAGCCGATTCACGTGTTTGGCCTTGTTCCTAATAAAAACTCAAAAGTCTTGCTTGGTCACTGACCCCCCCT